>CM043113.1:74694351-75256851 GCA_023701765.1 Hylyphantes graminicola | reverse complement strand
GGGGAGGGAAATAGTCTCCAACTCTTCAGGAACCTGTACCCGTGGGAAACTGCGCAATGAGCGCCCACAGGACTTTCGGACCCAACAGATTTAACGAGCACGTACTCCGCATATACTCGGTGAGTTTTCAGCTACCAGGACTCGATCGCGGGACCTTCCCATCCGTAGATCAAGACACTGACCGCAGGGCGCCTCACAGCCTCGGACGAAGGAGAAAATACTTTAAGCAAAAAAAGAAACCACTGCTTTTGCCAGTTTACCATAATTTTGAAAAAAATGTCAGCCCAATAGGAATTGTCATGTGTCAAGCAAATATGTGACCGATCCGATTTTTTTTATATACACAGGTCATGTCAGTCAGTAGAATTTTTAAAATCCTGGAGCGAAGACTGTTGTAAAATTGGGACCTGAGCCTTTTTATGCTATATCTTCAATATTTTTTTTTTTTTTAAACTCTGTATCGGTTCCGGTGGAAGTATTGATGACAGCCTAAAGTATGACAAGCCAGAATTCGTCAGCCGAATTTCCGACAGGACAGGGACGAAATTGCGACAGAAATCCTGACGAACCAATAAGTTAAGGCCGTTATGTTTAATTAAGAACTATTTAATTTAAAATTTTTGTGTCGCAAACTCCCCCTAGCTCTGCATAAAGTCGTTGAGATTTCTCATATGCTATGTCCACACTACGGCAATAAAACTGACAAGAAATGCGCGCGCATTTCTCGCCCATTTTTATATACTTATTTCTATTTTTTTTGTTTAGAAAATAGCTAACAAGCGTTTTACCTGATTTTTGAAAAGTTCACTACAGTTCCACATATTTAAAACACAATTTAAACTATTTCGGTTAAAATAATTACTAATTTTTTTAATAATATGGTCAGATACCTTGAAATATATAACTCGAAGTGTTTTTAGGTAATACATATATTTTTATTTTGTTGTTTTCCACAGTTAAAAAATTTAGGCATCATTTCAAAAACCATACAAAAAATTAAAATGATTTTTTTTTCTTATGGAACTCTTATTTTGGACCTAAAATAAGCTTATATTGTGAATATCAGATGTTTCAGTAGTGTAGTTAATTTTTGGGACTGAAAGGGTTAACTCTGACATCCTTCGGCAGGTTTTCAGGATGAGAAAGTCTTAAGCACGCATGACATATATGTGACACGTAAAGTATCAAACTCTAAAGTACCTATGACTTATGACTTCTTGGTGGGGGGCAAGTTCGCCGAACACTGTGACTAAAGTACCTAACTGGCATAGGTACCCTTATGAAAAATTAAATCTCTTCATACTTCAACATACACAGCTATGGGAAATTTATTGTAATTCGTGCATTAGAAATTGATTGAAACAGTGAGCCGTCCAAAGAACGTCATACAAATGTCTCTCAGGTGCTTAGTACCCAATAAATCAATACATTTAGGTAATTATATTGAGATAATTATATTTATATAAAGGTAATTAATTATATTTAGAATCAGGAAACTTTAAAAGCTTTAAAGCCAAAAAAAGGTTCTAAAGCAGTTACCCTTGCTTGTGCAAATTTCTCAAAAACCTTATTATTTCGTATCTTCTGTTTTTCTATAAAGTTCTAAACAATACTATAATTGATTCCAAATGCATTACTAGTACTATACATCTCTTTATTCACAATATATTTTCACGCAATCGTCGTACATTTTCTCATAGCTCTTTCCCATGACAACTCTATTCAATATTTCCGTATGTATTATAAGTTGTATAAAATTTACAATAACTATTCACACGACTTAGATATTTTTGCAATGTCTTTTAATGATTTTAAAGCTAACTGTTTTCAAATTTTATCTGTATAATGTGCTAGTCTGCTTTTATACTCAATTATGTCGTGTTTGTTTTATTTCCTTATTGTTTTGTTCTATGTGCATTGTAATAAGATTTTTTATCTGTAATGTGCATTTCAAACCAACCAACCAACCAACCAACCAACCAACCAACCAACCAACCAACCAACCAAGCAAACAAACAAACAAACAAACAAACAAACAAACAAACAAACAAACAAACAAACAAACAAACAAACAAACAAACAAACAAACAAACAAACAAACAAACAAACAAACAAATAAATAAATAAATAATGACGCGTGACAGGTACTGGTAACTCGCTTACCAAACTTGAAGTTGGTAGTTTTTGCAGTAAGAGCTGTAGAGTGGTTTCAGCTAGGCCGACTAATGATCAATAGTTAATTTTCCAAGAACCATTACCCTGATAAACATGCAGAAAATGCAAAATCTCCAATTCGAATTTTCGACATCGTTGCAAAACTTTCTTTACCTTGCATGTTGGATTAGATTATTGAAAATAAAAATTCAAATATCAAATAAGAACAAGAAGTTCTAAGGGAACTAAAATAGCCTACTTTCCTGTTACTTAAATACTTGCTAAAATACTTTTCTGAAGCGTCAATTACAGCACCTTCTAAATAACATTTGTACACATCAGAATAAATTTCATTGAACACAGCATCCAGCAGCCATAATTTAAACTTCTTAATGCCAAAATCAACTATTTTCATTAATATTCTATCACAAATGAAGTTAATATTACTTATCGTCTGCTTGATTTCTTTGTATTCCTACGATTAATTAAATATTTATTAATAACAAAAAACCATGAAAACTCAAAATGCTCGCGAATTAAGAATCGTAAATTAAGACGCATCAGGATTATACGCAAAAAATACGCCTTGCCACTGTAAACAAATAATGAATAATCACATTTCTGACGTCATTCCATACTGATTTATAACCAAAATAAATTTTGCCTCAAATAACATTTTTAAATGAATTAAGTTTCTCATGCCATTGTTGAGTTATCAACAGCGATTTATATGACTCGAAATTGAATTTCGATGTTGATTCAATGGGGAATTCGTCGACACACAGGTCCGTCCGATCGTATAGACAGACGCACAAAAAGTTTGAAAAAGTTGGGTCTCTGAATTCATAATTTCTAACAAAAATAAAAAAAGATTTTTTTTTTTGGGGTGGGGGGACGGACGGACAGACAGACATTGACCGCATGTCAATACCTTATTTACCTATTTTTTCGTTAAAGGAAGGTAGACTAACAATAAATGCTAGAATGGCAGAAATATGTAAATAACGGCAATAGTTTAATTGTTTTCGACAATACTTT
Source organism: Hylyphantes graminicola (assembly GCA_023701765.1). Taxonomy (NCBI): domain Eukaryota; kingdom Metazoa; phylum Arthropoda; class Arachnida; order Araneae; family Linyphiidae; genus Hylyphantes; species Hylyphantes graminicola. The sequence continues at coordinate 75,253,659 of CM043113.1, read as the reverse complement.
AAATATTTTTACCTTTAAAGAGTCACAACATACGCATACCTATAATTACGGTAAAAAGAGAAAATTTTAGCAGTATTGATCTAATTTCGGCTACTTAAACTCCTCTATTGAAAGCAGACTAGCGTGCAAAACTTTCAAGCTGCAAAAATAATAATTCTCATTCAAACAAACATTATCACCGTTACAATGAAACAAACATGAATCATGCGCGCGCTTTTCATTCTTACAAGCAGTATTTATTTCTGCCTTTTAAAGGGCATAAGAATTGAGCCTCCCATTTGCCTGATACTAAAGACAAATTCACTTCAAATTATGTATGCATAATAAGGACGATTTTGGAGTAATAAATGTATGCATTATATAGTGTATATTAGATAAAGAGGAATTATATGTTAACCCTTTATGCCCCGAAGTAAGTTTTAATTTTAATTATTTATCTTCAAGAAATTTAATGTTATTATGCTATTATGCTATTACAGTTATCTTAGAGTATAATAAGGTAAAAAAAATAGTTGGTACTTTAAATGTAGTTTATTTCCGAATTTATTTTCTTTTTCCTCCATTTTACTTCTAATTTCGAAACTACACTGACTAAAATGACCTTTTGTTGAATGAATGTGTTATATGATGAAGAGTACACGGGAAGAACCGATTGATTTATTCTTCTGCTTAGCGGCAGAAAACCGGTTTCTCTCTTTCTTCTTCGCTCAAGCGCCGGCATCGTCAATCGCCTGAATCTTGGTAGTTAGGAACCACAGAGATAGTAGTTAAAGTATTATAGTGGAAGCATTGGATTTCACGTGATCTGTCACTCTATTACTTTAACTATGACCTCTGTGGTAGGAACTGGTTTCCTTACACAAGTTTAGGCGATCACTCGCTATCATCGCCAAAGTGGCCTGCCAAGGAAACTTCTCTACAAAATCAATCGGTTTTTCCCGTGTACCCTTCATATATTTTTAGTCGTTGTTGTTACTAAGTCTCATCTGGTCTGAGGGAGTCAGACCAGATCAATAAATCCGTTGACATTCAGAAAGTCCGAATCCAAAAGGGGACAAGAATATATATCGTCCCAGTCCAGTCCTAAGCAGTCAAGGATTTATCTGGTGATGCATGATTATGCTGGCAGTTATAGCTAGGAGGGAAGATCTTTTGATTAGCAGAAAGCTTAATACTTTTCAGATGTCCGCTGGCTAGTCTGGACAAGCAGGTGTTGGTCTGTCTGTCACCAGGTAAGGGAAAATGTTTGGTCGTTAATTTGTTGAAACCTCATACTGCTTTAAAAAAAAGTACCGTCGGGGCATCACGAGTTGGCGCAGGTTAACTAAAGTTTTAGGAAGAATTTACTTTATACCTTTGTAGATTTTAATTTACTACAAAACGAATATTTCAATCAAAAAGTTCCACCTCTCCCCGTTTTCTACAGGGTGGTGCAAATAAAAGCTGCCCCAACGTGGAGATAAGAATACGACAGAAATGCTGACAAGTTAAAAAAAAAAAAAACAATACAAAAACAGGTTTGCTAACTGAAGCTATTGATCGCTTCAATATTAAGACCAAACAAACACTTGGAGAATTATTTGCCGGCAACTACGCTATGGTTTGAGAAGCTAGTAGAAATGAAACATAAACAACGTTTGTAGAACTGATAAAAAAATCCCCACTAGGGATTATTTCGGTCATTATTTATCCTAGAGAATCGGACCTTTTTGTTCTTGTTAATACAAAACATTCTAATTTGGTTGCAAGACACAAAATTTGCATAATGGGATGTCTTCATACAACGAACTATGATCTGAACTCTCCACTAGTCTATAAGTAGCTCTAATGTGAAGCGAATCCGATCCAACCAATGCAAGAGCAGGTTTCAGGCGGCTTCAAGAGTTTTTCTCGCCAAGCATTTCAACGTATTCCTATCTCTGTCCTTGGGCCGCTTTTATATGCACCATCCTGTGCAAAAGAAAAGTGAAGCAGTGGCTTTTTCAGTGGTACTTATAGGTGCCGTCGGGGCATAAAGGGTTAATATAAGTAACGAAATGAAGTACCCAATAATGAAAAGGAACAATTACATAATCTTACTACCCCCATGAAAGATCATACGGTACGTATACTTAGACCATCTTGATTATATATTTTTTAGTTCTTGCGAAAAACATGTATTTATTTGCTTATAGATTTTATGTTTCAATTCGAAAACACGTTAAGAGTTATGATTGCAAAACAGAAAACATTATGATTTTGTAAGTTTAGTTCCTTTAATATTTACTTAAGAATATTTAGTTTACCATTTGGTTTCCAATAACTAAACTTATATATTTTGACGACAAACTGTTGGTAACATGTAGCATTTTTTCATTTGCTTTTGTAACTTTGACCTCTACTGTATTAATCGATGTACTTTTATCAAATTTAGTTGTTTTGTTATTAGGATGAAGAAACTCAGTGTATGTAATAGTTACGAAAGTTTTGTTTAATAAACAGTTTATTTTCAAATAGTTAAATTTAATTGATCAATCTTTCTGGAAGAATGACATCTGACATTGTTTTCAACTTATTTGTGTAGGCTATACCAGTACAGCATTCAAACAAAACTACTAGAATAAAATTATAAATGAAAACAACAAAAAAATTAAAAAATTTCACTTTAAAAACAAGTGCCTTTTACTGGTGAAAATCTTCATATTTAGACACTCTTTATAACTAAACTCTATATTTATTTTATCTCTCTAAACTATTTTAGGATGAAGAAACTCCGTGTACGTTATAGTTACGTAAGTATTGTTTATTAATTATTTTATTTTCAAATAGTTAAATTTTGCTTTATCAATCTTTCTAGAATAATGGCACATGACATATTTTTTAAAAACTTATTTCTGTAGGCTTTATCAGTAAAGCATTCAAGCAAAACTCTTAGAATAAAAAGATAAATGAAAACAAGAAGTATAAAATTTTTATACTGTAAAGAAATTAAAAATTTCATTTTAAAAACATGTGTAGTTTACAGGTGAAATCTAGATATTTCGACACTCTTTATAACCTAAACTCTATATTTATTATCTCTTTAAGCTCTACGAAATTTTCAATCTAATTCCTATATTAGTTATTAACATATTAGTTACTAACGTATTTTGCAGTAAACATTTGCAGTTTAATTTTGCAGTTTATCTTAACTCAGCATTATAATTATACATCACCATTACTATTATGATTATTATCATCATAACTCAACACTAATACCATTTTCCCATTTAGTCTCCTCCATTTTGTACTCACAAGCTTGGAACCGACAATGGATTTGGAGGGACAATGAAGGACATTTTAGAAAGCATGAAGATTTTCATCAAAAACTTTGAGTAATTTTCGAAACATTTAATTATTTTAAAACAATGTATTTTTTATTCATTTAAATGATTTAATTAACTTCATTGATTAATTTTATTAATTTATGTATATAGTTAATATATTACGGTAATTGTTGTAATAGTAATAGCAAGTTAATCAGCAGGCAACAGTTGATGTATGTATTTAAGAGTTTTATTTATTTTTTACGCATGTATTTAATAGTCTTTTTTAAAAAATTTAATATAGGTATTTAAGAGCTAAGGGCTATAACAATATTTGCTTAAAATACAGCAAAATCAACATTAATAATAAAATATGTTATTAGGTAGCCTGACATACGCGAGTTTAAAAGTCCTTAAAGTAGACAATTTTTCAATTCCATAATTTTTCTGTATTTCATTATTTCTCTAGTTATGTCGCAACTTTACAACCGGATAGAGCTTTTGGGTTGAAACTTCCTAATGGTTCATTTACTGGAATGATTAGATCGTTGATAATAAATGTAAGTTTTATGTACAGATTTACAAACAAATTTAAAATAAAGCAGAGGAAAATTTTCCTCTGCTTTATGTTAAATTTGTTTTTGTGTTTTTAATATTTGTTTTTCATTTTCTTTTGGATACTCTACAATGCACTTCGGGGTAATTTGGGAATTTCTCACTTTGACTCTTGTCCATTCCCAAAACAGAAAAGTGTATTGTTTTTGTAGTGGTTTACGGTTTTACTACCTGAAGAAATGGCCTTTCCCACTATTTTTGGTTTCTTTCTATATATTTATGTATATTTTTCTAGTATTTCTTTTTTTTGTTTTGCATATGTCATTTTGTTTTTTACTGATTATGGCAGCTGCAGGGCCTGTTGGTAAGATCCTTTACTTTCGTATTCCGTGTTTAGTATCTTCTATATTTTTCCATTGTTTTATGCATATTTTATATATATATATATATATATATATATATATATATATATATATATATATATATATATATATATATATATATATATATATATATATATATATATATTATATATATATATATATATATATATATATTAGGGTGGTCCTTAAAAACAAATTTTCGATTTAAAAAAGTCTCACCCCCTCAATTTGTTCATTCATATGAAAAAATAATTCCTGCAAAATTTTAGCCAAATTAATTAATAATAACACGTGCCCCACGGGGCTTAAAGTTTTAAAAAACGCAAAATTTTGTTTTTTTTTTAAAAATTCCGTTATAAATCAATATCTATGCCAACTGCGAAAAACTACTTAATACAAATGTTATAGAACATAAAATTTCCTACAACTTTGTAATTTACAATTTTGATCTATGAACAACAGGTTTCGAGTTATAGGGAAAAGAACGAGCGATATTTTACGAAATTTCAAATCATGGCCACACTACACAAATGCTATCCGTCACAATGGTGCTACCAAAAACTGATTATTTAGTTAACTTTTAATATTTCCTGCTTAAAAATCTCTAAAATGGGACAGATTTAAATATTTGTATAAAAAACCATTTAAAATACACCACAATCTAAAGACTGTCAGGGTCGTCGCGTGGGTAAGGGGGGGGGGGGGGGGGCTGCTTTCTCAATGAAGTTAGCTTTTTTAATGGAAAAAGCGATACACCAGGAGTCATCCAGGGACCCACGTGTTTCTCAACCTTCTCTCCTGTATTATTAATGATTACTGTATCTAGTTAAAGCAAATAAAACACATTTTCTTTCATATATGGTAATTTCAGAAAAGATGTTAGGACTTTGTTAATTATTTCTTCAATAATTCAATAGTTATTATCGTTTGCAAAAATTATTTTATATTTCAAAGAATAAATATGTAATATTTCACTCTTTCACATGGAACCAAAACATTCCACAGCAACATACAAACAAATAATCTCTTAATGAAATATATATGATGTCATTTCAAATTGATTGATGTCGAAAAAATAAATTTCTTTTAAATTATTATTTAATTATTACTTAGAATTAAGGTTTCTCAATGGATTGTTGCGAAAGTCAATGGTGATTTAATTCTAATAAAAATGACTTTTATGCTTTTTAAATAAGCATAAAATGTTGCATTTTTTTATAAATAATTGAAGTACATACTTCGAATTCGAATTTTTTCTGAGATTTTCAAAGTCTTCTACCTTTGATACAACACTGTATTTTTTTTGACGTAACACACTTTCCTGTAGCATTTGTAGTATGGTCTAAGAAAGTAGATGATAGACATATTATTTGAACGATTATAATACCTTCCCCTTTTTAAGTTTTAAACGTAATGTGGTAGCTAAAATGGCAGCTTTGATTTCCAAAATGCTGTGTTTTTTCCAGTTTTGTGTAGTAATCTGCCCCAAAATTTTACAGTGTAGTACACTCTAAAAAATGAATGCTCAAAAACGATGAAATTTTCCTTAATTTTGACGATTCCATTACCGGCAAATGCTCCGAGTTTTCGTTTCCTCAAAGTGAGGAAATTTGAATTGTCATTTTTATGAGGATTTGAATGTCGTCTAATCTAAAGAAATATTTCGTCATTTTTGAGCATGTGAGTACAACAATGAGATTCAGTTTCCTCAAAATCAAGATGCAGAATCGTCAAATCACTATTGTAAAAGTGAGGATTCGCGTTCACTCAAAAGTCACGTGATAGTCTGACGAAACAATCCCCAAAATTAACGAAATGAGGCTTGAGGATTCATGACTCGTCAAAAATGGAAGTGTTATTTATGAGAGTGTATGTTCCAGGAAACTGATATCTCCGGACCGTTTACGATGAATGAGGAGCGCTCGAAAGTGGTGGAGTTTTCCGAACCTTTCTTCCAAACGTATTTGGGGATAATGTCGGGATTGGTGGAATCGCAGAAGAACCCATTTATCGTATTTCAAATATTTACAGTACAGGTGAGGTTTTAAACTCAAGAATGTTTTTACAGTAAAGAATTTTTACAATGAATGAATGCAGACTTTAAAAAAAGTATTGGATTTTTTTTCTATGAAGAGGAAAAATAAAAATTGCTTATCTGTAATGAATAGCTAATCTCGTGATTTTTTTAGGAGCCTTTTTTTTCCGAAATTAACAATTTCAATTGGAATTAAAAAAATAATTTGATTTATTTATTTCCACTTATTTATACTAATTAATCGAATTATTTTATTTCACTACATAAAAACACCAAAAAATATTTTTACAAAATAAATAACTTAAGTTCCGACTCTAAACGAAAATAAAGATAAACTACTAGGTACAATTTTTAAAAAACGATCTAGGAAAAAGTATATTGTTTGAGGAATTACTATAAGAAGGAAAGATATATGTAGTGCAGGTGAAGGTACAATGTAGTAATGATACTCTTAAAATAAATTCTGCTTTTCATGAACATTTCTTCTGCCATGAAAATTGCACAAAGAGTAAAAGTACTTGATAGAAGTTGTTTCGGAACCCATTTATCCTTTCAAGCCCGGTGATGCCATTTGGCATCATCATGTTTCAGATCATAATTTAAAAAACAAAATTGGGCTAACATCTATTGGAATTAATAAAAATTATTTTCTAATAGAAAAAAGCTTGAAGAAACGAATTATGTGCTTTTTGATATCATAAATGGCTAAAGACGATCAGAAAAAAATTTCTAAAACGATGATGCCAAATTGTCATTTGGACTGAAATTGTTAAAAGTTGCATTTACCATGACAGAAGAGTTAAGTTTTACAACCTTTTTATACTCGTCGCTTTTTCGGATATAGTTCGATTGGTTTTTATCTTCGAATTGTTGTAATTTTGGTATTTATTTATCGTCGATAATCAACAGCCGTTCCAAAATATTTCATTTAGGTTTGGATAGCGATCCTTTTTTCAATTCTCTTTATGGCTGCGGCTGCCACTGCTGTCTTCTTTGTTCTACCAAAATATGAATCAAGATCACTGCCAACAGTTTTCTCCAAGTATTTATGGTCATTCCAAATATGTCTGCTGAATAAAAGTAAGTATAGTACAAGCAAGGAAATTCATTACGAATCCTGGTATCGTTTTGACATAACTTTGTAAGAAAAATTAGTAGACATACGACAGTATAATACTATTTTCTCCTTTATCCATTGACTTTAGATATGTACTAAATAGGTTAAAAAGTTTCATTAGAATCACTAATTATGTTCGTTTGAATCTCTCTTTAAAAGTTCGTGCCATTTGTGTGTGTGATATCTTTAAATAATATAGTTTGAATTAATCTTTTTATTTAAAAAAAAGGGGGATGTCACGTGTATGGCAAGTGGCTTGACTGTAACTTTGACCTAAGCTCGTGCCATGGATACACAGTTGTGTCATGGCTGCTGTTCTTACTTAATAAAAATATCTTGTTCTTATCTTTGCGCATCTTAATATTACAGTGATAAATTCGTGCAGTAACAAAAAATTATATAATTTATTTCGATTAATGGGAATGTTTTCTTAAAAAAATATTAAGTAATTTTATGTCTAAACGTTTTGTTTAACTTTTTATGAGGTTTCCACATGCGTCTTGCCTATTAAAATGTGCATGTTTTCAGATTTTGGAAATAGCTACAGATGGTTCATGCGACACGTTTGCGATTCGACTAGCTTCAGAATGCTTCTTCTCACCTGGTTTGGGCCATGCCTTGTTCTCGTCTATTCATATCAAGGGAGTATAGTATATACATTTGCATTTAACAAGTTACAGCCGAAAATTGCATCTCTTGACGATTTGTTAAAAGACAAATATATTGACCCCATGGCATGGGCCAACACTGCGACAGAAAAGACATTCAGGGTACGGTTTTGCTAGAATGTATACTACATGTAATAAAAATATAATTCATGAGACCTAAATGGGACTTCACCTATACTTTGTATTTTTTTTTATAATCAAAATGCGACAATGCTCGTATGGGAATAAAGCTGCTTTTATTTGAAAATAAAATCGGAGAGCATGCATCATCAAAGTTTTTAGCTTTATTTTTGCAAAACATAGGAATAGTAAAGGAAAAGAACCAGTTGCGTTTGCCTTACGCCCGCAACCTCAATTAATCATCCGCTCTCTAGAGGGCGCAGATTTAGCTACCACTATTCTGAATAACGTCGAAAGTAGTAGTATATAAACCGAGGTAACTCATCTACGCCTTGAGCACCCTTTCGGTAGACTGTGGGTTACTGAGGCCCGCTGCAAACCTTTTAGTCCCACGAGCAATTTGGTATCATCATTTTAGAAAAAAAATTCTTATCGTCTAGCTATTTATGATATCAAAAAGCACATCATTCGATTCTTCAAACTTTTTCTATACCGAAATATTTTTTATTTATCCCAATAGATATCATCCCTATTATTTTGTTAAATTATGATCAGAACATTGATTATGCCAAATGGCATCACTGTGACTGAAAGAGTTAATCAACAGGGAATATGCCCGTAGTTGAGGTCTGTGTGGTTGCTAGTTTTGACTGGGAAATGGTTTCTCCCTTGGTGCTTCTTACACAGTTACAAGCATAGGACTCGTGTCTCGCGTGAACCAGTTTGGCCTTAAGAAAGGAACCGATTGAGGAATTGATTCCTTGCACCAGTTTAGGTGAAGACTCGCTATAGTCGCCAAAGAAGCCTGATATGCTGGCTTTTCCCCCTGGCCTCTTCCTATGTGAAAGCGAATTCTTGTATTTTCATGCAGTTTCATTCCTCTATCTATTTCACTCTTATTTATTAAACATGGGTACTTAAATATTTCTTGTATCTTGTAACTAAATAATTTTAATGAGTTATATGTATTGAACTGCACGCAGTGTTGAAAACTTTTATAAAGCTTCGTAATTTTGCAGCTTTCATTTATTTTTTAAAACACATGTTTAAGCACATTTTTTGTATTCTTTTTGTAATGACGTGTCGTTATTGTTGATAATTATTCTTCGTAATAACTGATTTTTTGTGTGAACTGAAGTGATTGAAAGAATGCGTGTAAAAAAATTAGTGTTCGCCTTGGCGAGAGACTTTTGGTCAGAACTTAATAGAATTTGACTGCAAAATATCGTTAGTCGTAACTCTTCAGATTTCTACGTTTTAAATGTCTTTTACTTTTGTGTTATCCGTAAAATAAGATGTCTCGACCTAAAGAGAGTTTTCTTCAATGCAAATAGTACACTTATGCAGTTTGTTTCATATTCCTCTACCGATTTTTGTAATTGATTTTGAATAAATATATATTATACGATGTTATTGAATGAGTAAAATACGATGTGATTGAATGAGTAAAATACGATGTGATTGAATAAGTAAACTAATTTGATTAGTTTATGTGCATAGAAGGAGGAATACTTTTTTAAATTTTATTTCGCTTTATCCATTTTCAGAATTTGCATTACACCATTTACGGTACCATCTGGGAAAGGATGAAAGGCAGTCTCGTTGAGGCTGACTTGCCCGGAATCGTCCCACCATGGATGGAACGCGTGCACAGAGGTCAAGCTATCTTCACAGATGCATCGTACGACCTCAAAGGACTAGTCGTGGAACGGTTCCAGAAGACAGGCGAATGTGGCCTTGCAGTGTCCAATATTGGACTGGGATATGGATATCTGGCGCTTGCTTTAAGAAAGGAGTACATCAATTCCGATTTTCTTAAACAGTTTAACAGGGGGTACGTATGTTGTATAGGGTGAGGCAAACAAGAGTGGAACCGGTCTAGAGATAGGAATACTTTGAAATGCTTGGCAAGAAAAACTCCTGAATCCGCCTGAAACCTGTTTTTGCATAGGCTGGATTGGATTAGTTTCACATTAGAGCTACTCATTGACTAGTGGAGAGTTCAGATCATAGTTCGTATTGTATGAAGACGTCCTATAATGCAAATTTTGTGTCTTGCAATCACTTAAGAATGTTTTGTATTACCAAAAGCAAAAAGTTCCGATTCTCTGGATTCTAGAATAAATAACGACCGAAACAATCAAATAATCCCTAGTGGGAACTTTTATTAACAGCTTTAAAAACCTTGTTTATATTTCATTTCAACTAACTTCTAAAACCGTAGCGTAGTTGCCGGTAAATAAGTCGCCAAGCGTTTGTTTGGGCTTAACATTGAAGCGATCAATAGCTTCAGTTAGCAAGCCTGTTTTTGTATTGGTTTTAGCCTTGGCAACATTTCTGTCGTAATCGTATCTCTAGACCCGGGCCACTTTTGTTTGCCTCACCCTGTATTAATAGCATGTAAATGTACACAAATAAAATTAAAGAAGCAAGTTGTAAGACTATTGTCCAAAAATAAGTTCTGTAAAAGTATTCTTAAAGAATATTCAAGCAGTCTATAAATGTATGCTATTCGTAAAAATGTGAGCCTATTTAACTATTAAAACAAATCAGATAAATTATTCAACTTTTTGAAACATACGGGAAAAGTTCAAAAGAAAAGTTTGTAATACTTATGCATAGAGCGTTTTCAAAAAATTAGAAAATAAGGTTACTGGGTAGGTATGTGATAAGTAAGTTATCATGTAATAAAGAATACTAACATAATTTATGAAACATAATAAAATAATATTAATTATAAAGCAGTGCATTAAAGCGTAAAAGTTGCATAAAGTAAACTGTTCATTACATTTCTAAAAATGCGAAGGCTTTTTTCTAAACTTTTAATACAAAGCAGAAGGTATTTTTACTTTTCCTAAAATACTCAGTGGGTTGGGGAAGGGTAGTTACATAAGTATTCCGGCTTGTGTACTTGATCAAAGACCCGCTTATAAGTCTTCGTCAAGTAAGACAAACTCAGAAAGAGTTTCTACCGTCACAGAGATAGGAAGTTCACACAAAGCGGAAGCGGGAAACGTACCCGCACCCGTTACAGCGCGCAGACTGCTTTTCTGCGATGCTAACCACTCGGCCATCCGGACCCCGTATAACACAGTATAACACCCATCCCTATTTCCCCATTCAACACTACATAAAAGTAAATGTGTTTAAACCTCTAAGATGCTGCAATCTTTTGATATAAATTAACTGCAATGCATATAGAGTTTTACGTAAATTTGAAAATATAGTTTCTAGTGGTGAGTTTAGTGACATAGGGATAAAATTTGACTAAATTTTTCTCTTCATTGTTAAAGTATTGATTGCCCATGATCGTAGTAATAAGTGAATATAGTTATTTTGGCATAGGTTTCAATCAAGACTTCCCCTATTATCGCATAATGAATTAACCTTGTGGTTTATGTGTTTAAAATTGCTGTTCTCTTGGAAAGTTAATATGTTTGTCTTACTCCACAGAATTCGCCTCTTCAACGAAGGTGGACTCGCTCACTTCAGCTTGCTGCGCTCAAACCGCAAGTATGAAAAATGTACTACCGGAGGAAGCACCTCAGTGTCCAAACCACTCAACCTCATCGACCTCATGGGTGCCCTCATCGTTTTAGTGACGGGATTATCAGCTGCTTCTATTGTATTTTTAATCGAACTATTGCACTGCAGAATATCTAAAATGAAGGCACGCACTTGTTGACAGTAAAATTACGCATGACCAGTGACCAGTGAGTGAACAGGCTCCAGTGAATGAACATTTGGTAAATATAATTTAAAAAATAAGGATTGAAAGTCATTCCACTAGATGGATTGGCAACACTGACTTCCTCCCATGTAGAAGGTAGCTATCTGACGTATGGTTGGTTGTCCTGGTCATTATATATTGGTGTTCATTCCCTGGCGAACATGACGTCTTAAACGTTCATTCACTGGTTAGTCTACCCTAGTTGTGCACGTTTTTTTCCAGTAACATTTTGTATGCATACGTTGATAAGTAACGAAAATGATGTACTGATTATGAGTTGAATCGATTGTATTAAGGGGTCATAGGAGTCTTAAAAATATGCAAAGAAGATACTACAAAGCAAAGTTTGATCTTTCATGTCATTTTTTAACAACTCAATACATAAGTATAATTTTTTTATATGTAATTTTACAAGATTTATTTAATACAAAACAAATTTTAAAATTTATGAAACTTTAGACAAAACTAAAATAAATGATATTAAACATAAAGCTATTTGAACACATTGGGATTAGACTTGCGCGGCAAATTTTGAGGTCAAAATTGAAAAAATGACCAAGAATATGACTTTATATTGTAGAAATATGTACAAACAAAGACTTATACCTAAATTCTCAGCTCAATTTTAATTAGAAATTATTTTAAGGACTTTTTTCTAACAAAATTAATAAAAATTTTAAAATTTTGATTTAAATTTTTTTAAAATTTTAGAATTTAGGTATAAGTCTTTGTTTGTACATATTTGTACAATATAAAGTCATTTTCTTGGGCTTTTTTTCAATTTTGACCTCAAAATTTGCCGCGCAAGTCTAATCCCAAAGTGTTCAAATAGCTTTATGTTTAATATCATTTATTTTAGTTTTGGCTAAAGTTTCATTAATTTTAAAATTTGTTTTATATTAAATAAATCTTGTAGAATTACATATAAAAAATTATACTTATATATTGAGTAGTTAAAAAATAGCATGAAAGATCAAACTATGGTTTGCAGTACCTTCTTTGCACATTTTTAAGACTCCTATGACCCCTTTAAGCGAACTGTAAAATTACAGAAGATCCAAACGAGGGAACAATCGTCTTATTTTCTTATTTTCTTCTTCTCTAATTTTCTTATTTTTTGTTAACTGTTTTTGAATTACTATACAGGGTGGTTATAAAATAACGATCGCTATTCGGAGTGGTCTGTAGCTTGAATGAATAATCCAAATGCAGCAAAAATTGAGACTGGCTGGGGAGTCCAGTCGGATTAAGGGGTCATAGGACTCTTAAAAATGTGCAAAGACGGTACTACAAAGTAGAGTTTGATCTTTCATGTAATTTTTTAACTACTCAATATATAAGTATAATTTTTTTTACATGTAATTCTACAAGATTTATTTAATATAAAACAAATTTTAAAATTTATGTAACTTTAGCCAAAACTAAAATAAATGATATTAAACATAGCTGAGAATTTAGGTATAAGCCTTTGTTTGTACAATATAAAGTCATTTTCTTGGTCATTTTTTCAATTTTGACCTCACAATTTGCCGCGCAAGCCTAATCACAATGTGTTCAAATAGTTTCATGTTTAATATCATTTATTTTAGTTTTGGCTAAAGTTTCATAAATTTTAAAACTTTTTTTGTAATAAATAAATCTTGTAGAATTACATATAAAAAAATAATACTTATACATTGAGTAGTTCAAAAATGACATGGAAGATCAAACTATGTTTTGTAGTACCTTCCTTGCACATTTTTAAGACTCCTATGACCCCTTAAGCACTCGCTTAGAATGCGGAAGGTCCCGGGTTCGGGTCCGGGCATCGCCAAAATAGCTGCCGACCTATAAACTGCCCGTGCAGCCAAAAATGTCCGACGAATAATGCCCCCGTGTAAGGGAGCAGTGCACGTTAAATATCCTTCAATGTCCTAACGCTGCGTACGATGTCGCCCTTAACGGTTGCGTTGGATGCCTATTCAGGTGTTGGCTCGTCACCTGACTGTGGTTCTAAAATACGACTCCCGTCGCCAATAACCCTCGTGCAGCTCTAGTGCGACGATAATTCAAACCAAACCAAAAGTTGAGACACTTACTAATCAAGAAGGGGGGAAAATAATGGAATCATAAAAAAGAATAATCATAAAAAACAAACTCGTCTCTTGACCGGGGCTCTAAGTTACGAGGCGTCGTCAATTATGGCTAATTACCGCTAACACGGTTAATTACGCCTCGTAATTTAGAACCCTGGTCAAGAGACGAGTTTCTTTTTATCGAAAAAGAATGAAATCATAACAATCCTGGTCTCTTGACCAATCTTCTAATTTACGAGGCATAGCCAATTATGGCTAATTTAAGGCCAACACATCCAATTACGCCTCGTAATTTAGAACCCTGGTCAAGTGACGAGTTTGTTTTTTATGATTCCATTCTTTTCCCCCCTTCTTGATTATTAAGTGTATCAAAGTTTTTTGCATTTGCATTATTCATTCAAGGTACAGACCACTCCGAATATCCCTTCATTTCATAACCACCCTGTATCTATTGAAGCAGTGACATCCATTGATTAATGATAGTTAAAAATGTCACAGCATTCTCTAGTGTATTGTATTATCCTTCAATTTTCAACTTTTTGTAATGTAATTTAATACGTAGATTCTTTTAGAATTTTAAAATTGCGAATGACACGTAAAAATAAAATAATTAACACGAAGTTATTTCATTTTTTTTTTAATCTCGAATTGAATCTACCCAACCATACGGAAGAAATTAAATTTTTAATGAATTTAATAGAGAATCCAGCCCATCCCCCCCCCCCATGTTGAGAATTCAATATACTCTCTTTTTGTCATTTAATGTTATAGTCTTACAAAAGAAATGTATGTTATGAGTATGTTAAAGGAAATGTACGTATACGGCGTTAAAAGAAATGTATGTATGAGGCAAATAAAAGTGGCCCCAACGTAGAGATAAGAATACGACAGAAATGTTGCCAAGTAATACAATAAACAAACAGGTTTGCCAACTGAAGCTATTGATCGCTTCAATATTAAGCCCAAACAAACGCTTGGCGATATATTTGCCGGCAACTACGTTATGGTTTGAGAAGCTAGTTGAAATGATATATAAGCAAGGTTTATGGAGCTGATAAAAATAAAAGTTCCCACTAGTGATTATTTCGGTCGTTATTTATCCTAGAGAATCGGACCTTTACTGTTTTTGTTAATACAAAATATATTCTAAATTGATTGCACGACGCAAATTTGCATTACGGGACGTCTTCATACAATACGAACTAAGATCTGAACTCGCCACTAGTCGATGTGAAACTAATCCTGTCCAACCAATGCAAAAAACAGGTTTCATGCGGCTTCAAGAGCTTTTCTCGCCAAGCATTTCAAAGTATACCCATCTCTAGACCGGGGCCACTTTTATTTGCTTCACTCTGTAGAGTTGATAAAGGATAACTGTGAAAAATGACAATGAATGCGCCCTCAAGGAGGCACGAGCGTAGGCTTTCTAGCAAGTTACCCTGCTTGCCAGAAGTGACACAGTCACAGGAGACACACAAAGAAAGAACGACACTAACACAAAGACAAATAACAACATTTATTGACGAACACAAACATCTATGATTTACCGGGATTTGAGCCCGAACATCGAAGCTCCAAAGGCTAGCTCCCTAACTGTTGTGTTGCCGGGTAGGCTATAAAGGATAACAAACACATAAAATTACTGAGAATTAATTTTTTTTTGAACTGGCACTTCGTCATCTTTTAAAATTTGATTGGTTCATAACAATAAATAGCACTAATTAACGATACAGATTATTTTGCAGTATGTTGTGTTAGAATAATTGACACAAAACACACAAATCTAAACAGAAAATCTGAATAAAGTTGGAAAACTTCAGTTTATTCCTTGAACACTTGTATACCGGGTGGTTATAAAATAACGCTCGCTATTCGGAGAGTTCTGTAGCTTGAATGAATAATCCAAATGCAACAACATCGAGAAACTTACTAATCAAGAAGGAGGAAAAAAGAATGCAATCATAAAAAAGAAACTCCTATCTTCACCAGGGTTCTAAATTACAAGGCGTAATTGGCTGTGATGGCAGTAATTGGCCGTAATTGGCTACGCCTCGTAATTTGGAAACCTGGTCAAGAGACGAGTTTATTTTTTATGACTCCATTCTTTTCCCTCCTTCTTCAATAGTAAGTGTCTCAAAGTTTGGTGCATTTGGATTATTCATTAAAGCTACAGACCACTCCAAATAGCGAGCGTTATTTTATAACCACCAATAACTCTTCACTTTCCCTGAAAACAAGCAGAAAAATAGCAATTTTAGAAACCAATTTACTTTTAATATTGATGGTAAAAGCGTTTAAATCAATTTGCTCACAATATAGCAAACTAAATTGTAGAAACTATCTTAACTAAGATTATCTTTTTTTTCCTTTTGAAAAAAAAAATTATGTGAAATTATTTGAGATTTAATTTACCAAACTTACTATGATCTCCGTTGTTGTAAAAAATCTAATTACATGTTTTTCTGATTACGAGTTGGTAGTGAAGAAGATAATACATGCATTTTAAACCAAATTGAACAAAATATTCCATAAAAAAAAACTGGAACTGATAAATATACATGGTGGTTATAAAATAACGCTCCCTATTCGGAGTGGTCTGTAGCTTGAATGAATAATCCAAATGCAACAAAAATTGAGACACTTACTAATCAAGAAGGGGGAAAAAGAATGGTATCATAAAAAAGACAAAATCCTAAAAAATAATCATAAAAAAGAATCATCATAAAAAAAACTCGTCTTTCGACCAGTATCTAAATTACGAAACGTCGTCAATTATGGCCAATTACTGCCAACACAGCTAATTACACCTCGTAATTTAGAACCCTGGTCAAGAGACGAGTTTGTTTTTTATGATTCCATTCTTTTCCCCCCTTCTGGATTAGTAAGTGTCTCAAAGTTTTTTGCATTTGGATCATTCATTCAAGCTACAGACCACTCCGAATAGTGAGCGTTATTTTATAACCACTCTGTATACATGAAATGGTTTTTAAAAAATAAATTGCAATAATTATTGAAGCTTGAACTTAATGACATATTTTTGGAACAAATCTTTCCTTGAAACATTTCTTCATTACCACGTGCCTAGTATAGCCCTTCTTTTACTCGGACTTTTGCCAAACACGGAATTGTCAATTTCATACGAATAGTTGTTGTAGTTTAAGTTCAGTGGGCTGCAAGTGCTACCCCATGAGCTCAGATGAAATTCCAGTCGTAGATTTTCGGGTTAATTAGCCACTTAGAGCATTGTGGAAGAACATTTTCTGTTAATTCCATCTGGACGACATGCTTTACTTTATATTCAAATCATTCGTATCAATGAAGAAACAAGGAAGTGTCTTTTCGTTCTCGTTTATACTCAAATAAGTTGCAATAGGTTTTCTCGGACTACAACTTTTACCACACACGGAATTGTTCCATTATGCACAAATAGCTGTTGTAGATCAAGTTCAGGGAATGTCCGTTATTGGTCAGTTAGATGGGACCTGGCCTCAGTTAGATGAGAGGTATTGTTGCCCGTGAGCTTTTCCAGAGGATCGTATTTAGCAAGTAAGTTCAGCAACAGGAAGAGATTTTCTTAAAACAAATAATTTCTTCATACGGACGACATTGACATTCCAATCACCCCTATCAACGACCACACCTGAACCTGTCCTTTTATTCCCATTCATGTGCAAATAAGTTGTATTCAAAGAGTTCTATAGTAGGGTAGAGACGGAACCTACCAACAGCACCGTGGACAATTTAGGGTGGTATGTGGGTCCCGATGGCCGTGGGGTTTGGATCGCAGGCCATAACGCTAGCAGTCCGCGCGCTGTAATGGGGGCTGGTTTGATTCCCGCCTTTGCCCTGTGTATACTTCATTTCCCAGTATCAAAACTGTAAATTAACTAGCACTATTGCCATTCTATAAGGAATTGTCTCCCCTACACGAACAGCTGTTACAAAACAAATCGGGCGGTTTTTCGCCCTTGGGCTCAGATAAAAGTCCCGCAGATGATCAGGTTGAGCACGAAAGTTGAGCTGCAGAAGAAGATTTGTTTAATAACGAACAATTTCTTCATACTGATGACCTTTGATTTAAAAAAATCGTATCAACGACTACACCAGAACCTGTCCTTTTATTCCCATTCATGTGCAAATAAGTTGTAATGGCTCTTCTTGTGCTATGGAATCTACCAAACATGGAATTGTCCTCTCTGCACAAATAGCTGTTGCAGAGCAAATTGGGCGGTCTAGGGACTTTGTCCCGTGGGTTCAGATGGGAGGCCCCGTAGATGATCGGGTTGAGCCCGAAAGTTGAGCTTCTGAAGGAGATTATCTTAAAAGTGACATATTTCTTCATACGGAAGACTTAGAGCAGGTTGGTGGTCGTCGGCCGCTCGCCCGTGGGCTCAGATGGAAGGCCCCGTAGATGATCGGGTTGAGCACGAAAATTGAGCTACCGAAGAAGATATGCTTAATAACGAACAATTTTTTTATACTGATGACATAGACTTTTGATTTAAAACAATCGTATCAACGACTACACCAGATCCTGTTCTTTTAGCCCCATTCATGTGCAAATAAGTTGTATTTGCTCTTCTCGGACTCGGAGTTCTACCGAACACAGAGTTCTCCCCTTTACACGAATAGCTGTTGTAGAGCAGGTTGGGCGGTCTCCGTCCGTTCGCCCGTGGGCTCAGATGGAAGGCCCCGTAGATGATCGGGTTGAGCAGCGAGGTGGAGCTGCCGAAGAAGAAGATGACGTCCTGCAGGTTCTTGCCGAGCTGCTCGTCCGGCTCGAGGAACATGAAGATGACCATCATGACGTAGTAGGGGGTCCAGCAGACCACGAAGGTCAGGACTATGACCACTGTCATGGTCAGGGACTTGATCTTGGCCTTGTGGAGGAGCTTGTGGCGGGCGTCGTCCACGGGAGAGCGGAAGGTCAGCTCGGTGAGGGTGGTGGTCCGACCTGGAACGAAGTGGAAAATATTAATACAGAAAAAAATACCTACACTGTAAAAAAAACCTGTACATTTAAGAGCATTTTCCTTTCAATTTTTATGGTTATCAGCCTTATTTTATGGAAAACCGTCTGACTCACTAAATAAAAGGCCAATCTCTTAGCCCAGGTGTTCCCAATCTTTTTGAACCTGCATACCACTTGAATTTTTGAGAAATTTTGGAGTACCACTAGATTGAAATATTTTAATAAACGTGTAATATTTACTCTTCTAAAGGTGTTCAGAGGCTTTTTGAATTAAATTCCTGAGAAAACTTCAGATTTAATGTTTAGATATTTGTTTATTGACTACATGATTACAATATAGAAGAAATATAAAGACCAATGGCGATATTTATGAATAAGTTATAGCCATTAACACTGCTTATTTTAGCTTCAATTCGATCAGAGATTCTTTCTCCTGGTTGGTAAGATGTTTCACTTGTAACTCAATGGAAGTGCAAATATAAAAAAAACTAGAATTTACTATTATTTTTTCTCTAATGGGGCTGCGATATTGGAGGTCAAGCCTTTTGCAGACTCGGATTATTCCTGAACTGCGAGCCATTTCCTTGTGGCACCCACTAGGCGATTCTCGCTACCAATTTTGACTCCTAGAATTCAATTAATTTGAGTTCCCTGGGGCTGTTAAAGTATGCCAAGATTTAATTTTGCCGAAAGAACCCGAAGCCAGATGGGTCCTCCACGGATCTTTTACATGCTACATAATTGCAGGACATGAGTGCCCAAGATTTTCCCATCCAGAAAACCCGATGACTCAGCGGTACTCGAACCCGTGATCTTGGGCTTACGAGGCGGACACGAACCACTCAGCCACTGAGCCGCTATTTACCGTATTTAATACATTCAATGTTTCAGTGTTTTGGTTACTTTTTTTTTTTTGAAAAACTTTTTGAAAAACTCAGCTGTCAGTTTAAAACCTTATAATCTGACTCAATTTTTCCTGCACATTGTGTTTTTATAGAAATAATAAAGTAACTACGTACTAATGTGTTTACATGCGGATCAGAGAAGAGGTACAAAGTGGGTGTAAAGCTTCTTCTTTTGAAAAAAGGTAGATCAAAAACGTGGATTAAATTGAAAAATTAATTAATTGAACTACTGTTATAAAATTAACACCTTAACCTTCACATGTTTGGCTTCGCTTAAATTTTTTTTCGTCAATTCTTAAGGAATTTAAAAGACTATTTTATGAAAAGTGTGATTTGATTTAGGATTATCTTAACTACAGGGTGTCCCAAAATTTACTTCCTGTTTTTAAAAGTTAATAAAAGAGAAATGGAGAGAGATATTAACACAATTCTTGCAGAAAACGAATGAGTCATGTCTGGAATTTGATATGGAACACTTCATTATGTTAGTCATGATATGAGCCTATGATATTAATTACGTTATTATGTTATTACACTTTATTACGTTCAATTTAACAGACAGATGACACTTCAATACCGCTTGTTGGCAGTATGAAAGAACTAGGCATGCGTATACACCAAAAAGAAGGACACGTGGTCAGAAATGTTCAGTTCTGACCACGTGTCCATTTGTTTTGAACGTCCCTTCTCCCTTCTGTATGTACTTAGTGTAATGCATGGCTTCCAAAGTATTTTGATAATCAAGGTGGAAATATTACTCAAAACTGAGATAAAAAGAACGAAATATTACTCATTTTTAAATCACTAAACCAATCATGGTACAACAATTATTAAATTTAACATTGTTATTCATGTTTTATAACATTTTATTTAAAATCATTTGAATAAAACAAAAAAATCTATTCGTTGAACTTTTATAAATATAATACTCATAAACAAAAATAAAGAAACTTCAAAATACATTTACGATTTCGTTAAATGCGATGGAGAAAATTTGGATACAAAGTAAAATAAACGAGACATTTTATTACTTTTAAAAGCTACATTAGATACCTGATAGGAAAGTATTAAGAACCCAGATACGCACTATATAATATCTGCTATATCGTATTTCAGAAAGGTGCAGGGTATCTTTGGAAAACGTACCTGAGATGTTTATACCTAAATATTTTACTTTCCAAATCCCCCGACTGCAAATAGAAAGTGAATCCACCCTCCTAAATCTTTTCAACATTTCGAGAAGCGTGAGTGGCAACGGATAAAATATATCTTTTTTTTTCGTCGGAATAAATTTAGGAATTTCGGAAAGATCGTGCAAGTAAATTTTATTCTAAAACCAAATTATTGTTATTTTTATTTCAGTGCTGAGGAAAATACCTAAAGAATTAGATTAAATTGTTTGCTTAACGTAGCAATAATCGCTTTTATATTTGATGTCATCAACCGCTTGAAAGTCGAATTTCAATAAATCGAAAGAATTCTTATAACAAATTGAACACCATTTGAAAATATTATTAAATGATAAAATGAATTCTCTAATAATAAACATGAAATGAAGTTTCAAATGAAATTTGAGAAGCATCTTTATTTTTTATTTAAAAGATTTAGAATAAAAATAGGCTGCACATCATTTCTGCATTGAAAGATGGTCATATTATCAAAATGAAACGTTAATTTAAAGGTCATGAAAACTTTAAAGGGTACCATTAAATGCAGGTATTTTGTTCACCATCACTATTCTTATGTATTGTATCTGTCCTCTTTGCATGAATTATAAACAAGTAGGTTTGTAACAGAATATGTCTTTTTACCTGCTTCCACACAAAAGTTGTGTAAAAGGACGACAAACACAGCATTAATATTTTATATTAAGCATTTACATGCTAAAATTGGCTAGTTCCATTTATTTTACTTCGAATATTCAAAAATTATTACTTATCGATTGCAAAAATTAATTTATATTTCAAAGAATAAATTTGTAATATTCCTCGCTAATAATAGCATTAAAATATTTCATATCAACGTATAAAGAGTATCGTTGTGAAATATATTTAAAGAGTACACGGAGGGGGGGGGGGGAAGAAGCGATTGATTTATTAGGCGGACGGCCGCAACTGCCTGCTTGGCGGCATAAAACCGGTTTCTCTCCTTCTTCTTCGCTTGGTCCAAGCGTCGGGATCGCCAATCGCCTGAACTTGGTAGCTAGGAACCACAGAGATATAGTACTACACTGGCATATCACGTGACCTACAACACTGACTTCATTGGTTGCGCGTCCCGTCGATAGCATTGTAGGTCACGTGATCTGCCACTCTATTACTTTAACTATGATATCTATAGTAGGAACTGGTTTCCTTACACAAATTTAGGTGATCACTCGCTATCATCGCCAAAGTGGCCTGCTGAGGAAACTTCTCTGAAAAATCAATCGGTTTTTCCCGTGTACTCTTCATTTGACATCGTTTAAACTGGTCGATGTCGCATAAAGACATTTATTTTAATTTATCGTCAAAAAAATTAAAGTTTCTCGAGCGATTGTTGCTAATTGCGATGGGGATTTTTTTCTAATAAAAATGACTTCTTATGATTTTTCAATGAGCATTAAATTTTGAGGTTTTTTTTATAAAATAATTGAAGTACTTCGAATTCGAATTCTTTTATGAAATTTTCAATGAATATTCTAAATTCGACGATCTGAATTTTTTTGACGTGTCTCACTTCTCCTTAGCATTTGTAGTTTGGGGTATGGAAGTGGGTGACGGACAGACAGACGGATGAACTGCCATTGTAATACCTTCCACTTTTTACGCTATAAACATAATGTATGGAAGCTAAGGATTAGAAGCTGAAATTAATATTAAGTACCAATGACTTTCACTTTATGATAAAAATGGAAATTATTCCCTCTTGGATTTTGTTCACATTTTTAAGAATTAAACGAAATTTTATACTAAACAATGTAAAATCATGGACCAAAACACAAATCATACAATAGATGATTAAGATTACTTGAGTAGTATAAATTTTAGGTTCATGATTTTATTTACCATTATGCAATTGAAATATACTATGCTCTGTATTATGATAATGACCGAAACATGAAAAAAGTTATTGTCTGGTTTATGCTGAATACGAGGTCTAAGGCGTTTAATTTAAAACTACTATGTATTCCCTTAAACTAAGGAACAATAACTACACTCTAAAAAGATGTCTGCAAATATTCTTTTACAATCTTCGGACAAAACACTCTTTCTTCCCTCAAGGGGTTTCGGAATTTTTTAACAACACAATAGGAGATGAAAACCTCTTTCCCTCTCAAGTTCAAAAATGATTATACTTAAATGAAAAGTAGTTATTAAAAACTAAAAGTTTAAGTTTTTGTGAAAGAAACATGCGTACCGAGAAAAAGATGCTTTGGGTTTTCTTTAATCCCTAGAGAAAGAGTTTTTAATCCTAAACAGTAATGACTTTCCATTTTTATAATTGAAAATCTTTAACTGTGCGAAAAATTAAAAAAATATATTTTTGTGTGCACAAAATATTTACACATCCCGATAATGCCTTCACGGAAATTGTTGATCCAGGTTGTGTAAGTTTTATTTCTGACAAAACATTTTCTTTGGCGACAACGGTTTCAACAAATTAAATTAGGGGGCTGGGGAGTCCAGTCGGTTAGGCAGTCGCCTAGCATGTGAAAGGTTCCTGGTTCATGTCTGGGCATCGCCAAAATACTGCCGACCTATAAAACGTCCGGTGCAGCCAAAATGTCCGACGAATAATACCCCGTGTAAAGAGAGTGCAATTAAATATTCGAGGCAACCGATGATCAAGAGCCATTGGACTTTACTTTGTGGTGCACTGCCATGGCTGCGAAATACCCGCAATAAATACTGGGCAACGACAATGACACTAGAACTCACCATATTGCTATTTGTGCAATCTTTAAGAGAGTCCAACTACGCTTTGTACGTGCAAGCGCTGACGGAGCTTGTCCCATGGTTTTTCGCGTTCGACCACACACACATTATGCCCGCTGAATTTCCATAAGCTTAGCATATTTAGCAAAATTGCCTTCAAGACTTCCTGAAGTTGCAAAACAGTTCGTATCTGGAAATTTCACTGTAAAACGTACAGGGTGTTTCATAATTGACCGGAATAGGAATTGATGCAATTCCGAAATATTGAGCCGGCCCCTCCGAAAAATAGTAAAAAGCCAATTGATCACGGGTTTTGGTCGTGGTTGCATACTTGAACTAGGGCAGCACGAGAATGTGTTGACGAAGGGATGCATTTGTTTTGAGTTCGGTTTGGTTGAATCGACATATTGCCTAGTAATTTTACAATTTGCAGATTCTGTTACATCACAGTTCCTAAAACAGCTAAAAATGATTAATAACTACGAAAATGGAATTTTTGTGTTTGGATTTCGATTTAAATAATTTGGTGTGTTTCAAATTCGAGCTGGATGTTTGAAAATTGGAAGGAGCTAAACGTTTTGCGATAGAAGTGTACAGTTTGTCGAAATGTGCATGTGTTGAGACCAATTAGTTCCATAGTAGGGTAGAGACTGAACCTACCAATCGCACCATCTACCAACACGGAGACAATTTAGGGTGTCATGTGGGGATCGATGGCCGAGGGGTTTGGATCGCAGGCCATATCGCTAGCAGTCCGCGCGCTGTAAAGGGTACTACCCAATTTTTTTTTCAAAATTAAATTAAAGGGTGATATAAAGTTTAGCTTTCACATTTAGAACAAAAGAGGCAATTTTACCCATCTACTTTACTTATTGCAAATGATATATAAAAGTACTAGCTTTATAAACCCGGCGTTGCACGGGTGTACCCTTAATAACGGATATTTTTTTTATGTAAACAATTATTTTATACCAATTGATCCCTTCCCCACTGGCCAGTACTCCATCGGTAAATTATAATCGCTATTCAAGTGACACCTACGACATAAAAAGAATATTTTAATAAAATTTGGTAGCTGTACCTTCAGTAATTTTGGCTAGGCGTTGAGTGAGCCAATCAGTGAGTTAGGACTTTGCCTTTTATGTATATAAATTGAATTTAAGAAAGAAAATCCATAAAAATTGCTTATTTATAACACTTAAAATTGAACTAAAAGCTGTGCTAAATGATTTTTGTCTAAGATATATAAATAAATCTTGTGTGGAAAATGGGCTCTAAGTAACAATTTTTTGTAAAAAAACGACTTTTCCACATTTTTTATCGAAAAAATAAGAACAAATGTCAAAAAAATATTTCTATTTCCACTTTTTGTCAAATACTAATTATACTTCTGATTGAAAATCAAAATGTCGTGCTTGTAAAATAAATAAACTACAGCTTGGCAACTTGGCTCAATATGACATGAACATTTGGCTTCAACAAAACAGAACCATGACGTCAGTGTAGCGAACAGTCACCAGATTCACCTGATTGGCTGATGGGAAAAGTGTCGCGAGGAGTCGGGGAATATTTAAATCGCCTTTCTGCTGAAAGCGTGTGCTTTTCATTAATCTCCAGCTTGCTGTGAAGATATGGTTTATTCTTTAGAGGAGAGGATTTTTTTGGTGTTGGAATTTCACCGCCTAGAACACAATGTTAATGCAACAAAACGGAGTTTCAAAAAGAAGTTTAATGTTACCAAAGGACCAAAATTCGACACAATAAGGATGCTGTTTGAAAAATTTCAACGAACTGGGAACGTGAATGATGAGAGAGCTGGATTTGTCGGGAGAAGATTTTCGCAAACAACCACTGCTAATGCTCAGCTGGTGGAAACAGTAATACGAAAGCAGCCTTGTATATCCGTCCGCCGTGTTGCAACTACGGTTCAAATCAAGCCAACGTCGACGTATCGTCTCATGCGGCAGGGCTTGCACATGTTTCCATACAGAATTCAAACTCGGCAACCTCTCACCGCTGCTTCAATTAATTCACGGGAGACATTCGCTAACGATATGGTGCAAATGATTGATGTTGGTGATATAAATGTAGACAACATTTGGTTTTCGGATGAAGCCTACTTTCAGCTGGATGGCTACGTTAATAAACAGAACTGGCGCATATGGGGAACAGAAAACCCCCATGTTGCAGTTCCATCATCTCTGCATCCACCAAAAGTAATGGTTTGGGCCGCCATTTCGTCCAAAGGACTCATTGGCCCCTTTTTCAGAACCGGAACTATTACTGCCCTCCGCTACCTAGAGATTCTTCGTGAATTTGTGGCGATTCAAAATGCCTTAGATGACGCTGAAAGCACTTCGTGGTTCATGCAAGACGGTGCCCGACCCCATCGCACGGCCGACGTGTTTAATTTCTTGAGCGAACATTTCAATAACCGTGTGATTGCATTGGACTATCCCACACATACAGGAAGTGGTATGGATTGGCCTCCTCTTTCACCAGACTTGACCCCCTGTGATTTCTTTCTGTGGGGATATTTAAAAGATCAAGTGTACCGTCGCAATCCCGAAACAATTGAGGAACTAAAGCAATACATCTCTGCTGCATGTGACGCCATCCCACCAGAAATTTTCAAACAGGCGGCCGGTAATTTTGCTCTAAGACTGCGTCACGTTATTGCTGCTAATGGCGGATATGTAGAAAATATCGTAGTATGAGTAAACACATAATTTCACCCACCCTATATTTTCGTTTGTTTTCAACTTTATTTGCAAACACATGAACAAATTTTTGAAGGGTCGATTCTTTTTTAGGATCGACCCATAAAAAACAATAGCAGAACCACTACACATACATGCACCGTTAAGCCATACAAACCCTCCTTCTTTGTGCTGTTTACTATTTTTTTCCTTTTATTAATATAAATAAGCAGGTGCCCGGATGTTGTAATGGTTTGGATCGCAGACAATTACGCTAGCAGTCTGCGCGCTGTAACGGGTGCGATTCCCGCCTTCGCCCTGGGTGTACTTCCTTTCTCTGTCAGTAATAAGTCCTTCTGTGGTTGTCTTACTTGACGAAATCTTATAAGCGGGTGCCTCTGGAGCTGCTGGGTCCGGGTTCGAATCCCGTTCAGGCATGGATGTTTGTGTTTGTCGAGTATATGCGGAGTACGTGCTCGTAAAATCTGTTGGGTCCGAAAGTCCTGTGGGCGGTCATTGCGCAGTTCACCATGGGTACAGGTCAATGGAGAAAATTTCCCTACCCTTCAGGGACATGTCTAAATTGCGGAGGTGGCGACAGATGGCAACATCTGTCATAAGTGTTTGTGTGTGTCTTGTGCTGTCCTACTTGACGATGGTTTATAAGCGGGTCCTTGCGACCAAGCACACAAGCCTGAAAATATATGTCCACCAACCAACCAACCAATAAGCGGGTCTCTGATCATGCACACAAGCCGGAATATATATGTACATACCTACCCAGCATAAATATGAAAAATACAATAATTGTTATGTTTAAACTGATGGTCAACATCAAGTTTTTTTTAACAATAATGCAACAACCTATCAAAATGAACAGCATCCTAATTTTTTTTTTTTTGAAAACTAGTTGAACCTGTAATTTTTATCAGATGTAAATTCAAACAAACCAAACTAAAAGTACTACATTCTTGTGTAGCTCCAGTGCAAGATTTCATGCACGACCGAAAGGGCGGCCAATTAGTTAGCCGTTTTTCATTGGCGGGGGCCGGGTAAATATTTAGGAATTGCGTCCTATACTATTCCGGTCAATTATGGAACACCCTGTATAACACTTGCATACGTAAATAATAAAACAAGATTGAGCTGTTTCATTTTCTAATTCAGGCTAGCTAACTTGAATATCGTAGTAGAAATTAGTTAAAAATTACTAACGGTGAATCAGTTGTCTGTTTTTCTGCTCGTGAATTGATTTGGTTTGGTTTGGTTTGAATTATCGTCGCACTAGAGCTACACGAGGGCTATTGGCGACGGGCGTCGTATTTTAGAACCACAGTCAGGTGACGAGCCACACCTGAATAGCCACCCAACGCAACCGTTAAGGGCGACATCGTACGCAGCGTTAGGACTTTGAAGGATATTTAACGTGCACTCCCTTACACGGGGTATTATTCGTCGGACATTTTTGGCTGCACGGGCCGTTTATAGGTCGACAGCTATTTCGGCGATGCCCGGACCCGAACCTGGGACCTTCCGCATGCCAAGCGAGTGCTTAACCGACTGGGCTCCCCAGCCCTCATTCGATTTTTAAAATATGAGTATAAATATAGAGGAAAACTAGATTACTAGAACTAAAAGAAGAAAACAGTACCAACTATTCCGTAGTTCTCCAAATACTTGTTTGATTTAATTTCACGAAGAGATTTTATAAATTTTAAAATGCAGTGCAGATAAAACTAATAAATTACGAATGCAGTATGCTTAAAACAGTCAATTAGGTTTGAATGCCATTGTACATAAATAGTAATAGAAATTTAGTGTACTCACTTCAAATTCAGTATAAAATCGAAATGCTATTAAATGTGCAACCATACTGTTAATCTGCACTTACCGGAATCTGAAAAAAATAAAGGATTAAAAATTTTAGTTATTTGTTGTTTTCCATTTATTAACATTGAAATGACAATTAATAATTAAAAAAAAAGTTTAACAGTTACTGCAAACTACTTTATCATAAAAACACACTTAGATATCGTAAATATTTTTCAAAATGAGCGCGAGCAAATAATGATAAAAACAATTATATATGTGCTTCACTTTCAGGAAATAAATCTTTTTTGTCATCATACTACAGTAGCCGCCGCTTAAATGAATCACATCCGTCCCAGTACGTTTTGAACCAATAAAACGGCTGAACCATTTAACCGAAAGTCATGAAATTATAAGGAAAAGTTGTCATCATGAGACATTATTTGAATTTTTTTAATATTTAATGTTACTGAGTAATACTAGTACTACATATTATTACGAAAAACACGTTATGTTATGTTTAATAAAATCCAGAGTTATACAAATTAACAGGTTATATACGAATACCTACAAAAATTTAATAATTTGGACGATATTATGTATAATTTTAAAACAAAATTTAAAAGCATAAACAACAATGTTTTCTATAGTACTAAAATTTAGTTAAATTTTGCTTACTTGAATGAATACTTCGTTGTTTTCGCCTGCGTTGTCGTATAACTGATAAGTTCGTTTACCTTCCTTTCAATGTCATAAGAGGAATTATAATCATCACACATAACACCCCGTTGCTGTAAAGTTCTTAATATTTGAAGAACCCGCATATTTTTACTCCTCGCGGCCTTAAACCATTCTAATAAAGCGTTTTCTACGTTTTTTGCTTTGCCAACTCGCTGACATTTCCGATTTATGTTGGGCTCTGTTTCGCAACTTTCTATAATTTCATTTCTTCTCTTCAAAATCCTACATAAAGTTGCTTGAGAAAGTCCTAATTTAATTGCAGTTTCTCTTTGGCTGCATTTTTCCAGATTATAAATATTTTTTAGGAGTTCATGTTCTTTGGCTAAGCTAAAATCTTTCCGTTTAAACATCGCGATAACACTCCGAAAAACACGTACTTAATTTAATCGATCAAAAATCAAAATGAGTCTACTGTCTACACCTTCATGCACACGTGTCGATTACAAAAATTCCTTCCCCCTCTACCCCATCCCCCCCACTATAGTTCTCTCTCTCCCTCCTTGCCTTATAATAATACAATTTCTGCGATTTACCTTTTTTTAAAGATGGATTCGTCGGCGCCTGTTTGGTTCGCATTTGTACTTAGAGGTCATTTGGGGTAATAAAAAAAATACCACGAATCGTAGAAAAAAGGAACTTTCATAGAATTTTTTGAGTCCTTAAAACGGCGGTAAAAAGGGGATTTGATTCCGATAAGCGGCGGATTTTCAATGTAAAAAGTGATTCCGTTCTGTTCTACGAAATTTATTCCAATTAAGCGGCTGATTCAATTAACCAGTGATTCCAAAAAGCGGCGGCCACTGTATTTATAAAGATTCCTTTAAAAATACACCTTTTAACAAGGTTTTTAGGAATTTTCTACACGAAATTGACATTGAAGAATTTTATTTGTTTGATAAAAAAACTTGTAAAATGTTTGAGTCACACAAAATATTTTCATAATGGGTAATAGATATTAAATCTATGTAATATGGGAAATTTTAGAGATGAAATAAAGATGATTTCTCACACTTTCAAAACTGATACTCATCTATAAAAAGATTCATATATTTTACTCCGGCTTGAAAATTGCAATAATATAAATATTTTTAAAGTGGTTACCTAAGCGAATGTTTATTAAAAAACGAAACTAATAAAAGTAATCTTTATTTACAGTTTTAAGCTAATAAAGAATGATTAAATTCGCTTATACCGTAAGATAAACGCTGCATAAATTGACTTATTTTTAAACGCTATATTTGGAAATGTTTTAAGCAATATATATAAAAATATTGAGTATTATAAACATTCAATACTTTAAATTAATATCAATTATTTATTTATATCTACGCAAGTTTTCAACACATTCCATTCACAATGCGAGCTGGCTCTTGCAACGCTTACAATTGTATTTTCACTATTTGTGATTATTACTAGTTGTGATCTCGCATTATCTTTTTTGAACTAGCAGTGTTTTCCCGCCCGACGAAGCGAAACGATATATGAGACAGTCACGCCTCTCGCGGAAAAACGTAGATATTAGCCCGAACGTGTTAAATAATTGCTTTGTGTTAAACATATATTAGGCTATTATACAATTTCAACTAAAATTTAAGAATGAATAAATGGCATAAGTGTTTATGCTAAAAGTTAAATAGCTCGTGCGGCTATTTAGACATATTTTTGGAAAGGGTTTAGATAGCAATCATTTACATAAACTCATTTACTTAAAAATTAATCGATAGAAAATTGCAGTTTATTTGCATTAATCGGTTACATTTCGGAAGTACGGATCCGAATAAATTGCCTAAAAGATTGTACGTGCCTTTCATTGCTATCTTGACTTGAACTTAATCGATTTGCTCCTGCAGTAAGCATAATAGGGTAGTTGACTAAAAATATTTTCATTGGCTTAAAATGTCCTTATGCCAAAAATATTAGACCCGGTTTTTTTTTCAAATACCCCATAAAAAGGCAGAAAAATGAATGTAAAAATCACTCTTGAACACGCTTTCTGGCTGTCACGTGGTATCTGTGATGTCACTATGAACTATAAACAAACTTTGAAACACCAAATTGGAATCGATTTTAGGCAAATTTGAAATATACGCTTCTGTAAAACAGCCCCACGTTCTCTCAATATTTATTATTTCAATAGTAATTAGGTAAAATCAAGTTTAATCAGAAAACAAAAAACATCACGCCGGTTTGTTTATAGTTCATAGTGACGTCAGCCAAATCGGCGTGTTTGTGATCACGTGATGAGCACGTGAAAAAAATGCCTTTTTAAAACGATTTTCTTAATGATTTAAAGATTTATGGGGTTGTTTCACGGCGAATCTGGCAACACCTCTGTGGGTTTGTTTTCCTCAACTAGATTTTCAATGATGGCGGCCTCCATGCCTCGTTTTATTCGAGATAGCCACTCATTCATCAATTCAGGATCAGCATGGGAAAATACGTGTAATGAATCTTTTCTTTCTGCACAATTTTGCTTTAATGAATTATTAGAACAGCCAACAGCACATCAAAAACTTGGCATTTAAAAAAAAATTAACACCTCCAATATTCTCTTCGAAAACTCCATCGAGACTCACTGCCGAATAACAAAATATAAACAGTAATTCTAAATTAGGGATGGGTCGGTCCGAAATGAACGTGTCCGATTCTAAAGTTAGTTAGTTGGTTGGTAGACATGCATTTTCAGGCTTGTGTGCTTGTTCAGGGACCCGCTTACAACCTTCGTCAAGACCTTTAGTAAGTAAGACAGGCAAAATACACTCATCCACATATACACATACGTGACAGATGCTGCCATCTATTGCGCGCTGGTTTCCTAACCGTTGTGCTGCCGGGTCAGCACAGTAATTCTAGAGCAGAAACATTAAATTCTAGTTGAGGACGACAAGTGTTGCCAGATTCGCCGTGAAACAACCCCATTTCGCAAAAATTATATATGCATTTATTTTTTTACTTCCAATTATAATTTAAATAACACTGAACCTTATTTTAGTGTTCATAAGAAAAACATAATTCATAAGATATCTACCATAAAATGTATTTTAGTGATAAATTGGGTGGTGACTACCTGAATAGAAATTTCTCTAGAAATGCTCTATTGAACCCTCAAGCGTATACCTTGTATGGTGACGAAGGTGGTGAGGTAGGTGGCGCTGATGACGAGCAGGGGCAGCAGGAACATGAGGACGAGAGTAAGTGTTGTGTAGAGCTGTTCCTGCCAGAGGGCGTTGTAGAAGCCGTACGTCACGCATTGGTAGAAATCCTCGATGAACGGACCACGCCGAACGCGGAAGATGGCCACCTGAGACACACAAAAAGGAATTAAAAAAATACACTTTTGTGCATGCAAATATCAATACTGTTTTTATGCAAATGCTTCAAGGCATTGCAGTGCAAAACCCACTTCAATGCATGCAGATATTAATAGTTCTTCCCATTACAACTATATTCAAAATTTCTGTCTTGGTTTCATAAAACTTAGCAAAAATTTCAAGTTTGTGAGAAATTGTTCTTTAATAATTTTAAAGCAAATTTTTACGACTTTTATCTGTGTAATGGTTGCTTGTTTTTTATACACAATTATTTAGTCTTTGGTGTCATTTCTGGTTTTGTTCAATGTACATTGTATTTAGATTTGATCTCTAATGTCATTTAAAGCTGAATAAATAAAATGAAAATGCTTACACGAGCAAATTTCTCCCACCCAACCCTCAGCTCATACATACCATGTCTTCAACGCAAAGCTTAAAAATAGGATGTAACCCGTCTTCTGTTATGGAAGTTGAGGTTGAAAAAATAATTTTCAACTTCGGCAGCACCGCAAGACCTGGTGGCATGTATATTCCAGCTTGTGTGCTTGATCAGAGATCCGCTTTATAAGCCTTCCCACAGAAAATAAATAATTTTTACTGTCACAGAAAGGGGAAGTACACCCAGGACGAAGGAGGGAATCGAACCCGCACCCTTTAAGGCGCACAGACTGCTAGCGTAATGGTCCAAACCACTCGGCCATCCGGGCCCCAAGATTGAGTTACGTTGATGGTTGGGTTGAATGAATGAGCGTCCGTGTGTGATTTACCCTTTAGAATTAATATAATATTTAGTGGCGACTTTGGCGAGTCTCCAAATATATGGAAACTTCGATAAGTTTCAATCATATTGCCTCCTATAAAGTATCCACTTAAATTCATAGATATAATCTGAGTATATTCGATTGATCAAATGTACCCCACGGTGTTGTAGTGATCCGATATGGCCCGATAGAAAAAAAAAAATTATGAAAGGGACTATCAGTGAATAAAGATCCGTTATGGTTTATTTCTAGAACATATATTGAAGCTTAAAATGTTTTCTTTTTAATGCATCTTAGCCTTTGGGTAAACGTCTACAATCTAATTCACCATATGCTTACAAATAAAAACAAGAGAGTTTACATTTGACCTTCAATTTTGTTTCTATTTTCTTCTAAATAATTTAATTTTTTTTATTCATAATACATGCACAAACAAGGCTGGCTGGTTGGTTGGTAGACATATATATTCAGGCTTGTGTGCTTGGTCAGAGACCCGCTTATAAACCTTCGTCAAGTAAGACAGGCATTGTGGCAAAAACTTTGTTACCAAAATTAGCATCTTCTACTTACGTTGCCCCCCCCCCACCTTCTTCTTTCTCCTTACATGATGAATTTAAAATTAATTGAAATGACCACAGTGAAGACGGTACGTTTAACTGATGCCAAATAATGTTCAAATATGTGTGTTGGTTGTAAAGTAAATTTTCTCATAAATTTGATGAATTCTTGCACTCGCTTGAAACAGAATTTGTCTAGCTCTTTGGTCAACATAATTGATTATTTCTGGCTTTTAAATAGCATTATGGTAACATATTTTTTTTTATCCTTGCAACGTTCAAGGAATCAAACTTTAATTAAAATATGATTAAGATGTTTACGTTCAAGGGTAAAAAATTTTTTATTGAAGAGTCCTTAAGAATCTTTATTAAAGATTTTTTTAATTAAGAAATTAAAACATTATTAAAGAAAAAGAATATTAAAGAGTGTATAGGACTTTTATTCTTAGGCTTAAATATTTAAAAAGAATTCTATATTCTACAGCTCTTTTTTTAAAGTATTGATAAATATACAACACATCAGAACACACAAAAAGAAAATTTTAATTAAATTAGCGTGTTAAAAAAATATTACTATAAATAAATATTTTTTCCGTATTGCTCTTTATTTGCGACGCAATAAAGATCTTTGTATTTGTAAATTTAAAGATGTAATCTCTCCTGAGGAACCCAAGAAATTTACACAATTCCTAATTTTAATAAAGAAATCGGAGGAAGACATTTTTAATATTTAGCTCCTAAATTCTTTAATGGTTTACCAATTTCTATTCAAAATGCTGACAAATACTCACCTTTTATGCTCGATTAAAAAACAATGAAGAAAACTCATAAATGATATCGTAGACGAAATATAAAAGGTCTTTTGGTTATGCATGAAATGGGCAGAATAAAGAATGAGGTTTTAGTTGAATATTTTAAAAGATACATGTAATTAGATGATATTGCATTTCACTGCAATTTGTTTGCCGAAACGTTACTGATGGAATATGTAAAAGGTTTGCTGCATTTTTACAGCAGCTACAAATATATATATTTTTGAGGAACGCCAGTTTTTTCTTTCGTTTGCTGGATGTTTTAAATATACATTTTTGTATGAATATAAAAATAAATTTATAACAAAATATAAATTTATAACCAAATCTAAATTTGTTATAAAAATAAATTTATTACCAAATGTAAATTTGTTATAAAAATAAATTTATAACCCAATATAAATTTGTTTTAAAAATAAATTTATAACAAAATAAATATGAAAAACTAAACTACTTACGATTTTTAAAGTTTTTGCTTTGATAATTCGAATATTGGAAACATGCTAGAGAATTCATCTTAAAAAAGCAAAACAGTTCCGTTTTTCCCCTAAATAGTTTACAAAATAAACTCTACAGAAAAAATTCACGAATAAAATTACTTAATTTTGTACTTACTATAATACGTTTATAACGTAAAAAGTGGAAGATTTTATAAATGCTATGTCCATCCGACACCATTTCCACATCTCGAACTACAAATGCAGCAGAAAAGTGTGACGATGAAAAAGTTCCATTAAAAATTTAATTTGCAGTACAATTATTCAAGAACTGCACAATTTAATAGACGTTACATTGCGATTGTTTATTTAATTAATTACTTATTGTCCCTCAACAAATGTGGACAATAAATAATGCTTGTTTGCAAACAAACAAACAAACAAACAAACAGACAGGCAACTTCTTCCGTGGAGACATTTAAAATATGACAGAAGCTACATTTTGAATTTCAAAGACGTATAACAGTATTTGAAAAATTTCCATATATATATTGTTACCAAGTACAACTTTTAGGTTTTGTACACAATTGACGGCAAGATGCACAATAACGTACGGAAATTGAACATTTCAGTATTCTTTCTGTTCATAAAATGTCGTATCTCAAATTTACGAAACGGGCAATTGAAAAGAAGCTCAGGTCGAAAAAGAATCCTTCGTTAGCATCTTATCATTCACCGAAAGAGTAGGGGAAGGTGGGTTCCCTTGGACCTATTTTGACTTTTCAATTTTTAATTTCTTTATTACTTGCAAAAAGTGAATAAATATATTTTTACTAAATACTTTATGTTGTTATATACAACATATATTTATTTTAACATGTTATTTAAATTATTTCAACTATTAAAAAAATAAATACAGAAAATTGTAATTAGGACCAAGGTACACCACCGGTGGTGTACCTTGGTCCAACTGGTAGTGTACCTTGGACCAATTATTAACAGGTAGAGATACTCGATTTACAGTCCGAAAACCAATATTTATTAGCCACATAAAATTCAAAAATACATTTTACAACCTATTCTCATTTCTAGCCAAGATTGTACTAATTGGTTATGTTAGGTCAATTGGCTTAGTAAATTGTCTTATTGCCTTAGTTTTTTTAGTGCTCTTTTGGCTTTTTCAGCTGCAATGCGATCATTCTCAGGTGTATCCGTTAAAATGCAGCATACAATTTAAACCGTCATTTCATGCCATAGAAAAAAATTTGGCTATCTTTCTGTCATAAATTTGAAAAAACAACTCAAATATTTTCCCCTATGTTTATACAACTTGGCCTAAACGTAAAAAGTATGTTCTGCTTAGATATTTATTATAAAAAAACATATTCTTAGATGCGCATGCAATAATTATTTTCTATATTATGTCTATATGGTTAAAATTTTATAGGCCTACCATAGATCTAAATAATTAACTGCAGAAAAATTATTTATCACATGCACCATATAATTTTTTTTACAAATTTCCATTCTACATAATTTTACAAATCAGGGTTGCATATATTAATAGCTTAAAATACTTAATTTCTCAAAGGAAAAAATTTACTTGAAATTTAAAAAGGATTTTCAACAATCTGAAGCACATAAGACCTATAGTAGTGTACCTTGGACCAGTCCAAGGTACACTACCTGTATTAGGTTCGAGGTACACCACTTGGATATTAAAAACAAAATAGTTAATCACCATGTTAAGGTTAGACTTTACTTAATTTCAAGCACACAGTTTTATAACTAAAACTTTGCTTTATATTGCTTAACCATCGTTTCTGAATAAACACTACATGTTTGAGTATAAAAATACACTAAAGAATCTGACAAAAATTTACTTTTGTACTGTGAATTTAGTTTTTCGAAACCTCTTTAATAAATTGACCTTTTAAACAAACAGATAGAACTTCACTGAGACCCCTGGTAGCAAATACTTTAACTGCATGTGGTGTTGTTTCAATATCTAAGGCAATCGAGCTAGAATCAGCATAGGTTCGAGGTACACATATGTCCAAGGTACACCACTTACCCCTATATATTATTTAAAAAAAAAAAAAAAAAGGAATTTCGCGTATGAAAAAAAAAAGAAAAAAAGTATTGTTTTATTGAACTTTAAACTTCTCAGAATTAAAGCCCCTTACATTTAGAAAACATAAAAACAGAAATCTAATTCTAAGGTACGCTAAAAGGAATTTTTTTTAAGAACCCAATTTGTATTTTAAGTGTTCAAATTTTAAATATTTTTATTTGTTTGGTTGAATAAAAATTAAATTAAAATAAATAAAAAGGAAAGAATTTAAAGATTATTTCATTCAATCACAATTGTTATGAAACGATTAAGCACATGTGAACCAATGGATATCCAACTGATTAAAAAACATGTCCGATATTGACTTCCAAGGTCAAGGTTCTTCAGAAATTTGCTCGTGCATTTTATGAGCCCATTCGGTTAAAATAAAAAAACAACTTCTCATTACATTAAGTAAAAAGCAGTTTAATAAAGTTTTCTTAGTACTTTTTGATATCTTGAGATGTAATAAATAATTAAATGGGGGGGGCTGGGGAGCTCAGTCGGTTAGCAGACGAAAGGTCCCAGGTTCGGGTCCGGGCATCGCCAAAATAGTTGCCGACCTATAAACGGCCCGTGCAGCCAAAAATGTCCGCGAATAATACCCCGTGTAGAGAAATATCCTTCAAAGTAATAACGCTGCTTACGATGTCGCCCTTAAAGGTTGCGTTGGGTTCCTACTAAGGTGTCGGCTCGTCACTTGACTGTGGTTCTAAAATGCGACACCAACAACCGCCGTGATAATTCAAACTAAACTAAACTTAATTAAATGGTGTTGCATACCTACACGTGGAGTTACAAATGCGCTCCAAAAATTGATTTAAAAGGCTATTGGCATAAAGGAGCTAAACTCAAACAAGTTTTCCTGGTTTGAGTTTTAAAGAGACAATTTGTAAGTCATTAAAATCTCATTGAGCAAACCGAAATTTGTTGATTGAGTGACAAATAATAAACTTGTCGAAAATTGCCGATCTCGTTCTAAGTTATTACTTTGAAACTAACTTGAAGACAACTCAAAGTCACACATTTTGGACATTTACTAATTCTAACTAAGTTGAAGTCTAATTAAATTTCCAATGTAGATAAGAATGTTCAGTATTTCTTAAGGCATCAACTCAAATAGGCTAAGAGAAGACAGAACGTGTTTCACCAAGGCATTTATATTAGTAACTAGAAGCATGCTAACAGTTTTGCCATTCGGCAGTTAACAAAATTAGCACGATAAATATTATCAAGTTAAATATTATTATATAATAAATATATATTATATATTGCCTGGATTGTGGAACTGGCAAACGCCCTATTTGGTTAATAAAAAACGTAATAACCTCATATAAATTGATATTCCAGCTAACTTTAACTTTGTCATTTTAATTCTAATATTCATGAAATAAATACGAGGTTTCTGTAATAATAAACTAGTATTTATTTTATTAATGTATGATGTTCTTACTAATACATTCTGCATTTTATATAAATGCTTAAAAATATTTTTATAAATATTTTAAATAAATACGACAAAATTATATTTTTATTTATTTAGAAGCTATTTATATGTAAATAAAGTTTGACGGGTTAGTTTTAAAGAAGGATGGGTACATTGTTGGACAAGCCGTCCTTGGGGACGAGTCAAATTTCTGAGATCTTCGAGACTCTAGCCCTATTGTAC
The DNA here is from genome assembly GCA_023701765.1 of Hylyphantes graminicola. Taxonomy (NCBI): domain Eukaryota; kingdom Metazoa; phylum Arthropoda; class Arachnida; order Araneae; family Linyphiidae; genus Hylyphantes; species Hylyphantes graminicola. The sequence goes on along the minus strand of CM043113.1, from coordinate 75,214,989 downwards.
CATACATTTTAAAAATTCTCCTACGTAAATTAAGGTCTACATTCTATGTAAAGTAAACAAGCAAGTTTGTTACAGAAACTGTCACTTAGAACTGCTCCCACAGTTTAAAATAAGTCATAGATCATTTAGTTCCATGTTAAACATTTAAGCGTAGAAACAACTTTTTTCATTAAAATTCAATAATTATTACTTACCGTTTGCAAAATTTATTTGTATTTTGAAGGGGGATTTTTTAAATTAAAATTAGAATTAAACGATGATGGAAAACCTTTCAGAAAGAAATAATTTGCTATAAAATATAATTATTCATTTATAAATGCTTAAATGTAAATGAAAAATCACGTTTGCTTTAAAATAAAGAAGTTTTAAAATAACCTACTTTCCAATTATTTAAATGCTTACTGAAATTCTTATACTAAAACAAGCAGAATTGTAACAGTAAAAGTCACCGAAAGCCCTTTCTACAAAATATTTATACGCATATGAAACAAAAGCGGCAAACACATCATCTAGTTATAATTTAAATTTTAAAAAGCGAAACTCCACTATTTTCATTAAATTTCTTTCGCAAATTAAATTACTATTATTTTATCGCTTGCTTAATTTATTTGCAGTTAGAAGAATAATTAAATCTGCGGTAAAAGTCTAAGAATTGTAAATTAAAATTAACTTGCAAAAAATATACAAATTCCTTGCAGCTTTCCTAGTAAACAGATAATGAACACTGAAAAAATCTCATTGTGCTTCAGTTTAAGATGTCATTTAAAACTGATTTACGACAAAAGAATAAATTTCGCTTCAAATACTATTTTTTTTTAATAAATAAGGTTTTTCATGCCGTTGTGGATCTTGCAACAGCAGTATAAAACACTAGAAATTAAATTTCAATTTTAATCCAATTACTTATTCGTCGAGTCGTCACGTAAAAGCACGAGGATTTAATTTCTAAGATTGGCATTTGAAAGTCATTATTTTATTTATTTACTAGGGGGGCAAAGCTCCCTGCTCGCTAACGCTCGCCAACCCCCGGTAATCGCTACGCAATTACTATATGTTTCCCATGTCAAACATGCAAGACTAATATGAGGATACTGCCAATTCAGGAATGCTCATCTATACAATCTGGCTAGTTTCCTTGGGACTGCTCCAGGGTATCACGGAGCTCTAGCGCTAAGCAACGATCTCTACCAAAGCCACGGGACGCAACCTGAAGCAGCCCCAGCACAAAACAAGCACACCGCCACACTTACTTTCAGCGTTTCTGATTGGCTGAAGCCGTGTAAGTGGCTTTCAAGAGTCCGACAATTACAATTTTATATAAAATAGAGGAATCTTACTTTGATTTTTCAAAAATATTTTGTGTGATTTAAACACTCTATTCTAATAATATTTCATAATTTTATTGAAGCGATGTTTACAAGTGATAATAGATAAAGATATGGAAGTATATGCACGTATATAGAGTTTGTACATCATACATTTTTTCTAACCATAATGGACGATGCATGTCAGTTTTGCCCTTTGTCTTTTGTATGGTACAAACTACCTTAACGGAATTAAGTGAAATGTCGACGGAAGTCTGGGAATTAATTGTGAGATATGTTGCAGAGAATTGGAAGAGATTTGTTCCAATGTCCCTTGGCAGTAATGGTATTAGCTATTCTGCCGGGGGCAGGTAAACTGCAGTAACTAGACACCCACTGCTTACACCACTGTTGCAAGCACTCACATAACACTAACCCATAAGAAAGTACAATGACCCGATTCATTGTTGGGGTTTACCAATAGAGGAACCATGGTTCAATTTATTGTTGGAGTTAACCAATAGAACAACAACGGTCCAATTCATTTTTGAGGTTAATCAATAGAGCAACAATGGTCCAATTCATTGTTGGGGTTAACCTATAGAGCAACAATGGTTCAATTCATTGTTGGTTTTCACCAATCGAGCAACAATGGTCCAATTCATTGTCGGGGTTAATCAATGAAGCAACAATATTGAAATTCATTGTAGGGCTAAACCAATATAGCACCAATATTGAAATACATTGTTGGGGTTAACCAATAGAGCAACAATATTGAAATTCATTGTTGGGGTTGACTTATAGAGCAACAATATTGAAATACATTGTTGGGGTTAACCAATAGAGCAACAATATTGAAATTCATTGTTGGGGTTAACCAATAGAGCCCGGCAGCATTCTGAAATTGCTGAATACTTCTTCGAAATGTCAATTCTTTCCACAAATAGCAAATTTGCAGCAGCAAGTGACTTGTTGACCTACGTTTTTTATCTTTAATGGAATCCTGGGCGAGAAAATTTTGTTTGTAAAAATGTGAACTTTCAGGAGTCTAAAGATAAGTTTGTCAAACTTACTCCTTTAAGAGAGCTCCTGAACTCTATCGGACAAAAAAAAAATGATATCAGCATGAGACGATTATTACATCCTGACGGGGGTGCTGACCAATAGAGAGAAGATTAATAGCATAAAATAAAAGTTTACATAAAATACAAATTACCGTTGGGGTACACCCGAATAAAGCATAAGGATAGTTTATTTACAAAAATTTATGTTTATGAAACTATTCCCCATGAAAATTCAGCTAAGATTTTGTGAAATTCGCCATTTGAATGTCTAGTATTGGAGTTTGCTTTTCATCTTTCCAATTTGGAACCGGAAAATGTTTTACAATTCTTGGAAACAATTTTTCCAGAAATTACTTTTTTTTAAATAAGCGATTCCAGCTTGGACAATTTGAGATTCTAAAAAAATATAGATTCAATGAATCGAAATGTTTATCGTTTTTATGGAATAAATACATGTGAAATTTCTTTTCGCTTTGAAAATACCTAAAAATCTAACTTAAACATTTAAATAAAGAGCGTACTCCTTTTTAGAGGATGTACTAAAATATTTTATTAACTTTGATCTTAAAAAATATATTTATCTATAAAAGAATCATTAAGTCACAATACAATAAACCCCGAAAAAATAGATATTTTTTTTTGTATTATAAATTAATAACAATTTGTGTATGATATGTAAATTGTATTAGAAATATACAAAGAGGCATAGAAATGCATTTTTTAAATCTTATCCTTTTTAAAGTGAATGATACGTATTTCCTATTCTATTCTTAACCATTTTCCGAAAAACAGTTTCGATATTCAGTAACTTTATAGTTTCAATATTGAAAATAACAAGGAAGCGGTTTTTTTATTGTGTGTCTTCTAAAGTTGGGAAAGATACGAAAGTTGCAGAAATGCAAATACCAATGTTTTAAATTTGAATGTTATGAAAGTTGAAAAAAAAAGATACATTGTAAAGTAAAGTAATCCGCAATACTTATGTATAATTTGAAAAGAGAAGTAAAATATTTGGAATAGATAGTTTTACATATAAAATAGAGAACCCATTTAAAAGTACTAAATCATGGATAAAACTTTCAGAAATAACTGTACATCAACTATGCATAAATATTCCAACATCGATTTTGAGATTGAACCTTTTCAGGAGTACGGATGCTCCAATACCATCTTCTTCCCTTTACCCTATAAATCGGATATGTACTGGAAAATAGTAGAATTTTTTAAAAAGAACTTTTGAAATGTTAAAAATATTACTTTTCACAGTAATGTTTATAACTGAATCCATCGTAACATACTTTTGCGTACCATCTTATATAATATCTATTTGATTTCTATTTCTATTTGTAGTATTTTTTAAAAATATAGTGCTAGTAAACATTTGTAACAGAAATCACCTAGAAAAGATAAGAATTTTCAATTCACTGAAACTTGTGAAGTTGGTATAAAGTAGATATTTGTGTGAGGTGGCTCTCCAGATAAAAAGAAGTTATTATTCCTTTAAGGATTTCTTACAAACCAAACATGGCACCAGTGACCATTTCCCAGTAAGATATTATTCCACTCTTTAAAGATAACAAGTTTTCTTTTTATAAACTTAAAAGAAAACTAAATTTTGTATCATTTGATTTGAAAGTACAGTTTTTAACGAATTTAATACAAACCAAAAACTTTTAAGCTTATTTTCTCGTTTAACATTTTTGTCGCTTAGCAGGTTTATCTATTAAGCTCTCCAATTTGTAAACAAATGCTTTTTTTTTAATATTTTGGTTTAATATCGTTTTTAAACTAAATTGCATGTTTGGGCCAACTGTCCACGCAATAGAGCTGCACGAGGGCTATTAGCGACGGGCGTCATAATGTAGAACGACAGTCAAGTGATGAGCCTTCACACGAGAAGGCACCCAACGCAACTTTTGACGGTTACATCGTGCGCAGCTTAGAAACTTTGGAGCCTATTTAACGTGCACTCCTTTTACACGGGGTATTATTCGGCGGTCTTTTTTGCTGCACTGGCCGTTTAAAGGTTAAAGAATTTGTAAATAAATTCGCTTTTCCCTTAGTTTAATGTTGTTTTTCAACAAAAGACACTGTATTGAAAAACCGTAGTGAACCTGCATAAAAGGCTAAGAAACATTTATTGTCACATGCTCCGGAAGAAAAATGGTAAAGTGATTCACCATATTTTCAGTATTCTGTTGACCCAAATTTCAGGTTTTTGTTTCGTTAATCTGAAAAAATGGTTCAACGTAGTACTAAAACTATGACGAAACACTTAAAAATTTTATTTCGTTTCAGCAACTACACAGTTAAAAAATTTGCCTCAAGATTGCGCCGGAGAATCCTCTAACTTTCAAGCTGCTACCACCATTTGGAGCGTTGATTTACCAATTTTGCAGTGTATCAAATTTATGGTTCTACCACAAAGTGGGTAAATCCCTGCTCCAAACAATGGTGGAAGCTAGAAAGTAAAAGAATTTCGGAGCAATATTGTTCCAAAATTTTGACGTATAGAGATTATTACCATGATGGGGGGAAACCAAGCACACATTTTTTTAACAGTTTGCAAAGGGCAGAGTAGTTAATGTTACATACCTGCGGCAAGCTGAACAGCCCGCTGAGGACCCATATCACCACGATCCCTCTCTTGACATTCACTCTGGCACTCTGCCTCCTCATGGGGTACCGGATGGCCCATAGCCTGTCGAACCCTATCAAGACCAGCACGAAAGTCGACAGGTACAGCGAGAACATCTGCGCAAACTTGACCAGCTTGCAGAGGACCCAGCCCCCTCGCCACTGAACAGTCAGCGTCCACAGGGCTTCAGCTAGAATACAGAATAGTGTCACCAGGAGATCAGCGGCTGTCAGCTGGCACATGAGAAGGTAGATGGTGGAAGTGGCTTGTTGGCGACGCTGTTTTCGCAGAATGGAAGCCAGAGTGGCCACGTTGGCGGCGAAGGACATCGTAGCTATGACGCAGAGGACCACGCCCTTGATGAGTGTTGAGGGTTGGAAGGTTGGGGCATGTGTGCACGATGTCGCGTTGCAGGTGTTGCTATTGTTGTTGACGTCTTCTTCGATTAGGTCAGGAATGTAAGTGTATCTGGACTGAAGTACGGGATTGTTTTCGTCTGGTTCTGTCCTTGTGAGAGGATTGGATTCACTTCGATTGTTTCTCAGTTTATTGCTGGTAATTGAAATACCGATTCTGTTATGTCCTGGATACAGGTATGAAGGTGTTTCCGACGAGTCTTCGATTAGGCCAGGAATGGAAGTGTTTCTGGAATAAAGCACTGTATTGGTGTTGTTCGGTTTTATCATGGTGAGAGGATTGGATTCACTTACATTTCCTCCTGACTTTTTGTTGGTAATTGAAGTTTTTATTCCGTGATGTTCTGGATACAAGTATGGAGGAGTTTCCGACGGGGATAAGTCAGTGGTGCCTAAATGTTCAAGTTTGTGACTCCAATGGGCAAGATAACTGGATTCACCTTGATTCCATTCAGCTGACTTTTTGTTGGCAATTAAAGTGTCTGTTCTGTAATGTTCTGGATACAAGTAAGAAAGAGTGTCCGACGGGGCTAAGTCACTGGTGCCTAAATGTTCATGTTTGTGGCTCCCGTTTGCAAGAGGACTGGATTCACTTCGAATTTTCCCATCTAACTTTTTGTTGTCAATTGAAGCGTCTGTTTTACGATGTCCTGGATAGAGGTGCGTAGTTGTTTCCGACGTGAAAAAGTCAGCGGTGTCTAAATTGTCTTGTTTCTTGCGGATCCAATGATTTGGTGTGCGTTTATTGTGATCTTCCAACTCAGATTCGGTTACTTTCTTTGTTGCAAAATGTTTGTTTATTGTTTTATTACTCTTTTTCTCCATCATGTACTGTTTTCTGCTAATTAAGAACCTAAAATCGTCCATCATGTGAGAAGGAAGATGTTTAGGTGGAATTCGTTTAGGTGTTTTGATGTTCGAAAAATGAATGTTGAAGGCTGCATGACCTGCTTCATTTAATCCTTGTTGTCGTTTCAATATCCAGTCAGATGATGTGTCCATTTCAGATTTTTTCTTATAGTTATGCTTCATTTTTTTAATTGCTGAATGTTTTGTGAAATTCATTGGACATTTTGTGTAATTTGACATCAAATATTTTATTTTGTGGAAGCAAATTTTATGGTTTCTTGTTTTTAGACTTACATCATTGTTACTTGAGCAATTTTGTTTCAAAACAGTTTTTAATTCTATACTCGAGAAATTATTAGTTTGAGTTAGATCACTGTTAACTAGTAGAGTTTCATTGAAATAAAATAATAAAACAACAAAAAATATTTTTATACCGTAAAAACAATTTATCATATTCTTAATTATTTATACTTTATTAAGTTTTAATCATTTATAATAAACTTTTATGTCCATATCTACTAGTTGAATAATTTAGTAAGTACGATTTATTTTCATATTTTATTTCAATACTAACTATTTTAGTGATATAGATATTAAATTGCATTTTAATTTGTTTGGGATGAACCCTGATAATTCAAATTGAAAACCTTTTACATTGAAATTTATAATTTAAATTTAATTCATAACAATTCTTACGTAGCTATTTATAAACAAGAATTCAGTGCGTTAATCTTATATTTAAAAAAAGGGAAAACTTTTTATTAGTCATAAAGAAAATGTTAAATAAATTAAAATATGGTCTAAATGTAATTTAATATTAGTTTATTCAAATGTGCTTTTGCTATTAACTATCAAGTCTAATCTCAATTTTCTCTTGAAATTATTCAACGCTGCGTAATTTTTTTTTGCTAAAAACATAAGTATCCCAAAAGGCAAAACTTCAAAGTTTAACTCTATAACAAAGATATTTTTTAATTTGTGGTCCGTACCTTTTATCTTCAAATTACGCTAAGGAAAACAAAACATATTGAATCATCCATCCAAGAACTCTTTGAAAATTCACTAAAAGAAGATTTCAAATGATATTTCACGTGATAAAAGTTCCAGTGCCTATTCGATCAGACAATTACCGGGATGCTGTCGAACTAGCCGCATCTTTCGGAATGAATTCTTTCTTAGCATTTCTTTTTACAGAAGCGACCCCAGGCGGCAAAAGTAGAAGTTCTCGGGGACTGGAGTAGCAACTGTTGAGCGTATTTTTCTTCGATAGACATGAATGAAGAAGATCAAGTTTAGTTTAGTTTGAATTATCATTGTATAGAGCTACACGAGGGCTATTGACGACTTGCGTCGTTCCTGATACCTTAATACTAGCTGAAATTTTGATCGAAAAACTAGTAGGTGTTTCACTATCACACAGAACCGCTTCCGCATATGATTTATACACCTTAGGAAAAAAAAAAAAATCGCCAAATATGGCATTTAGTTGTAATTTAAACATTTAAAGACAAAGTTAGATATTTTCTCTCCCAAATTCAATTGATATTCTTCATAGTTTGCTAAATCTGTTTTTAATTAGAAGAATAGATATGTTTAATGAATTTTACAAATTTTACTTCTAATTTAGTTTTTCGAAAGGTGATTTTTAACTTTCAAAAAATGAGTGCAACAAATTCAAATAATCTATCTTCTTCCCCTCCACAAATAATCTTTCAACGGTGTCATATTCAAATACTTTTATAAAAACAAAATGTATAGTGAATAAATTTTCATCATGTTCTTCCTATCTAGGTTTGCTAGTTCAAGAGCGCATATTTCTCGCCTTAAGTGCACTGTAAAAACATGGGAGTATTATTACACTTGTTTTGGGTTTATGAATTGCTATACAAAGTGTAAATATACACGACTTTTGGGTGTCCGCACCAACATAGGTGTTATCATTCACTCAAAATGGTTTTTATTTAAACTTAAGAAAAAATTGGCGTTAACATACACCAAGAATGTAGCCTTTCACGACATATTGAAAACGATGCACCAAATTTGGTGTTACAATTCGAGCCAATCTAGCATTTCTTTGGTTGTAACGGGAAAATTAGAGCTGTGTTTTGATAATTTATTCGTGATGTGCATGGATTGAGTCTTACTTTAAAAATTGCTAGATAGAAATCTTATTTCAAGCGTGCAGTTATTACTTTTAAATGATTGTTTGTGTGTTTGCATTATGTTATTTATTATTCAGTGAATTAAAAACAATGTTAAAATGAAATGTAGACCATAAATAAGTGATACGGCTTTTTGTTTTGCATTTATAGCACACAAATGTGTGTTTTTAGTGCTCAGAGCGTGTCTCTCAGTAACTATTAAGCATAATTTTTTTTAAAATTACTTTGGCAAAACATATTTTTAAGCTTATATTTGTATGAAAAGTATATTTAGATTGAATGATTTTGTTCTGGTCTTAAGAGGTTAAACATTATAAACACTACATAATTGCTAATTATAGTTTTAATATTATCAATGTATAATAAATAGCAATAATTAAATACATGAACGTTGAATGAACATTACTTTAACCCCCTAATACACACTGTTGCCACATGGCAACATGTAACATAATCCACTTTATTCTATTAAAGTAGAGCTCCCTCTCGAGAAATCTGTGTTTTTTTATCGATTCCATTCCATTTTGGAAGTTTTAGTTACTAATGACCCTCATAGATGACAATAGTGAAATGTATTCAAAATTAAAGAGTAAAGTTATAACTGTTGTAAAATTACGTCTTTGGCAGTATTCTAAGTTGAACAATATTAGTACTAAATACAAATGAATTGTTTTGAGAAAATAATTATAGTTCAAGAGGGTTATTAAAAAATATATTTAGTAGTTTTCTAGTCACTCTTAACAAAATTGGAATTTTATAGTTGGTTTTTGCCATATGGCTAAAATTAAAAAAATTTAAATTATTTAAATTCCAATGCAGTTTTTTTTTTCAGTATTCTTTCCATAATGTATGAGTATTAAAGATACAAATATATTTTTTCAGGATGAAAAAAAAATCGGGAATTACAGGGTTGAAATCTAATACAACTCAGATGAAAATACGCATTGCTAGTAAAACCCAAACAATTCATGACATCGCCGAAGAGAAAAATGAAATCTTGGCTTAACGGCATCTGAAAAAAAAAAAAGCCAATTCCGTCATTATAATAAGTCTTAGATTGCTGCTCGAGGTTTTATGTAAAAAAATATTTCTTTAAACGATTACAGCTCCAGGACCTTTTCTTTCCTTTTTTGGAGGTGTGAAAAACAAAGCATCTGAAAAATTGAAAGCGTTTTGTCTCAGATTTAAGACATACTAGTTGTTTTTGTTTTCGAGACACTGGAGAAAATATTTTAAAGCCCTAAAGCTTTTTTAAAATAGTTTGCTGTTGTTTGTTGTTAGATGATTTAAATTCCAGAATCTTTTAAGGGAGTTCAATTTGGGAAATTTTGTTTGCATTTATTTGTTGAAAGAGTAACGATTAAGTGTTGTTTTTGACTTAAGGAAAAATAAATTTTATTCAATTAATTTTTTCTTTTTTATTGAACAATGTTAGAATTTCTCTTTATTACTTAACTTAGTTTTTCATAAAATATTAAACTTTACAAAATAATCCTTTATAATATGAACGAACTTTTAGGTATTTATTTATATTTTAAATGCTAATTTCATAGAGTTAAATATTTGACGTTAATGAGGAAAGTTTAATAATTGTCTCTAATGGGGAGAGATCAATAATTGAGTTTTAAAATGGGATTTTCAATGGTTGTTTTGTTTTCTTACTCTACTATTTGAAACAAGCTCATTAGTATTTTATAATGTCACGCGCTCCAAACTGCGAATTCATTGGCTTTTTTTTTGACAAATTGTTGAAATAAGCCCACAGTAGTTCTTGCTAATAGTAGTTAATGGGTTAACTATGCATTTTAGCTACATGGTTAAAAAAATACACATAGCACTACATATTGTATGGGCCTAGTTAACCCATGAACGACGATTGGCAAGACAATTTGCCACGCGAAAATGAACTATCTGCTTAAGTATATCTAATTAAACAAAATATAAGACGCATATAGTAAATAGTCTTGGGCAATTTATGTAGGGAAAATGAAGTTACATAAAATACGAATTTAAAAAAAAGTTTAAAAAAAAAAGAAAGTAGGAGAAAAGAAAGTATATATATAATTATAATTAATTAAGAGAAATTATTTTTAATTTTTTTTCGGAAATGAAGATAATAATGGAATTCACCAATGGGTCGTTAATGGGTTAATGTATATTCGTATGGTATGTATGGTATCATACACTGTTTAAAAAAAAACTGTCGTTTTTACACTTTAAAACTGTCAATTTTGACGCCAGTTAATAAATGTTATTTTTACAGTTTAAAACTATTTTTTTTGCAGGAAAACTGTATTTTGAACAGAGAAAACTGTTAAACAGTTTCTCCCGGCAGAAATAAATATACACAGTACTAGCCTCGCGACCGAGTGATTACTTCGTCGCAGACGGTTCAGTATTGGGCTCGCAGCCAAGAGGTTCCTGGAAGAGGAACGGACCGGGACCGGTTTTGATCCAGGAACCTCTTGCATGCGAGCCCAATACTGAACCGTCTTCGACGAAGTAATTACTCGGTCGCTAGGGCTAGTATCGGGTATTTGTACTTGACGATTATCTCAATCACGTGACTCTTTACACGTCTAGTTTAACAGTGTCTCCCTGCTAAAATAACAGTTCCTCCCTGTTAAAAATACAGTTTTCCTGCAAAAAAATTACAGTTTTAAACTGTAAAAAACAGTTGTTAACTGGCGTTAAATTTGACAGTTTTTAACTGTTAAAACAACAGGTTTTTTACAGTGTACGTACAAAAATAAAGTTGAGTCGAACTCAATTCTTTAACTTAAAAGTACCATATTCTTTTGAAAAATCATAAGGATTAAAAAATTAAAGCTTGTCCTCAAATTTTATGTTATTGTTTCATTATAAATTTTAATGACGTTCATATTGTTTTGAGGAGATACAAATAACATCTAGTACCATTCTACTTGCTAATATAAAATATAATTCTACAAGAAATAGTTTCAAAACTCAATTATCAAAGTAAATATTCTCAAACTCTTCTTACCCATGCCTTTAAATTGTATTCTCAAGACAATAAAGTGAAATATCAGAGTTGACGTTAAGATAACCAAATTTTAATTAGTTATTTAGCTAAATACGTCATCCATTCTTCGTCATCCATTCTTCTTGTAAAGCTGTCTATTTTCCTGATTAGTTCGTGTTCTGTGAAGATGTAATTATTCTCTTAGAATATTCATTTTCAGAAAGTATTTCAATTAAATACACGATATTGTTATGGCAACTAGAATTTTTATTAGTTTAGAACAATGAATCTTGTTATTTTCTGGAGGTATTCTAAAAATAAATATGCCATTTTTGAATCGAATGACGCGTGAAATTTGGCCGATATTTTATCTACTTTTTTGTGGAATATTGATTAGTATATTTGTTTTCACGATTTTGTTAAATAGAGTCAAATTTGTGGGATGGAGCAAGAAGGAACGAAGTCCACTATCAAGAAAACCACTTTTCTTCTTAAACGTTTAGCACAATATATATGAAACTAATTTTAATCGATTATCGAAACTAAATTTAATCGATGAAAAACCACTGGGTTATTGATATACTCTAGTGAGTTCAGTCGTATCTGGTTTCCCGATTGTCCAATTGAGACAAACACTAAGTCCATTTTAGCTTGCACACTACGTTTATAACTTGAAAAGTGGGAAGTATTAAACTCGTTCAGTTCACATGCTTGTCTGTCCATCTTCACTTTCATAGCCTAAACTACAAATGCTATGTTAAAGTGTGATACGTCAAAAAAAATTCAGCGCATCAAAATTAGAAGAATACATTGCACATTTCAGAAAAAAATTCGATTTTTTAAATATTTAAAAAAAACCTGCAAAATTTAATGCTCATTTAAAAAAATTATGGAAAAAACATTTTTATTTGAATTAAATAACCATTGTATTCGCAAGTTCTCTTAAAGCTTAGTTCTTTTAAATTATAAATTAAAAGAAATTTATTTTTCGGCATCAATCAGTTTGAAATGACGTCAAATATATTTCACAAAGAGATTCTTTGTATGTTGGGATATGGAATGTTTAGGGCATATTTAAAAGAGTGGAATATTATATATTTATTCTTAAAAATATAAAATAATTTTTGTAAACGACAAGTAATAATTATTGAATTTTCGAAATAAAATAAATGAAGCCAGCCAAATTTAGAAAGTAAATGTTTAATATTTAATTAATGCAGTATTTGGCGAATTTTTACCTGTTAAGAGGAGATCATAGTTAACGACAGCAAAAATGAGCAGTTCTTAGCATTGATTTCAAAAGGCACTAAATAATTAAAAAAATATGTTACAATAAAAAATTGAAACAAGTTACAAATTATACTTTTATTACGTTATTTACTCCTAAGTATCGGATTTAAAAAAAATATTTTTTCAGAAAAAATACATCGTTTGAAACATACAATTACGAATTTTTTAAAATATAAGTATTTTGTCGGTACACTTTGTACAAAAAATATACAATAAAAGCACATAAAACTTTTTTCAAATGTAAGTAAACAGTTAGATTTATATTGTTCACCTATTTTTTGTGCCTAAAATAATTTTTTAATTTTATTTAAAAAATATTATATTCTTCATTCATAAAAATTCCGATTTTCAACGCAGAAAAGTGTAAAATAATATTTTTTTTAAATTTCTAAGACAAAATGAGGTGACTTAAATAGACCTAAAAATGGTTTAATAACACAGATAAAAATTATTAAGAAATATTCAATAGAACCAAGCATGTCTTTCCACAAGGCTCTTTAATTATAATAACATGCACTAATATTTTGCTATTGAAATATATTTTTAAAAAGTAATAAAGAAAATATCTTTAAAAAAATAGAACAACTCAAAAAATTATGCAGATCCATGAATCAAAAAAGCATAATCAATGCCCCCCCCCCTCCCCCCAAAAAGAAGCTAATATTCTATACTTTGTCATCAAAGCATCTAAAAAAGAACAATATTAGTAACCTTTCCTCTCAGTTCCTCAGTTACATTATACACATTCATACAAAGATTTCTATAAAAAATTTAGTTTAAACTTATTTTTTCGAATCGTCATAGACTCCAACATAAAAGTTTTTAAAAAAAGTAAAATTTAATTAAGTTTTTTTTCTGTAACATTTCATTCATACAACGATTTCTACAAGAAAATTTAGTTTAAACTTATTTTTTCTATCGTCATAGACTCCGACATAAAAGTTAAAAAGTATATAATTTTATTACATTTTTTTCTGTAGCATTATATCTATTCATACAAAGATTTCTATAAAAAAATTAGTTTAAACTTTTTTTTTCTAATCGTCATAGACTCCGACATAAAAGTTAAAAAAATATATATAATTTTATTACATTTTTTTTTCTGTAACTTTATATACATTCATACAAAGATTTCTATTAAAAAATTTAGTTTAAACTTATTTTTTCTAATCGTCATAGACTCCAACATAAGAGTTTTTTTTAAAAAAAGTATCATTTAATTATTTTTTTTTCTGTAGCATTTCATTCATACAAAGATTTCTACAAAAAAATTTAGTTTAAACTTATTTTTGCTATCGTCATAGACCCCGACATAAAAGTTTAAAAAAATATATATAATTTTATTAAATTTTTTTTCTGTAACATTATATCTATTCATACAAAGATTTCTATAAAAAAATTTTAGTTTAAACTTATTTTTTCTAATCGTCATAGACTCCGACATAAAAATTTTAAAAATATGTATAATTTTATAAAAATTTTTTTTCTGTAACATTATATCTATTCATACAAAGATTTCTATAAAAAGTTTAGTTTAAACTTATTTTTTCTAATCGTCATAGACTCCAACATAAAAATTTTAAAAATATATATATTTTTATAACATTTTTCTTCTGTAACATTATATCTATTCATACAAAGATTTCTATAAAAAATTTAGTTTAAACTTATTTTTTCTAATCGTCATAGACTCCGTCATAAAAGTTTTTAAATAAGCATAATTTTATTAAATTTTTTTGTAACATTATATCTATTCATTCAAATGTTTCTATGAAAAAATGTAGTTGAAATTTATTTTTTCGGTCAACCCTAAGCAAATATTTTACATCGCAAGACTTTTTTTGTTCTAATGAAAATAATTCAAAAGGATGCTTTGCCCTTCAAAATTTTTTGATTTGGTTTTTTAAGTTATCTGAAAAAATTAAAAAAAAATATATCATCCTTATTACAATTTAATGTTGATGACATTTTTATAATAAAATTGGAATTGAAAAAGTTTAATTTGCTCGTTTGAAAGTAGGATTTTAACTCCATGAATGAATGTTAGCAACAAAGAATTTAGCAAAGAGGCGTGTTATAAGGTGAATAAAAATCAAATAAAAATTCTGTTTGATCTTGATCTCGATTCTTTTTGATTTTCTTCTATAAATATCATTCTATTTTTGGGAAGTGATTTGAAGAAATGGCTGTTCTATTTTGATCTCTCATATTGTCCAATCAAATTAAGGGGGAAAAAAACTTTCAACTTTGACAAAATTGCTTCACAAGCATTTTAAATGGCATTCGTATCAAAAAATGGTGGATTTTAACACATCTAAAATAGGACAAAATCCGAGCATGGGAAACCCCCAAAAAATGCAATTCAAGATGGCGGCCATTTTTTCATGTTATCGCATTTTTTATTATCAGATTACATTTTTTTCTGATGGCTAATTTTAATCTAACAATAACATAAATCTTTTTTATATGTGTCCGGCTTGTAAGCCTAAGTTTGCTAGTTGGAACACTGGTTGAGTCGTCATATTTTCTGGATAGGAAAATCGTAGGCAAGCATATCATATGAATTTGAGGCATGTAAAAGATCCCTTAGGTACCCATTTGGCTTGCGTTCTCTCTGCACATCCGGGCCCCACAGAGATCATTTTCTAGCCCCAAATAAATGGAAGTTAATAAGTTCCTTGTTTTTAAGGCTCTTTGCTTTTTAGTAATTTTTATGTAGTTAAATGTTGTCTTGAAATAAATCTACGTATTTTTTAAGCAAAGGAATTAAAACTGTATTGAAATACATTAAACTCTGATATTTATCTGTAACTTGTATAATATTAGATAATTCCTGAAAATTAAAAACCTTATGTAACTATGCATATTTATTTCGAATTTAAATAGCTTTTTTAAATGAAATATTGTATTAAGTCCTTTGCTTTTCCTCTGTGTTACGTAACTGATAAAGTAAAATATCACGCAATTAGCACGTTCACACCTCTGTGTTAATCCAATGTAAAAAATTATTTTTGTTCGGCCAAATTTCTCCGGCTGTATTGGACATTTTTACAAACGCTTCACTTATACAATAAATGTCGCTGGCTTAAAAATCTTTATAATGATTTTTTTTAAATTGTATAGGGGACAGTGTTGTACCTTGGGACGTTTGTACCTTGGGACACTGACAATTTCTAAGAATCTATTGGCAACATTCATACATTGTTTATTTCTAATAGTAGCCTTAACCAACAGACATCCTCATAATAAAATTTAACACTAGCATCATTGAATTGATGAAATGGTGACAAAAAATAATATTTCATTACCCCAAAGTAAATATTTTTCTCATTCTAATATAATTTTTTACCTTAGTACTCTTACAAAAAGTCAACTGCATTTTATTTTCTTCATAAAAGAGAAGATTTTAAAATATTTTGGTTATGAGAAAATAATGATAATGCATTTGGATTGGCCACTATCTTGCTTTTATTTAAACCGTGTAGTGTGTTGTACCTTGGGACAGTAAAGCATATTGTATCATCATATAATGTTAAATAATTTAGACTTGCAATTTTGCTGTATAATTTAAATTATTCTTGAATGATGAAGTTTTATTTGTGTATTTCCTTGAAAAAACAACAAAGTTTTGTTTCCTGACACAAATTAGTTCAAGTGTATGACTATTGACTGAATTATAAGGTATGTCCCAAGGTACAACACCATGTTGTACCTTGGGACAGTTTATCCTCTCTACTTTAAACGAGTGGCAATTTTTTAATTTCAAGCTGCCAGAATTTAAAAAAATATATTATATAGGAATATATTGGTGAGTTGAAATGCTGCTTTTAAAATTTTATTTTGACTAAAATTATCGAAGAAAAAAATTAAAATGTAGAAATTGTCCCAAGGTACAACACTCTCCCCTACATGAGAGACCTGCGTGTCAGCTGTTCAGTACTGTGTGACTCATTCTTTTGAGGTACTAAGGGTTGAATATTTTCTGAAATAATTAATAAAAATAGGACATCTTCCAAAATAACAGGCTAAAGGAGACCTGAGCAATCCATTGAGCACATGTTAAAATGAAATTTTTTAATGTACCTTTTTCTCAAAATCTGCCGCCTCGGTGGCTGAATGGTTAGTGTACTAGCCTTTGGAGCTGCTGAGGTCGGGTTCGAATCCCGGTCAGGCATGGATGTTTGTGACTGTCAATAATTGTTATTTGTCTATGTGTTATTCATTTCTTTGTGACTGTAAAAAATTCTTTCTGTGTCTGTCCCACTTGACGAAAGCTTATAAGCGGTTCCCTGAACAAGCACACAAGCTGGAATATATATGTATCATACCATACCATTCTCAAAATCTATCTGATACATTTTAATGAATTTTTTACTAGTTATTAAATGGATGTTCAACTGTATTTTGCTGGAAGCATTTAAATTTATTTTTTATTTTTTAAATTATAAATTTTAAAGTGAAACTGCATATTTTTGACCTAAAAAAGCATCAGTAATATTAAAAAGAAAAAAAAAAGTAAAATAGTTAAGCTCAAATCCCTCCAGCGAATTTTAGTAACCAACTTCTTGGAATACTTATACAAAATTTCAGGTTGATACTTATAGAATATTCTGTGGAAAAAGTACATTCACATTGAAAAAGTAAGTTTGAATATATAAGCTTTTAAAATAACTAATAGTGGTTCCAAACCTATGAAACATAAGGGGATTTTATCTAAACTACATCACTAAACACATTGAAATGTCAGTTGTGAAAATTTTGGGGGTTCTGGTACCCCTTAATAAATTTTAAACGTTTTGTTTGAGAAGTGAGCTATATTAAAGTAAACAAAATCCTGCCGACCCGGCAGTACAACGGTTAAGGAGCTAGCCTTTGTAGCTTCTGGATTCGAGCTCGAATCCCGGCAAGGCATGGATATCTGTGTTTGTCAATAAATATTGTTATTTTTCTATGTGTTTGTGTCTTCCTTTCTATGTGTGTCTCTTGTGTCTGTGTCACTTCTGGCGATTGGGGTAACTGGCTATAAAGCCTATGCCCTTCCCTTCTAGAGGGCGCAAGGGCTGGGGAGCCCAGTCGGTTAGGCACTCGCTAGAATGCAAAAGATGTCAGGTTCGGGTCCGGTCATCGCCAAAATAACTGCCTACCTATAAACGGCAAAAATGTCCGACGAATAGTACCCCGTGTAAGGGTACGCTCTCAGTGGGACTGGTTTTCTGAAATCCGAAAACCTGCTCTAACCAGATTTCTACTTCCTAGTGAGTGCGCATGCGCTGACCTGGCGATCAGAAAATCTGCGTCTGGTTTTCTCAGGAATGAAATATTCATTCCGGTTTTCGGATTTCCGCGCTTATTTTGGTCACGTGGTGCGGCATTTCTGAGGTTATTTTCATTTGGCTGCAATGGATATGGAGAATGTGGTTTTGCGAAAGTTGCACTAATCTTTGATTAATTTGCCTTCAATCATTTTCAAAATGTAATTGACGGTAGAGGGTTCCATCCGAAAATATTCTTAAAATTTTGACGGATCTTCTTTCAATTCCGGAAGCAAAGGGTAATATTTGCCAATTTTAGATCGACATTTAATTATGGGATGAACAGCCTGCTTTCTTTCTGGTTTTATTTTGGGCTGTAGGTTTTCTAAAGATAAAATCAAAATCAACTATTCATCTTCGTATAAAACCATGGAGCAAATACAGTGCTCAAAACAATTTGAGGATTACTTTATTGCTAATTTTTGTTACCTTCCAGTCATAACTTTTTTATTTTTTATTCTATAAGTTGTGAAATAGATTCATTGTGCGCATCCAGAATGAAATGGTAAAAAAAACAAAAAAAAGTATTTTTCTAAAACTAAAATTTAAGGAAAGAAATGGAATCATAACTTTTGAATAAATTATAGCAATGTTTTCAAAACTTTATTTGTTAAAAATAGTTAAACCTAATTTTTTAAACATTTATAATGGCAAGCATGACGAAATAAAGGGTTGAGGGTAGATATCCTTCAAAGTCCTAATTTTGCCTACTATGTCGCCCTTAACGGTTGCGTAGGGTGCCTATTCAGGTGTCGGCTCGTCACTTGACTGTGGTTCTAAAATACGACGCTCGTCGCCAATAGCCGCCGTGTAGCTCTAGTCCGATGATAATTCAAACCAAACCAAACCAATCTAGAGGGCGCATTTCATGTCATTTTCATTTGTCAAACAAAATCCTGAAAGGTAAAGAACCGACGCCCTTTGTTATAATATCAAAAGTCAACTCTTTTTTTTCTTCTAAAGTAAATTATATATTAAGAGCCAAAGAATAAAAATTCTTAATCTTTAATTGACTGACTTTAAAGATTTTCACGGTAACGGATTGAGTTTTCTTAAGGCATGTTAATTATTTAGTTAATATTTTAAAATGAAAAAAAAAATTGTAATCCGGAGACGGGTAATTAATGCAATGACATTATTGGTTGACTTTAATTGAAAGGAAACATAAAAACCTAGTTAAAACACACTTATTTGCGTAACAAAATTGTAATCCATAATTTAATCTCACAATAACAACACATACTACCAAATAACGCTTGTTTACTCGAAATTGAGATTTATTTGTAATTTGAATTAATAATTAGTGTTTGACGGTGTACTTTTTTTATTTTCAGAATATGTGTTCATAATTTTTTTCTAACTGTGTTGCATGTTTGTTTTGGAATTTACGCAGGATTTGAGTTCATTTAGATATAAATTTTTTGGGGGAATTAAAACATTAGGGTAATTTCATGTGTGATGGAATGACATTTTGAATTCTAAAATTGAAGTAAAACAATTATCACGAAGCTATTTGTAAAGAAAAGGCTTTTTGTTGTTGATATATTGCTGTTAAGGGTTAAAAGATAATGAAAAAAGTTCATTAAAAAAAATATTTGATTACGTTATTTTTGGCTTACTTCTTTTGTGTGACGGAATGACATTTTTGCAACCACGACAGCATCCTGGTACTTAAAAATAAAAGTTTCTGCGAATTAACAATACATTGAGTTTTTAAATTGATGCATATCTTAAATAAGATATATAAGCTTTGTAAAATATAATTTAGAACAACTTACCTGTAACATGGTTCAAATTAACTGCCATTTGACGCTACGGACTAAACGTTTCTAACGTGATTCTAACGTTTCTAAACGTGACAAAAAGTTTCATAAACGTATATTAAATTAAAAATGCAAAGTAATACATTTAATATTTTTTATTATCTAAAATACTAATAACATTGACTGCACGGACATTTTTGGCTGCACGGGCCGTTTAAAGGTCGACAGTTATTTTGGCACCCCAGCTCTCTAGGTCACGAAAGCTGAAATGGGCACGGCAGGCCTTGGCCCACTCATGGGATGTAGCACCGGGGAGTTAAGTTAATTTAGCGATGCCCGGACCCAAACCTGGAACCTTCCGCATGCAAGGCGAATGCCTACAAAATAAAGAAATAACATTTAAAAATAACTGATTATGACGTTTTTAAGGGATGGTCCACCCAGTAAACCAGCTAATACCCAAACCGCAGATAATTCATTAATAATCAAAGAGTTGCGTCTTTTATGAATGGTAGAGACGCAAGGAAACACATCGATTTCCATTTGACATTAATACAAAATTCATGGGTAGGAAATATGATATTGGGAAAATGACAAATTCCAGAAGAGGTTATTTCGGTGCTTCCATAGAATACCTCTCAATGATTTTTGTGTTATTTGTATTAGATTGCTTAGAAGAGATTATGTAGGCGTTATGAAGTTATGAAGGCAGAAGAGAGAGACGCCATTAATAATAAATTTCGGAATCAAATATCTTAAGTTATGCTGAATTTAGAATAAATTGGACACACGTCGAAGAATTTACAAAAGATTATTATTATTATTATTGTTGTTGTTGTCGTCGTTGTCGTCGTCATCGTCATCATCATCATTATCATCATCACTTTATCATTATTATTATTACAGTTGTACTGTTGTTGGACATTACTGTTATTTTTTTTCATTGTTGGAAGAGTAGACGGTATTATAGAATATTATTTATATTTTTAAGAATAACCATTTTGGTTTAAAAAAAAATTCACAGAATAAATTTCAGTACATAGTATAAATAATGGTGATAGTGTGACAGTAATGAAAAAAAATTATTTTTTTTCTAAAAAAATTTATTTAAATAAAGTTACAAATTTAGGTTAATATGAGATTGTCGGGTAATATGGTACAGTTGTTTACAATTATTGCAAATGCAATTATAATTCATAGTACATAATAAATTTTAACTAAAACCAAATTTAACTAAAATACAAATTAAAGGTTTATGATTACTCATAGATTAACATGTTTAAATATTCTCCTGCAAATACTTTAAAAAAATCTGAAGCTGGTAGACATATATATTTTCTGGCTTGTGTGCTTGGTCGCAAGGACCCGCTTATAGTCTAAGAGCTAGCAACGTTTTTGAGAGAGAATTTCAGGTGGGCCAGTTTTAAGATATGCTATCTCTCTCACTCTCCCGGACATCATACGGGTTATCTGGCTGGCGGTAGTGGTTGCGTTCATCAGTGCGCATCCTACTAATACAAGTAAAAAATTGATTTTTCAAATCATTTTAGGACGTTTTATTTTTTTATTGTTATTTTTAGCGAACTTTTTGCAACATAAATCTATTATTGCCAGACATTTTTATTGTTGTTTAAGCTGTGCCAGACGCTAATTTTGATTTTGAAAGCTCAAGTGTTGCCCAAATTACCTGCTCAGGTGTGAATTCACCGATCATTGTAATTACGTCATCGTCATTCATTGCGCAATACCATGTGGCAATACTTGTAATGAGCTGATAATTTGGGCTACACTTGAGCTTTTAAAATCAAAATTAGCGTCTGGCACAGCTTAAACAACAATAAAAATGTCTGGCAATAATAGATTTATGTTGTAAAAAGTTCGCTAAAAATAATAATAAAAAAATGAAACGTCCTAAAAAGATTTGAAAAATCAATTTTTTACTTGTATTAGTAGGATGCGCACTGAGGAACGCAACCACTACCGCCAGCCAGATAGCTCTTATGATGTACGGGAGAATGAGAGAGATAGCATATCCTAAAACCGGCCCACCTGAAATGCTTGCTTTTCCGACGTTGCTAGCTCTCGTACTATTATAAACCATCGTCAAGTAGGTGAAAATCTGAAGCGTAGTGGTAGAGGGTAACGCTTACGGGTGCCTATTTCTAACCATCCTAATAAGGCGCTTAAAAACAGTCACTAACGCCTCGTAATTCAGAACCCTGGTCAAGGGACGACGAAATGGAGATCTTGAGTATTTTACACGTTTTGGAGGGTGCTGGTTTTAAAAAAGTGGTTTTTGAACATTGGTACGTCTACCTTTCTGTCTGTCCGTCTGTTTAACTCACTCTACATCTCAACCTAAAGTAGCTATGTATTTCAAATTTGGTTTAAATAAAACATTTTTGGTTTTTTGGACCATCACTCTTATTATCCTCTCGAATGAAACTCTTATTCTAAAATTTTTCTTTGATGTATTGATTTATTGAGTGGTTATTGAAAATAATGTCGTGTTACACTATTTATTTTTTGTTACCAAGAAAGTGTTTTCCAGTCACTTTTTTCAAAAGGGATGCGTAGGAGCCTCTTGTAATATGAGAATAAAAAAAAACGAGAATTTGTTGAATTTATAGCAGTGCCCGTTAGAAGGTATAAAAGAAGCTAAGAAGTTTTCAATCTAGTTTCTTTAGAATAAAAGTAAAAAAAAATTTCAAAAGAGCAATGGGGAAATGTTTTGCTTTCCAATTGCCAATTTGTTACCCAAAAGAAAGAGAACTAAAACTTTTTATTTCTTTTTTAAAGTGTTTATTTGCGGGAAAATTGAAGTGAAAAATACTCATTCAAACTGGACTAAAAATAGTCAAAAATACTTTTTTTCAAAAAGTTTCATGCTTCAGAAAGGTCATAGTTTTTTTATTGCTTGAGTTAAAACAATACTTTTTTGTCATTTGATGCAAATTTTCATAATGTTTATTTTATTGGCAAATATTTAGACCGTTAAGTTGATATTTTTAGAACACAACGCCAGAAAGTGAAATAAAAAGTAATTTAGAGAGAAATTTTCCCAAAAAATTTTACAATGACATTGGTTTTTTTTCTGATTGCCTTAATTTTTTTAATGCTATTTAATTCAATACTTTAGGACTTTTTTTTGTAGTGTACAAGAGTAACTTTATGCTAATTACGAATGACATAATATCTGTTGTGTCAAGAGAACTATTATGTTAATGAGGTATTGACGTAATAGCCGGCCGCAGCCAATTGACTCTCGAGCTGATTGTCCTTTTTATAATACTGTTTTTTTTTTATAAATCTGAACGTGACTTTTATTTAGAGCAAACATAGATCTGACAAAATTAAAAAAAACAAGGTTACAAAAAGGACAATCAGCTCGAGAGTCAATAGGCTGCGGCCTGCTATTACGTCAATGCCTCATTAACATAATAATTATCTTGACACAACATATATTACGTCATTCGTAATTAGCATAAAGTTACTCTTGTACACTACATTTTTGTCTTTTGTTTATGGTATATGCCTTAATACAGGATTTATTTTTGTAGCTATGCATTAGTTCACAAAGCGTTAGGATTCGACCATTCACAAGCTTAAAAAATTAAACATTAAAAAAAAAAAAAAAAACATTTTACCAAACCACTATATCATTTAAACCTCAACCATTACAAAGGCTACCTTCTTTTTTTCTATATCCTTATTTCACAACATTCGAGCATGTTTAATTATTTTTTGGGCAGCCCTAAATTTTGTGAAATGTGTTACCTTAAGATTTTAGTTTTCTTAGATTTTGAAAGAACCTTTTTTGGGGCATAAACTACTTTTAAGTGTTTTAATTTATAAAGGGATACTTAAAGTCATGTAATGTTACAGACACTAAGTTTTGCCGCCGGCGCAATCGTTAGGACGCAGGCCTTTGGAGCTGCTGGGGTCGGGTTCGAATCCCGGTCAGGCGTGGGTGTTTGTGACCGTCAATAAATTTAGTCTATGTGTTATTCCTTTCTTTGTGACTGTAAACATTCTTTCTGTGGCTGTACCACTTGACGAAAGCTTATAAAATGGTTCTCTGAACAAGCACACAAGCTGGAATATATATGTACCATACCATATCACTTAGTTTTTAATTAAATCAAAAATTAACCAAATAGACTAAATCTTGTTTGATATGATATTTTTTATTTTTTCCCCTTCTCGAATTCCCTCTCAGCGCTCATTTATATAGGCAATGTTTTTTTATTCTTTATTTCCTTTTTGTTTGAATAATAAAGATCAGTATTAATATCTTGAGAGGGACACTTGAGACAAGACTAACAAAAAACCTTATTTATGCAATGGGATGTTGGATAGAAATCTTTCGATCGGAATATTGCGAATGTTTAGTTAACAAAAAAAAAATATTGTTGGAGATTCCGCATTATTTGAATTAATAGAATAAAAGAGGATAAAATTATTCTAGTTCAAAACCTTTTAATATAATAATCTCTTAGAATAAAATACTCCAAATACAAACTTTTTTTGGCAACGCATTACAATAAGTATACATTTGGTTAGATGTGTTTATACATTTAGTTCTCCTTTTTTCCCCACACAAAATACTATAGTTGTATGCCGCAGCTAAACCGTTATTGAAAAAAGAAAGTGTAAGTGTGCTTCATTAAGAAAAATTATTTCAAGTTCAAAAATTTAATGTCCAAATCAATTAAATAAAATATTTTTTGAGGATCAAGTATACCTATAAAGTCTGTATAAATGAGAAATACATTTTTATAGTGTACAATTTATTAAACTCAGCAATTTTGTGCCAAAAGTAAAAAAAAAATTGGCAAACTAAAAAATTAACTTCAAGGGTAGGATACTTTTCATAGCTTAAAACTATTTTTTTTGTTATAGATTATTGAAAAAAAAATATTTTTTTTCTTCAAATATTCGTTTTAAATACTAAAAACCTGAATACTCATTGTGTTCGTTTTAATTAGTATTAAATTTTGGCTAACTATTTTTTTTGTTTCAATAAACTCTTTTAGAGTTATAGATTTTGATTGAAATGAGATGGGCAAAATTCGTACCTATACTGAACCAATTTTATGTCAAATTTACGTTTGTTCAAACTTACAACTAAGTTGTCAAAATAAAACCGTAAAAATCGAAAGCGTTCTGAATAAAACACAATAAGTTACATTAAAATACCGTTTTGTTTGGTAAAAATCACATTTTTTTAAAAAATTTAAGAAATGGCGATTTCAACTAGAACCATTTATGTTAGACGGATTGAAGTCAAAAAAGAAGAAATATTGTTGACTTATTTAATGCTCTCCCAAAGTGATATCATTGCAAGAAAAGTTTTAGAGGAAACTTTTAACGAGTTTAAAAACAAAGGCCAGCCAAGAAGTAAGCGAAAAGGGCTTAAATTGCACTGTTAAAAAGCAGTTAAAAACTGTAAACTTAGACGCCAGTTAATAACTGTTTTTTTACAGTTTAAAAATGTAATTTGTATTGCAGGAGAACTGCAATTTTTTTAACGGGGAAAAACTGTTAATTTAACAGTTTCTCCCACCCAAAATAAAAATACCCAGTACCAGCCTCACGACCTAGTAATTACTTTGTCGCAGACGGTTCAGTATTGGGATCGCATCCAAAAGGATCATGGAAGAGCTACGGACCGGGACCGGTTTGGATCCAGGGACCTCTTGTGTGCGAGCCCAATACTGAACCGTCTGCGAGGGCTAGTATCGGGTATTTGTGCTAAACGTTGATCTCAATCACGTGACTACAGTTTCTCATTGCTAAAATAACAGTTTCTCCCTGCTAAAATAACAGTTTCTCCTTGTTAAATATGCAGCTTTCTGTAAAAGAAAATTACAGTTTTCCTGTAACAAATTACAGTTTTAAACTGTAAAAAAAGTTACTAACTGGCGTCAAAGTTAACAGGTTTTAACTGTAAAAACAACAGGTTTTTTTTTACAGCGTATAAAATTCGAAATGGCGAATTGGGTTTAAATCGAAAGTACGAAAACTTTTGTAAAAGAGACGTGTATTTGTATTTATTGATAAAGATTTTTAAATGATATGAAAAACGAATTCCACTTAAATTTGATAAATATATCAACAATCCGCCTTCATATAAACTTATTTCGAAAAAAAATTTATATACTTCTAGATGGAGTTTATTTTTAATCTTGATATCTTGAGTTTTAAGTGACTGCAAATATTGCTTTTAAAATAGCATTTTCCTAAATAAAAATGAAAAATATCTTACACACGTGCCAAACAATAAAAATTGAATTCGTCAATTTCGCGATAACGAAATTTCATAAAAGTTTTACGTTATGTATTGACAATGAAACATGAAACTTTAAGCAATTCTATGAAAATGTTGTAAAGTCTTTTGACTTTTCTTAAAAGGGAAAGCGAAATTGCGACTCGAATGTCCTTGTTACAAAATTGAAATTTCAATATTAAGATCTTGGACATTTTTATCATAATTTTAAATTTTATATCCCTTTGGATTAACTTGGTAAAATGAACATTTCTTTTTCAGCTACGTTTATAACGAAAAAAGTGGAAGGTATTATGATAGTTTAGTCCGTCTGTCTGTCACTCACTTCATAGTCCAAACTACAAATGCTGCAGGCAAGTGTGATATTTAAAAACAAATCAGAGCATCGCAATTAGAAGGCATTAAAAATCTCACAAAAAAATTCAAAGTTAAAGAACTTCAATTATTAAAAAAAAAACTACGAAATTTAATGCCAATTTAATATCGGAATTAAATCAAAATTGCCATTCACAATAATCACACGAGAAACATCATTTCTTTTAAAAAACTAATTTAAAAAAATATTTTTTTGAGACATAAATCTGTTTGAAATAACGTCATATATATTCAAAAAGAGATTCTTTGATTGTTTATTGGTAGGAAACGTTTTGCTTCCATTTAAAAACAAGGAATATTACATATTTATTCTTTGAAACATAAATCAATTTAGCAAACGATAAAAAATATTATTTGAGTTTTTGAAAAATATGAAATTAAGCTAGCCAAATTTAGCGTGTAAATGTTTAATGTAGAATTAATACTGTGTTTGGCACTTTTTCTTCCCGTCGAACACAAGTGTTGGGTTAAAGCGGGAATAGTGAAAGACTCTGTTACGAAACTACTTGTTTCTTCTTATACAGTAAAATAGTTCATTATCCAAATAAATATATGACAACATTTATCGATAAAAATATTGAGAAAATTTAAGAACACAAAATATTGCAAGAAATTCCTTACAGTTCCTTGTCCCGAATATTAATTTTTTTTTTTAAAGATTGATGTTCAGAAAGACAGATTTGTTTGCAAAAAAATTGATAAATTTAAATAACAAATTTAACTAATACGAATTTTCGACAAAGTTTTTGCTTTTAACATTTATAACGATGATTTCTCATCCATCAACTTTGTTCCAGGTTTTTAATTTCTTCACATGCTCCATTACCAATTATTTTTTAACGTGGCTGCTTTATTGTCAACTAAATCTTTGCAGACTCGGAATATTCATTAGAACTGAGACCCATTTTTCAGTGGCACCATGTAGACGACTCTCGCTAACAATTTTCGACACTCAGATTACAATGAGTCTGGACTTTCTGTGGACGTTCAAGTGTGTCTAAAAAAATCTTGAAAGTAGATTTTGCCAATGTAGATGTTGGGATAAAGTTTTAATGACAATACTAAAAAAATTTCGAAACAGCCAAGGGGCTGGGGAGCTCCGTCGGTTAGGTATTTGCCTAGCCTGCGGAAGGTCCCAGGTACACTCTTAAAACGAACGAGCGATTTTAACTCAGTCTGATTAATTTTCACTCCTCCAGTCTGGAAAATGCACTTCTCCTTTTGGAGTGGATCCTTTGTGTGTTAAACATCCGACAGGATCACTCAAAACGAGTGATTTTAACTCAGTCTGAGAGTTAATATTCACTCCTTTCCAGTGTCGAAAAATGCACTTCTCCAACTGGAGTGGATTTCACTCTTTTGTTTTAAGAGTGTACGCATCCGGGTATCGACAAAATAACTGCCGAACTCTAAACGGCATGTGCAGCCAAAAAAGGTCTGATGAATAATACCTCGTCTAGAGGGAGTGCACATTATAAATTCGCTCCAAAGTGCCAAAGCTGCGCACGATGTCGCCCTTAATGGTTGCGTTGGGTGTTTACTCAGGTGCCGGCTCGTCACTTGACTGAGGTTCTAAAATACGACGCTCGTCGCCAATAGCCCTCGTGTTTCTCTAGAGCGACGATATTCAAACCTACTTACCTCTATCAAAACAACCAAACAAGCTAGTTGAGAGTTGAACACGTTAGAGATCTGACGTTTTGAATACTTCAAAACAGCAAGAAATAAACGCAAAATGTGATGATTTTATTAGAACTTAAACAAACAAACAAAAACATTACTAAGTAAGTAAAAAATTCAAGAGACGATTATTAAAAAATAAAATTTTAAAAAATAATCCGGTGAGCAATTTTTATTATTGTATTATAGCCGATAAAAATAACGCAAAAATTAAATGTATTAAAAATTATACATGGACGAAAAGTTTCAAAAAGATAGTCTTTTCTCAGCTACTTTAGTAACCGAGTTAAAATCGCTAGGTATGATTATAAACCATAAGAAGATAAGATACATGAACTTTTTGCATATTATATTTTTAAACAAAATTATTTCGACAAATAAAATATTTGTTTTTATCTACGAAAATTCAAAATGTTTTTGATATCTTTAGGTTTACAGAGAATTGTAAGCAAAATTCTAATTAGATTTATTAATGATGTTTCAAAATAAATATTTATACTTTTTTTGGTAGAAGATTTTACCGGAGGTTCCCAACTGAGAATTAAATAGGAGCAAAATAGAACATACTGAAAAACTAGATTTTTTTAAGATAAAAAAATATAATTAATTGAGAGATGAACGTTTTGATAAAGTAAATTGAATTTATATCGTTTACTTAACAAAAAAATACAAATAGTTTTTAAGCTTTCCTGTATTTCTATAACAGAAATCTGATTTTTTTTTGGAATTTCTGAATATAAGGAATATAAAAGAAGCATCCTAAAATAAATATTTTTACTATTAAACGATTAGTTTTTTGTTAAGATTTTTTCGCCTAATTTTATAAATGCATTTGAATGAAGCAAAAAGATGTTAATGATTTTAGGATAGAATTTGGGATTTTTCGAGGCATATAAATGAATTTAGTTCATTTTTACCAACTTAAAATGATTTTGCCATGAAATGATTTTCTAAGCCTACCCGCCGCCTCGGTGGCTGAATGGTTAGTGTACTAGCCTTTGGAGCTGCTGAGGTCGGGTTCGAATCCCGGTCAGGCATGGATGTTTGTGAAAGTCAATAAATGTTGTTATTTGTCTATGTGTTGTTCATTTCTTTGTGACTGTAAAATTTCTTTCTGTGTCTGTCCCACTTGACGAAAGCTTATAAGCGGTTCTATGAACAAGCACACAAGCTGGAATATATATGTATCATACCATACCATACCATCTAAGCCTACCATTTTATTCAAAAGGACATTTTTGTTCGTAACTACTATTTTTTTCTGATTTATTGCTGAAATAGTTTAAGATAGATGTTTAATCTCTTTAATAAATTAGAATTAGTCACATTTTAAAAATAGAAATTTCAATCAAACTACGATCAATTTATAGCATTGTAACTCTATCAGGCAATTTAAAAGAACAAAAAATCTGATAACAGAACTTGGGTATTAATAATGAATCAGAAATAATTAGTTACAGCATTCCCTTTACTAGAAACTCAATAGAATAATTTAGTGGAAGAACGTGCTAAGTGACAAATATGGGAAATCAAGAAAATAAGCCTTAAGTGTTTAGTTTGAATGCAGATCAATTGAAAACATTAATCGCAAGCTGCAGAAAATACACTAAATTTGAAATTTATGAAAGAGGTGAAACTTGTTATATAGTTAAAGAAGTTAGTAATGTGTTCATTGACACAAAAATATCACTGATTTCAAAAATGTCACTTAGCACGTCCTTCTACTAAATAATTCCGTTTAATTTAATTTTTTTTGTTGTTTTCGTTCTATTTCCGAGAAGTTAAATTAAATTCTTACAGTTCTATTTTGGTTTCGTTATAATTGCAGCAAGTGTTGTGGCAAACATATCTGCGGATAATTAGAAATTTAAAGTATTAAATATTTATTATTTAAGATGTATTTCAAAGAGAAAATATTGCTGCTTGCAACATAAATTTGTAAGGTAAATTACGATTCACAAATATTTTAGATTTGTGTATAGTATATTAATAATTCAGAGATGCTTGATTCAAAATTATAGAATAGTATAAAACATAATAAAATACATAATTATTTGTAATATTAGAGGAATTAATAAAATCATAATGTTTAATGTCAAGGAGTAGGCGTTCATGACGAATAGTGATGAGTTTTTAATTTTTTTAATTGCTTTATATTGGATCATTTTAAATTTTATTAATTTCTAACGATTTTCTAATAAAACTGAGGATTTTAATTAGTTGCATTGGAAAACTATATGTTGTCTCATCTATGTTCAATGAATATAATATGGTTCAAAAGCGTAATGTTCCAATAAAAATATTGGAACTTTTGCACAATATTACAAACATAAAACTGCTTATGTTTCGCTTGATTGATTTAGAAAATGTCGAAAGATCAATTTTTGATATAAAATATTTTTTAATGGTTAAAGCGATATTTTTTCAGTTAATTTTACGCAAGCTCTACCCCACAAGTGCTCTAATTTCCAACATTTGAAGTTGATTACAACTGTGAAATTATTTTGATGACACGGGAATGCGCCATTTAGTCAGTGATAGAACCACAAGTCTTATAATTGTCTATTTGTCTGTGTTGTCTTTTCTTTGGATGTCTCTTGTGAGAAGTATTTCTGTTTAGGTTCGAAAGAATAAATAGTCTTCATCCTTATAGGCGTGTTGTTAGTATTTTATTGCTCATAGAACATATTCTGTAGATATACTGAAGTTGTGGAGGCAGACAGCCATTACTAATAATAAATGCAAAAGTTTTGCAATTTTTCGGACATAAAATATATTGAATTTCATTCTGCGAAAAGTTTTTTTAAGGTATAGTAATGTTACTTTATAATACTGTGGACATAAATGACAGAATTCAAAAGATAGAAACTTTTATTAAATTCTTAAGAGCCAAAAACCTAACTAACTTTTTAAACGCCAAAGACAAACTGAATTTCAAAAAGATAGAACTGCGCGAGATGATAGACAAGTCGTCGAGAGAAAATTAAACAAATACTCTCGTGGAATATTTCCGCACAAAATAATGAAATAATTTCGCTACAGACTCCCCCTCTGGATTCGCCGACGTCCCGGCAAGGATCCAGCAAGATTGTCTTAGTTCAGTTTTTCTTGGGACGGCCTCTCTTGCGTAGAGGGTTTACAGGGCTCCCGTAGTCGTGAGCCTCAAGGCACGGGCGTAGAGCGGATGTGTGGTACACTCCTAATGGCACGTCCGGATTTTCTGGATTTGCCACTTCATAGCTGGTTAGCGAACGTTGGGTCTTCACTATATACGGTCCGTCGCGTCGTGGCATGAACTTGGCAGATTTCTTGTTAGCTCTGCTGCTTATAGGATGAGTGGAGACCCAGACTTTATCACCAGGAGCGTACTGCACTGCATTTCTGCGCTTTTTGTCTGCATACTCTTTTCGCTGATCTTGTTTTTCCTCCACTTGGTCTCTTATTTCCTGACTCAAATTTGCAAACTTACACAAGTATGGTGTGATTTCCGCTACGAAGTTGTCGTTGTGAATTACACTCCGTAAGTCGTGATTCACGTCGTCAGGTGTGCGCATTTCTCTTCCAAATTGTAGGAAGGCAGCAGAATATCCTGTTGAGGAGCATTGAGCAGAATTCATGGCAAAACGAATCATTGGAAGTTTTTCGGACCAAGCTGTGTGAATGCCGCTTCCAACTAGGATAGCAATACGAGGTTTTAGATCTCTATTTTTCCTCTCAACTGGGTTAACTTGAGGGCAATAAACTGGAGTAAGAATTTGAGCAATATCCAATAGATTACATATTTGCTGCATCACCGCACTGACGAACTGAGAGCCATTGTCAGAGATGAGACGTCTCGGTAGTCCGTATCTTAAAATTACTTCTTCTAGTAAGGTTATAGCACACTCTCGGGCTGTGGCTTCTTGTAATGCAAAAAGTTCTACCCATCTCGTTGCTGTATCCTCCACGATGAATATCCATTTTTTCCCATCTGGTGTTTCGGGTAGAGGGCCAAAAAGATCAATTGCCAAAGTCTCAAAACGCTGGGAATACACTGGTGTTCTTAAAAGTCCAGCCGGTTTCTGATTTTCGGCTTTATACCGACTGCAATCAGGGCATTTCTTGACGTAGTTGGAGATGTAGGTTCTCATTCCTGACCAGTAGTATCTTTTGGAGATCCTCTGAAATGTTCCCTCTTCACCATAGTGACCAGCGGTTGGAGCATCATGATGTTCTTTTAGAATGTTATCCCATTCTTGTTTGGGTACTACCAACTGCGCTTCTTCTGAGTCAGAATCTGGTGAGTATCTGTAGAGCACTCCTTGGGTCATGAGGTAACCACGATTCGTCCAATTAAGGAAATTCTCGTTCTTGGAACTTTGTTCAAAAGTCTCTATTATTGTCTTCAAGTTCTCATCTTTGAGTTGTTGTTCCCTAATGTCTTTAGGCGACCTGGTGGGGAGGTCTACCATAACAGCACAGGACTCGCACTCTACTTCACCATGTGTGCACTGAGGTCGAGATAGCATATCCGCAACTACATTTGCTTTTCCAGGCACGTATTCAAGCTTTAAGTTGAATGATTGTATTTGTAGGGCCCAACGAGCTAGACGTCCTGTTGGAGTTTTCAAGCTCAAGAGCCACTTCAGCGGTTGATGGTCCGAAACAACCCGGATTTCAGCACCTTCGATGTATCCTCTAAACTTCTCTAATGCCCAGACGACGGCTAGCGCTTCTCTTTCAGTGGTTGAGTAATTTCTCTCAGCTGTATTAAGAAGGCGACTTGCATATTCTATTGGGTGTTCTTCCGAACCCTGACCTTGACTAAGGACAGCTCCCAAAGCATAGGCTGATGCATCCGTTCTCAGAAGGAATGGTTGACTCTCGTCTAGTTGTTTAAGGACTGGTGATGAAGTCAGGCTTTTCTTTAAGGTATCAAAGCTGTTCTGCTCTTCCGAACCCCATGTCCAGGCAGTTCGTTTTCGTGTGAGATTGCTCAGTGGTTTTGATATTCCAGCAAAGTTAGCTATGAATCTTCGGTACCAACTGCATGTCTGTAGAAATGATTGAACCTGCTTTACATTCTTCGGAGGTGGAATATCCATAATGGCTGACACCTTGGCAGGATCAACTTCAATTCCGGAACTTGTGATGTAATGTCCAAGGTATTTGACCTTTTGACAAACGAAGTGACACTTTTCCCGATTTGCTTGTAACTTGAATTGTTGAAGTCTTTTGAATACTTGGCGCAAATCCTCGAGATGTTGTTCAAACGTTGGGGACATGACAATTATGTCATCCAAGTAAGCTAAAGTATTGGCCTTTAGCCCATTTCTGAAAATGTCTATCAATCTTTGGAAAGTTGCTGGAGCGGTTTTCAATCCGAAAGGCATTCGAGTGAAGCGATAAACTCCAAAGACGCAAACAAAAGCTGTTTTGTCCTTATCTGGTGGATACATCTTGACCTGATGGTAACCAGCTTTTAGATCGATGGTAGACATATAGTTAGTCTCTGAGGCTTTTTGTAGCAGGTCATCCATCCTCGGTAATGGGTAAGGATCAGCTTTCGTGACGGAATTTAATTTCCTGTAATCTACACATAAGCGGAATTCTCCATTCGGTTTAGGTATCAGCACAACTGGTGCCGCATATGGTGAGTCGCATTCTTCTATAATTCCAGAGGCAAGAAGAGAGTCCAATTCCTTCTTGAGCACCTCCCGGCGCGCGGGTGACATGCGATACGGTATAGTGGCCACCGGGGGCGCATTTCCGGTGTCAATACGATGCTCCAGATATGGTGTAGGACCTCCCCCTGAATTGAAGGTATCCTGGAACTCCATTATTAACTTGTTCAATTGGGTTCGCTGCTTAGGAGGCAAGCCTTGTCCTTCCTCTTCTCGAAGTTGACCTTTGATTGGTGGCTCAACCTCTTCAATCTGGGACGCTGCTATGTCTTCAGGCAGGACGTCCGATTTAAGGACATCTTGTTGCAGGACTTCTGGTTCTGGAACAGCTTCTATTGGCCGTAAAAGGCTTACCGGTATATCTTCTTGGAAGTGAATCTTCCGCTTTGGGTTCTCACAGAAGTGCCAATTTTTGTTCTTCATGTTGAGTACGATACCAGTCTTTTCTAGGAAGTCCGTCCCAAGCAGAGTTCGATTTCCTTTTGCTCTTGGCAGAGCAAGAATATCTAATGGTACAGATTTATCTTCCACCCTAATGTTCACCTTGGCGGTGTACGCTTCTTCCGTAGACTTGCATCCATTTGCCAATGTCATCGCAATCTTTGTGGGTTGGAATTTTACACCATTGTTCAGCAGACAGGAATATAAGATCTCCCCAGCGACCGATCTGGAAGCGCCAGTGTCTGCACAAACTCGAGCATTTACTCCTGATATGTTGGTGTCAATCAAAGCCAGTGGTGAGTTTGTTGTGTGGTAGGCGTGCATGGTCAAGAAGTTGACAGCAAACTTTTCATCTCTTCCTGGTGAACAGGTGGGACATTTAGTTTTAATCACTCCTATTCTGCCACATCCATAACAACTGACAGTTGGTCTTTCCACATTTAAAGTTTCATTTCTAGGGTTAGAGGGGAACGTTTTCGTTTTTTGTGGACCAGGTTTGGAATTTCGGTTAAACTCGTTACCTTGACGACACTTCGGAAATTCATTCCTCTTAGGCTCTTGAGATGTAGTCTTTTGCCTTACGCTTCTAACTTCGTCGTAAGAGTCCAACTTATTCGCAAGTTCAATAGGGTTTACCAAATCCGACCAGTTGTCCAGGAAATGGTCTCGGACATCGGGTGGAACGCGACGCTTAATTTGATCACTGATCACCAAGTCACACAGAGGTTTAAACTCTGTAATTCCAAGTCCTGATATCCATCCGTCAAAAAAATTCTGCAAATCAAAGTAGAAATCACGCCATGTAGTGTCAGGACTTTTGCGATGCTGTGTGAACAACTGGCGAAACTTCTCGGCACTCATCTTAAAACGCTTTAAAAGTATTTGCTTCACATAGTCGTAATCTTGAACATTTTCTTCGCTTTCTTGAGCAATAAGTTTAGCAATGTCTTTTGGGAGAAGACCGACCAAATACACAACCCACTTTGTGACTGGTATCTTTAAAAATGTTAACTGTCTTTCGAACAGGTTCAGGAATAAACTGATATCATCACTTTTTGCATTGAAGCTAGGAATTAACTTTTCGAATCCAAATTTTGAAAACTCGGTGTCGTTTGACAAAGCGGAACCCGATGAAGAATTTGGATTTTCCAAATGAGATTGCAATCTCAGTTTTTCCAGTTCGAATGATCGTTCTTTTTCAAGATTCAATCGTTCTTGTTCAAGTTTTTCTTCTTTTTCTTTAGCAATTCTTTCCTCTTTTTCTTTAGCAATTCTTTCTAAGATGATTTCTTCAAGAAGCGATTTCACATATTCCAGTTCCTCTTTATAAACTTCACTTTGCTGAATGTTGTTTTTTATTTCTATGACTTTGTTAGTCACATCATACTCTATATTTAAGTCCTCGGCTAATCTTTGCAAATCCGACTTTTTTGCTTTCGCAAAGAATGACATGGCGTAAATATAAATCTTATATGCTATCAAATAGTTCAAAAAATTCCTTCTTGTTGCACGTATGACCACGTATAAGTAACAATTCACTATAAACTCATTAAAATTAACAGGGATTCTAAAATAATCTTCTTCAGGTACTAAAATGTTCCTAAACGAAATTTGAATTGGATAATTCAATTACCTTTAGTTCCTGAGTTCTCAATTAACAAGAAAAGTAAAAGGATTTTACTTATCTTTCTTCTATTGTGAGTTATACATCAGCATTTAACATCGGGTGATGTCGTTATTTGATATCCCAATAGACGAACTTCTTTAAGCGAACCGTTGAAAAGTAGCCATCTTGCATCGTTACCTTCCGTTGAAAATAAGCTAACTTCTTTCTACAAGTTCAAAGTTCACCAAATAACTAAATTCAAATATCGTAGATCGGGCCACGAGTTGGAGCGCCAATTTATAGTAATGTTACTTTATAATACTGTGGACATAAATGACAGAATTCAAAAGATAGAAACTTTTATTAAATTCTTAAGAGCCAAAAACCTAACTAACTTTTTAAACGCCAAAGACAAACTGAATTTCAAAAAGATAGAACTGCGCGAGATGATAGACAAGTCGTCGAGAGAAAATTAAACAAATACTCTCGTGGAATATTTCCGCACAAAATAATGAAATAATTTCGCTACAAAGGTCAATATTTTACGAGGAGATTTCTTTGAAAACGAAAATTCTAAAAAGATAACGGACGTTCATTATTTTTTATTCTTATTGTTACCATCATCAGTATTAGTATTGGATAATTGTTCTTGTTACTATTATTTTTATTAGTGTCATTATCAATGTTGTCACAATTTATTATTATTATTATTAATTATGCTCTATTATTGTTATTGATATTACTGTTGTTGGTACTATTGTTGTTATTATTGTTATTATAACTGTTTTGCTGTTGCTGTTATTGTCACGTTTCGTATAATTGCTTTGTTAATATCTTTATTCAAATTGTTACGATTATTTTCATTGTTATTATTGCGTTAATTGTTTCACACTTTTTTTCTTACCACTTATTTTTATAAGTACCATTATCAATGTTGTCACGATTTATTATCATTATTATTATTAATAATACTATTCTTGTTATTGATGTTACTGTTGTTGGTACTATTGTTGTTATTATTGTTATTATATAACTGTTTTGCTGTAGCTGTAGTTGTCACGTTTAATGTAATTGTTTTGTTGCTATCTTTATTCAAATTGTTACGATTATTTTCACTACTATTGCGTTAATTGCTTCATAAATTTTTTCTTACCACTTATTTTATTAGTATCATTATCAATTTTATCACTAATTATTATTATTAATACTATTCTTGTTATTGATGCTACTGTTGCTGTTATTATTGTTATTATATCTGTTTTGCTGTTGCTGTTATTGTTACGCTTAATATAATTGCCTTATTGTTATCTTATTCAAATTGTTGCTATAATTTTCATTGTTATTATTGCGTTATTTTCTTCATATCATTTTTAGTTACCACTTTCTTTTGTTTTCCTGCCACACTTTTTTATGCGTTGGCAAAATGGATGACAGGATTCTGCGGCAATAATACACAAGACGGAGTATTTATTGAATTTATAGCAATACCTGATAGAGTTTGGGTGTACTATTATTATTATTATTGTTATTGTTATTATTATTATTATTATTATTATTATTATTATTATTATTATTATTATTATTATTATTATTATTATTATTACTACTATTACTATTACTATTATTATTATTATTATTATTATTGTTATTATTGTTATTATTATTGTTATTGTTGTTATTATTATCATCATCATCATCATCATCATCATCATCATCATCATCATCATCACTATCAATATTATCATCAATATCATCATTTTCTTTTTTCATTGTTGTTATTTTTTTTTTTTTTTGGTTTTTGATAGCTATAGTTTTTATTATAATTATTTTTTATTGTTTTTTTTTTAACTGTTGTGATTATTACTGTTAAAGTTGATTTTATTCTAGTTGTTATATTGTTTCGGTCATTCTTACTGTTACCTTTATTCACATTGTTAAAGTTATTTTTAGCCTACTTTTTCTTTTTTTTTTAATTCGAAAGAATTAAAAAAATGAAAAAGTATATATTGACATGCGGTCGATGTCCTTCCGTACCCCCCTTCCAAAATCGGATCTTAAAATCATATCAATCTTAATCCGATCTTAAAATTTCTTTTTTTATTAGAAAGGTACGACCGACAGAGACTCTACTTTTGCTGCCTGTACGATTGGACGGACAGAAAACTACCATTTTTTCGACGAATTTTCCTTTGGATTAGCATTCAAATTCAATTTCGAGTCATTTAAATCGGTGTTGCCAACTCAACAATTGCACGAGAAACTTTATTTATTTAAAAAAATAATATTTTTTCAAGCAAAATTTATTTTGATCATAAATCGGTTTAGAATGACGTCAGGAATGTGAATATTTGATTGTTTAATATATGTTTACTAAATAAGCGGCAAGACATATTTTTTTACGTATAATCCTGATAAGTTATTTTTTTGTATCTTGACCCGTCTTTTTGCTACAGCCCATCGGAGGTTGAAAAAAAACAACATCCTTCGTATATAAATACAAGCATTTATTGAATTTATGGTAGTACCCGTAAGAAGGTTTAAAAGCAGCTTTCATGTTTGCTTCTTTGAAGTAAGAGTCCACTAACAGCGAAACAACCTTTACAGGATTAGTGCGGAGAAGTTTTGCTATCTAACAGCCAATTTATCACCCAAATAGAAAGGAATCAAAGGGTTTGTTGTTAGTTTCTTTTAATGCTTTTGTCCATACATTGGGATAAATTCGGCCCTCAGGTAAAATGCTGATAATTTTTATTTTCTACTAATAAATTAAGTTAGACAATTGGAACAGCTCCTTTCCATTGATACATATCTTTAATAAATAAGTCTGGCAAGAGAAATACTTACGTAAATATTTTTTGGGGCCCGGATGGCGGAGTGGTTTAACCCATTACGCTAGCAGTCTGTGCGCTATAACGTGTGCGGGTTCGATTTCCGCTTTCGCCGTGGGTGTACTTCCTTTCTCTGTGACAGTAAAAATTCTTTCTGTGTCAGTCTTACTTGACGGAAGGCTTACAAAGCGGGTCTCTAATCAAGCACACAAGCTGAAATATATGTAGATACCCCGAAAATCTTTTTTTTTGTGAAAAAAAAAACCTTTTACTGACAGTGGCTGTGCCTTTTTTTAGAGATAATTTGCAATGACTAATGCTTGTGTGCTTGAGTAACGTAAGTTGTGGAACAGCTATGATATTATGGCCGGACTCGATGTCACGATTTGCGTTAGCAATGAAAATGCAAAAATGCTGTAAAAATTTCATATCATATTTCAAACATCTCTATATTTATAGAAATCCTACACTCTTAAAACGAACGAGCGATTTTAACTCAATATGAGTTAATTTCACTCCTCCAGTCTAGAAAATGCACTTCTCCTAGAGAAGTGGATCATTTGTGTGTTAAACCTCCGATAAGATCACTCTAAACAAGTGATTTTAACTCAGTCTGAGTTAATATTCACTATTTTCCAGTGCCGAAAATGCACTTCTCCGACTGGAGTGGATTTCACTCTTTTGTTTTCCTCGTGACCTTGTGACCTTTCCTTGTGTTTTGTTTCCTTCACTCCTTGTTTTAAGAGTGTACGTTAAATTATTCGCCAGCGAACAAACCGGTAATTATGTCATATCTGTGGGGCCCGGATGGCTGAGTGGTCTGGAGCATTACGCTAGGTGATGTTTCGGCACAAAATTCCCTCTTGTTTTACCATTACGTTTCTCCTCTAGATAGTGTGTGATAGCACACAATTTTTCTATCTCTATGATCAGAACCAGTATAGAGATTGCTATGTTAGCCGTTTTTTAAAAGATATACGAATCATCATAGCAGCAAAATAAAATAACTATGATTAGAAAATATCATATGGATATTTTAGTTATGAATTTTTTAAAGTGTCAAAAATATTCTACAGATGGAGACAATGTTCTTAAAATTGATCAATTTCTAATCAAACAACCAAATGTTATTTTGTCTTTTGAATTTTTTTCGTTGTTATGAGGATTTTCATAATTGGTAAAAATTGTTTAATGTAGCAAAGCAATACTATCACAGAATTTCCAAACTTGCATAGGTCATCTTTCTTAAATCTTGAAAATATAGATTTAGTTGCTATCTCGTTCAACTATTAGAAATACAACTCAATAAATAAAAGAATTAATTTCGATTTGGAATGATGAATTATAAATTAATGAAGAAAAATTAAACAAGAAATTGTTGAGGAATTCTGTAGTTTAAGTCAATAGCTGGTTAAGCAAAAGAATCTTGGCTGGATTTGGCGGCTTTTTGAAAATGTAGCCAATTTAAATTGATAACGAACCCCGGCACTTGCCGAGGTGGTTGCCATCTCGAAATGACCAAAAATACTACCTAATTTAAAAATGGCCGACTTAAAACAACGGAAAAATTCTTCATATTCAAAAATGCAGTCCATATTTATATAAAAAATAGAGCGTTAAAATGCCAAGGAATTGATTTAAAAAAGTAAATAATTATTTAAAATCATTAAGCATATAATTAATAAAAGATCAGCATAAGAAAACTTTTATTTAGTTTAACCCAATTGCTTCGTATATTATATATTTAACAAAACAATTGAAATTCGGAACATTACCGGACTCTGTATTAAGACAGCTCTCTCTACGGACATTTTTAGTCTCCAATCGAGATAATATAATAAACATAATCGAGATCAAAAGAAACCATAAATTAGAAACTGTGTTAATAACTCCATTTAATTAATCATCATTAAATCTGCCACAACACGCGTTCTTTTGGGTTAATGAGGTACAAAAATGAAATATAACGAATACTTTGTCTCAACGCAAATGTGACTCAAATGATTACTTAATTATTTTCCAACACATAATTACACTTGGATTGATGGAGCTCTTTATTAAATTAATACAATAGAGCAATAATATTAAGATGAAAAATGAAGAGGTTCAGATATTGTTATAAATTTGTTAAATACAAAAGGCAAAGTTAATCTATAATAATGAAAATGAAGTTTTGTATGTATATATGTGTGTGTCATATCTACAGTAATAAAAATGAAGTTTTGTGTGTATATATGTGTGTGTCTTATAGATTCATAAACTAGATATTTGTTTGACTCGTAACTTGGCACAAATGCGTAGCTCATACTTAGATTATGATTTTTGAACTTTCAAATTTCAAAATGCTTTATTTTTAGAGAAAAATCGAATTTTTTGAAAAAACTACACCAATTTGGCTCAAATCTGATATTTTTTTATATTTTCCTGATGCCATTTGCTTAAAAAATTTAAAATAAGAAAAAAAACTTTTAACGAAAATAATTAAAATTGAAAATATTTATTTTAATATGTTACCATTTCCTCCTGAAACTTAATTCATTATTTGTAAAATAATTGACATGTTTAAGGTGACGTAATTCCCTACTGTCGCCATTCCAAGATTTTATTGTGGGTTTCGGTGATGAATATTGTAACATCAAACTAAGATTTTTTAATTCTAATTGACATAATCTTTTCCTCTAATTTATTAGACCTAACATTTCTCTTCAACTTTAGATGATTATTTGTATCATCGAAAACATTGAGACTGTTGTGAGAAGTTTATTAAAGCTTTTGAAAATGTTTTGATGGGCTGATGATTATGATATTAACCTGGTATACTTCAGATAAAAATTAGGATCTAATACATAATTATAAAATTCAAAACGCTCAGAGAGCCGCTTATAAACCTTCTTCAAGACAGTCACAACACACGCACACTCACACTCACATGCACACATATACGTGACAGATGCTGCAATCTATCACGTGC
This sequence comes from Hylyphantes graminicola, assembly GCA_023701765.1. Taxonomy (NCBI): domain Eukaryota; kingdom Metazoa; phylum Arthropoda; class Arachnida; order Araneae; family Linyphiidae; genus Hylyphantes; species Hylyphantes graminicola. Next base: position 75,173,355 of record CM043113.1, on the reverse strand, counting down.
CACCTCCACAATTTAGACATGTCCCTGAAGGGGAGGGAAATAGTCTCCAGAAACCTGTATGCGTGGGAAACTGCGCAATGACCGCCCACAGAACTTTCGGACCCAACAGATTTAACGAGCACGTATACTCCGCACATATTCGGCGAGTTTTCTTCGACCAGGTTTCGATCGCGGGACCTTCCGATCCGTAGATCGCTACTCTGACCACAGGGCGCCTCACAGCCCCTACGCAATCCTTTTTTTTTAAAGGTCACTTCGTTTATTCCTTAGTCTAAAGAATACTCAAATTTAAGCTTTTTGTTGACGCATGAAGCTTTTTTTTAGGCAATTTAAAAGGAAAATCAGTATTCACCACTTCTTCCTTATTTTGGGATGCCCTTAAAATTCGATTGAAGTAAACAGAGTGAAAAAAAATGCCCAAAACAGCTAAAAACAAGAATTGGTCGAAGTGTTTTTTCGTTATAGTGTTCGACTGCGTGAGTTCTTGAAAAATATATTTATCTATTATTTTTCAAGAAACTTAGCATACGTATTGATCGACTCGATTGATCAGAATGTCGAAGTTTTTCGGAACGAAAAGTCCTAAGAATCGTTAGGTGGGGCCGTAGGTAACGTAGTGGTTAGCGTCTAGGAATCGGAAGGTCCCGCGATCGGGTCTACGATACCACTGAAGACCCACTGAGTAATGAGTATACGGAGTGGAGTACACGATGGTTAAATATATGTGGGTTCGAAAGTCCTGTGAGCGGTCATGGCGCATATAATGGTCATGGCCCTTTATAAGACGGTCTGTCATAGTTTCAGTTGTAACAGTTCGATTTCATTTTTTTTTTGCTTGAAAGATATGACATTAGAGGAATTTGTATTATATTTTGGGTTCGCAAGTCGGTATTCTTTTTCTCTCGTCTGTCCACCTGTAATAAGTAGGTTCTTTTATCTTCAGTTCTAACGATACGATTTAAAAGAGAATTTTTTGTTAGAAAGCTAAGACATCATATGCCGTCTTTTAAACTTTTTTTTCACTTGTCTATCCGTACTTTAACCCTTTTACCACGAAACCGGCCCTACCAGCAAAAATCGGGAAGGCCGTTTTCGGTCGTATCGTTTCACAAATAGGGGTGTTAGGTACATATGTTAAAAATTAAGCGTGCTGTGGAAAAAAAAGTATCCACTAGTGATCATTTCGGTCGTTAGTCATCTTATATAATCGGACCTTTTTGACTTTGCAAAAAAATAATATTCTAAGTAAATTGCATGACACAAAATTTGCATAAGAGGCCGTATTGCTATTAAAAATGTTACCAACTTCAAAGTTTTCAATAGCAACACCCCTTTTTGAGTCCATATTTCAAATTTATGATATATTTTAACACGAAATACCAAGTTTTGTTAGTTTTTAAGCATTATTAGAGGAGTTTAGAGACATGCAAAGTTTAAGGGCAGTAATGTTAAATGAGTTGCACACAAAAAACTATTCCAATCTATAAATAATTTAGATATTGAAACGAACTTTTTACTGACTAGTAATTATAATAACCCAAACAAAATGCGTACACTATTGGGGTATTTGAACGATTTTTATAGTTTAAAATAATTATTATTCTAATTTTTAAAAAAAATATTAATAGAAATCCCCTTAAAAATTTTGCAGAAATATATTTAAGACAGGTAGTTTAAACGAAATCCAAATTTTTAATTTCTTTTATCCATAATTTGCTGAGTAGGGGAGAGAAGGGGAATGGCGCCACCTTAAGGGAAATTGAATTTTCATTCAGAATTGTGTTGCAATTTAATGTAAATTGTAATGATCATAGCATACTACAGTTCATAACCTATCTTGTAGTGGTTTTTTAAAATTTAAATCTTTAATTGAAACTGAATAAAATTGTATTTTTCTAAAGCTCGCACAGTGGCGGGATTACCCCGGTATCCGGGGTTATGCCGCCACATCAATAAACAAAGCAAATAATCTATAAATAATGGAAAATTATATAATAAAGCAATACATATAGTACTAAAATAGGTTTAATTAACTTTGGAATGGTAAATTGTACAGGGTAGCTCTTTTATTAACTTTCTGTGTGCAACTAACTATGCAGGTTTTTTTTAAAAAAAGCTTCGTTGGTCTATTTGACCAGTTCAGTTATTCTTTTTCGGATACGTGGCATCTCTAACGAAAACTAATACGTTGTAGGGCCAATATATGAAATTTCTATTTTACGGATTATGCCGCCATCTTTTTGCATGTGGCGGCATAACCCCAGAGTGATGTGGCGGCATTACCCCAGAAGACAAAATGGCATAGACGGTTGTTTAAAGAAAGGTAGTTAGCCTAGCGTTCAAACTAACGACGTGATAAAATAGCCAAATAATTACTCTTTTAAATGATATATAAATGATTTATTTAACTTAGAGATAGCAGTCACTTTTCGCCTAATTTCAAAAGGCTCAAGATTAGATGAAAATCACTAAAAACCGTATTTTTTTAAAATAAATTTACACCAACTCACCGCACGGCCATTAGCATCTATACTACAAATTACTTTGTTTCCTGCTGCAGGTCAGCGCTCACAGCCCCCTCCCACGCACACCACTGGCGAGATACAAGGGGTGGCGGCATTACCCGAGGTGGCGAGATTCACCTGCTCTCCCCTAAATCACAAAATTCTTTTTAATTTTACTTCTGGGGACTGAGTATAAGATTATACATGAACTTGATCAATAAATACGGCCTTAAAAAGGAAGATAAACATCATTAAACCAACAACCTTGAGATGGTCCCCCATAGGACATCAAGTGATTCGATTGAATAACTCGTTAAATATTCATCCAAATGTAACGAAAACTTAAATTTAGGGGCTTTCGAGGATGCTTAACATTTTTAAATAATCAAATATGGGGTTACTATTGGAAATTTCAAAGTTGTTAAAATTTTTAATATGAAGACCTCCCCTTACGAAAATTTTGTTTCATGCAAACTTAGAACTTAGAATGTTATTTATTCACAAAGTCAAAAAGGTTCTATTCCATAGGGTGACTTACGGCTGAAATAATCACTTGGGTATTTTTTTAATTCAGGACGATACAATTTCGCTTTTTTCCTGCCTAGAAAAACTCGTATTTCGGAGATGAAAAATTCTCCTAGCTTGTGAGGTTAAAGGGTTAATAGTTTCAATAAGTAATTGAAGTAACTGGAGAGTAGGCTACTCGGTTAAACTAAAGAATCGGGGACGGATATTTTACGCCAAATCTGGAAACTCCGACTTATTGGTATTATTTTAAACTTTGGCGAAATTAGCTATGGGGAAGTCTCTTATCATGTTACTTTCAACATACTGCGGTCTATCATTGGTTGTCTCGGCACGCGCCGGGGTTTTGTTGTCATTTATGAGAAATATATAGAATCATTTTTTCCCTCTTTTTTGGTTTTAGGCTGAATAAAAAAGCGATAAATGATCTTATTGGCATTTAAATTGGAGGAGTTGGTTAGTTTTAATCTTACTGGGGAGTTACTACTGAACACTTAACCAATTGGGGTTTTAATTGATGAATATTTAAGTTAAAATTAATCTTAATATCACTTAACAAGTTCGGAAACATAGAGAAACGAGAAATAGAGGGCGACACCTCCGGCATTTTTGCGGAACCGAGAAGGAAGGGGCTAAAAGAGACCATTTGCCCCTTTATGTTTGCTTCTTTGGGGTAATGAGCAAGTAGTAGTATAACAACTTATACGGATATCACACAAATACACTAAAAAGCCATCATTGAAAGGCACACATTTTCCTTCTAACGCGAATAACGACGATTGACTTAGTAAGAAAAAATATTGTTAGATAACTACTATATTCAATATTTGAAAAGATAAATACAATTTTACATTATGAATAAATAATGTTTAGCAGTTTTCTTTTGCAAAATACTATTTTTCGCATTATCTTTACTTTTAAAAACCTCATAATCTATTGAACTCAAGAAATTATTCTCATATCGAACGGATATTTTCTGAAAACTTATTATCCAGACATTTTCTGTTTCGGTAACGGAGTGTTTGTTTTTACAGTGTACAGTGTAAGTTTTATGTGAGTAACGGCGATAGAAAGTCGTTAGAACGTAACATTTTTTCGAATCACTCGATTTTACACCCTTTTAGCTGATTCGTAGCTCCATAACTAATTGTCGTACATAAAACTTTTCAAACCTATTTTGATATAAATTTTGTTTTCTACAACTTTGTGTCGAAAAGTTACATTCAAAAATGCTTAGGAAAAAAAAGTGATAGGCCAAATGACGGAAAATGCAGACTTGGGATCGGTGGGGACTTATATTTTACTTAACTACTATTTTACTCACTACATACTCACTATTTTACTTACTTTATAGTGTACCAAATGAAATATCTATACCAAAATTTAGTGGGTGATAATTTTTGTTAATTGAAATGTCTATTTTTACCGGACTATTAGGTCGAGCTCGCTCTCGATCAACGTTAACCAGATGCACTTTTTTTCTGGAATGTATTTTTGTCGTTCTTTTTGTTGTTTGATTTTAGATTTTCAGTGATGTTTAATTGTCAAATCTGGATTAAGATTTGGCATTACAAGGAACTCATTTCAATTGAAGAAATATTCTGGCCACCTTACCTTACTATTTAATCCTTAACTAAAAAAAATATTTTTTGTGCATTTCATCCTTAAAATTGATACATATAAAATATATAATAAAAATACGGATATTTGAGCCATTTCCTATAGACCTATTTCCTATAGACCTATTTCCTATAATAAAAGAAATACGCAACAAATAGACTAAAACTCTTTAAATATTGAAGGTTGCATTGCTGTTTCCCTTTCCGTATTACTTATGCATCATAAAATGCAAATCGAGATTTCCTCAGGACATCCCGTAACCGTCTATTTACGGAAAACACTAAGCGTTTATGTACGCCAAAATCAAAGACTTAAACGAAATTGACTGAGCATCAAATATAAAAGGAAAAGTAGTGGAAGTTCCCAACATAAATTGATGACTTGGCGAAAAAGGTCTCCTGTTTCCGGCGAGTAATCTGTGTCTTCGGCGTAATATTCACGTTTGACAACGACTAAAATTTATTTGTTTAGTTTGAAGGGAGGAAGAAGCAAAGATTTTAAAAATTATTAATGTAGTTTAATTTACTAATGTGTAGTAATGCAAAGGAATTGTACTATTGACTTATTTCCTGTGACTCAGTATTAATAAAACTATAGGTCGCTTCGTAGAACTCATGTGACTTGGGTTAGATAGTCATATTTGCACAGCCAACAGTCATATTTGCCTTTGTTAGGTCTACCTTTTTCAAAAATAAGTTATTTAAACTGAGGAGGGAAAAGCTGATAAAAGAGATAGACTGTTCGTAGAAATGGCGGTTAAAAAAATGCTCTCTGTTAGCGCAAAAGTGAAAGCCATAAAACCATCAGTTCAGCTTAAGCCACTTGATGACTCCCCTCCAAGTGGTTATGGCCTGCTCTGGATATTTCTGGATATTGTTGGACTATGTCTACTCAGAAAACAAAAGGGACATGTTTTCTGTCTATTCAAGATCGTATTTGCTGTCTTGCTCGTACTCATGCAAGTCTTCTTCGGGTACTGTTGTGTTACGTTCAGCATGGCGGGCGTGCCAGCCTCGCCGCAAATATCAAACGTGAGCGTTGGCTTGATTTCAATGGCTCTCTGGTTCAGCGTCAGCAGGAGGAAAATAAAGTTGGACAGTTTAATTTTCCAGATCCACAGCTTGGAGGAAGTCGGGACCAGGAAAATCCAGTCCCTCACATTCGTCATAAACGCGTGTTTCGCCGTCACGGCCTCCATCGAAGCTGCCTGCATGATCGGTTACATCTGCAATATGACAGACAAAATGGACACCGACTACGCAACCGCTATCATCACCACGAAGGACAGGAACATTGAGATATTCATACGAATCATAATAACATGGCTTGGGGCAGTTGTTATAATCTTCATGCCTGCACTTGTCACAGTCCTGTGTTCCTCGCTCTACTTCCGATGTAGCCAGCTGCTGGACGTCTTCTACAAAGACGTCCATCAGCCTGACGGGCGCGCCGGTCTGATCAGACTGTCGCAGAGGCACAGGCGACTATTCAAACTGACGCGCGCCGTGGAAAGGCGACTGTCTCCGGTCGCCTTCATGCTGTTCTGTTCTCAAGTTTTCAACATGTTCGTTGGACTTTCCGTCTTCGCCTCGCACTTCTTTCCACCAGCCACGCTCTGGTTGTGCGTTCCTTCGCTGACGATCGTGCCAGCCACTGTGCTGGCCCTCATCCTGTCCGCTTCCAGAATAAGCTCGAAAGTTCGAGACATCCGAGCGTCGCTGCAGAATGTACGCCATGTTTTGGTCTCGAAGAAGATTGTCGAGTGGGAGAGTGTGGCTCTAGTGGAAAGTATGCTGGAGACTTCTTTTCCGACCATGACCGCTTGCAGAGTCGTGGAACTGCAACCTAAACTTATCCTGTCCGTGTTCGGATCGCTCTTCACATATGGATTCCTTATTATAAACATGAATTAATTTTTTCCTTGACCTTGAAATATACGACAGTCAATATAACGTACATTAATTTGACATCAGAGTACTCCCAGAAGAAAATGGTGTTGATTTTTAATACATAAAATTGTGTTTTTACCAGTTATAACTAGTTGTGTTGGAACAGTACCAAGGAATTTTCACGACTTAATGATAGTGAATGTTTAGCACCAAGTTTGTGTTAAAAAAATTTACATTGTGTGCACGGATAAATTCTTCCGAAGTGAGTAGCTTAGCAACTGCACTGTAACTGTGTTTTTACAATTCGTCTTGAAACCGATATAAAAATTAAATTGTATGTGTGTGACCAGTTAATTATACATTATTAGCCCAATAATTATGTTAACAAAATTTCAATTTGTTTAGGAATTTTATAACCTAATTGGAAATGAAAGTAAACTCTAAATATTTGATATTGAATTGAACCAAGAAAATTCTAAATTTTTACCTAATATATTGCAACGGACTTCTCAGATGAAAAGTATAGTAACAATTTGTACGCAAATATGAATTTATTATCTCTCTCTCTCTCTCATAAATGAATGCCAGGATTTAATAATATTAATCCTTTTTTAAGGGTATTTTTATTTGATTTTTATACTGTCACACCCGAATTTCGTTTTTTTAAACTTAAGTATCGATATAGAAATGAACGGTTTTATATGAATTTCATCGAATTGTAATTTGAAAGACACTGTACCTAAATCTTTATCAACTATACAGTGCATTCAAAGTGTTTTTAGATTAAATTTATAACAATTAAACAAATATTATAAAATTAAAGAAATGGTTTGAGACTTTTCTTTCATTAAAAAAAAATAATGCTCCTTTAAAACAATACTTTTTTTTATAAATTTACGGAATTTTTTTATGATTAAAAATTTTAAGAAACATGTCTTAATAATTGTTGAAATACAGTAAACTCCCGATTATCCGCGGGTGGATTATCCGCTTTGCGGTTTATCCGCGGGCCACTTCACCTCACCTCCCTTTTTTCAGTGCAAATAGAAAAATTAATAAAACGCGATAAAATATTTTTATTTGTTTCAAAAATTTTTAGAGGAATGCATTCCAAGAACAACGAATACATTTGACAAAGAGAACAACAAATGCATTAAAATAATCAAGTGACAGGTGTGCGCCAAAATGTGTTTGGCCAGGTGCACATCACGAATAGATTTTTGTTAAAAAGTGTCATTTGTAAAATAAATTGCCCACTATTTTAATTGAACTGCTTTACCAGATTTTGATGGTAGCAAAATGCGTGAAAAACGAAATAAAAAAATGTCTTGACAATTCAAGACAAACTTCAACTCATTAAAAAGATGGAAAACGGTTCCTCTAAAAATCAAATGTGTTTGCAGTTTAGCATAAGAGAAACGACAGTAAGAGACATCTTGAAGTAAGTAAATTTGTACATACTATACGATTACTGTAATTTACTTTTGTAAAACCCAGAAGGAAGTTTGTGGACTTGTATTTTCTTCACTTTTGCGGATTATCCACGAATTCGCTTATCCGCGGATGCCGCGCCACCCAATTCCGCGGATAATCGGGAGTTTACTGTATAAATTAATTCTTATTGTGAATCCTAACTCGGGAATTGTACCAGGTAATTAAACTCACGAGGCCCTCACTCAATCAACTGCACCATGGCTGGATACCGCGCGCGCGATATAGCTCTAATTTACTAATGACATTTTTTAAAAATATGTTAAAATGATTAATTCAATTTATTTTCATTAATAAATCTGCTAAATTCTCTGAAAACATTATTTTAAGGTTGTGTTTACTTTTTTGGAAGAAATTTCACAAATTGATCCTTAAAACTTAGTCTTTATAACGGAATTTGTATTCAAATAAAATTTATTTTCGAAGGAAAACAAATAAAGATTTGTCCGATTCTATGAAAATCATAGATTCCGCTTCTTATATATACTTTTTATTGCTTTTTAAAATCAGAGCTCTTTTTATGATAAAAAATTAAATATCCGCAAATTTTTTTTAAACCGTAACAATAAATTAAAACTGAAAAAGAAAATTCTAAATTATATTTTCTTCAAAAATCTTCAGATATTTGAAGTTTAGATTTTTAAGACAAAATAAGAGTTTCAATAATTCCGATTTTTTGTAAAATTACGAAAAAACCTTTACGTACAATTTTCTTAAAAAAACTAAAGATTTTTGAAGTTAAGACTTCAAAGACAAAATGAAAATTTTAAAAATCTAATTTTTTTGTAAAATGAAAAAGGAAAATTGTAAGTAATATTTTCTTCAAAAATCTGCAGATTTTTAAAGACAAAGCAAGCCATAAATTTCAATAATTCCTATTTTTGTGGAAAAAAAATATTTTATTCTTTACCCCGACTAATGCCAAACCATTTAATAATTAAATAAATATTTTTTTTAACGTTTTGAAAAATTTACAGATATCTGCAGAATGTAAGCAATGCTTTTAAGTGAAAAAAGTCTAAGTCCAAAAAATCTTCAAAATATCTGAAGAAATTTGAAATTCTTCAAATATGAAGTTTTATTCAGTAGATTATTTGAAGATTTTTGAAGATAATCTGCAGATCTTCACTTTTCTGCAGAATTTTTGTAGAAAATTTTTTGCTGGGCTGCAGCCGAATGTAAAAAAAAGCATAAAAAGCAAAATGTAAGAGGTTTATGTGTATAGTAAAGATTAAAAACAGTAAAGTATTTCCTCTTTTCAAATTTGTATGAATTTAAACCAGGGATTGGAGTAACGCGTTACTTGTAACAGTTACTTTTCTTGGGTAACGACGAGTAACGCCGTTACATTTTTCAGAAAGTAACTGTAACTGTAACTTAGTTACTTTTAGCGGTAACGAAGTAACGAAAAAATTCGTTACTTTTCCGTTACTTTACGAAGGCTGCCAGATGCCAATTTTGAAACTTCACTCCTAAGAATTAAACATTTCTCATTCCCGAAATACGAGCTTTTCTTGGGAGAGAAAAAGTAAAGCATGCAATAGAATTGTCCACTTTGGCTGCTGAAGGTGTACCATAACAGTCAACTCTAGAGGAATGTCACAGATGACCCCATGACCCCCTGTGGTTTCCCAGTGGGGAAAAACGGATGTGGGGGTTCGCTTCCTGTAGGGCGATGGATTTCATTACAGAGAAGATATGGACTTGACTTTGGAACGCGAGACGCGTAGGTGGTGGGACGAGTCGTTCCCCGAACTCACTCATGAAATAATATGATTTAATTCTGTAAATAATAGCTGTAGCTTGCAACTTTAATTACTATAACAAAATAAATCCTGCTACTAATTGACCATCCCTGATCACTACGTTACAAAAAGGCGTGACACCGGCTTTCAGACAGAATTGTTTAAGTATGAATGTTTTTCCTTATCTGTTTACCTTTCTTACCTTACCCTACCAGCTGATTATCAGGGTAAAGGATTAAAATTAAATGGGAAAAAAATGATTATATATATTATAATTTCTAATTTCAGTGTTTTTTTTTTTTTTTTGAGCTTATGTTTCGTTTATCATATATGGTTCTCTTTGAAAAATGGTAAGATGGCTAAATTTCAATTTTTCTTATAACCTGAAATTTCGAAAAATAACTGTTATTACTGTTGAAGATTCGTTACTGTTTTTAAAAGTAACTGTAACGCGTTACTTTTCATATTAAGTAACTGTAACTGTAGCATAGTTATTTTTTTGATTAAGTAACTGTAACTCTAACAGAGTTACTTTTTAAAAGTAACTTTCCAATCCCTGATTAAACTAAGTAGAACTTATTCCTTTTGTAGTTTAGTGCACCATATACATTAATGCGTTAGCTTATTTTATGCAATAGCCTTACGGAATTCTAGTATATTATGAACAGAAAACTCCTGAAAATAATAGAATATATTTTCCCATTCTTTCTAAAGAGAAGAACATACCACAGAAAATTCTTCAAGCAACCCCCCCCCCCCCCACCACCACCAATAAGATATTGGTGCATATAAAAAAACTTCTCTTTTACAAAAATTCAAATCTTATCAAATTTCCGTAGTGGCGCTGCCATCTATCAGATAAGATTAGAACTATATTTTTACTACTGATATATATATATATTTTAATCAAAACTCTCATGAAAACAAAATATTATTTTTTTTATTTTAAAATATAATATATTTCCTTAATTTTGATGGGGACAGTTGCTATTAATGAGGATAAAGTTAATAAATTTGCCTTTATCAAGTAATTTAATACAATTTTGAGTCTAATATTTACTATTCTATTTCAATAGTTTGTATATAGAAGTCAGTATCAACTAGTCTGGATAACTAGACATCTGGCCATTCAAATGGGGTCTATCAAGATTCATTGATTTAAAAACAAATTTAAATTTGTAATTTTGCAAAAAAGAGAAAGAAAAAGTTTGCAATTCTATTTCCATAGTATGCATATAGATGGCAGCACCAAAAAGTACAGTTACTCGAACGGTCTATGGCCATTCAAATATTGTTCCCCCCCCCCCCCCCCCACCCTCTATTGCAGAATTAGAATAATAATATTTTATATTGCAGAATTTAAACTTGAACAGAAAAAAAACTAAAATATATTTTCATATAATGTATTATTACACTGCACTTGAAACATCTGTAGAATTAATTTTGCTTGCGTAAATTTAATAAGTTATGATCTCTCTAATAATTGATAATTGTATCGGAATTGTAATTAGTTTCAAGACCCCCCCCCCCCCCCCCATTGAATTACGTTTATTTTTTCTATTCATTTTATTATTAATATTTTAAGAAATACATTACTAACTAGTAATTTAAGTAAATACATTGTTAATGCTACTGCTCGTGAAAAAGATGACTTGTTTGCTAAATATGTTTAAAGGCACGTTGCCGAAATATTTATCTGAAGTTAGTGAAAAGTAAGTTAGGTGAAATCTTTATTTTTGGATAATCAACTAAAACGTTATTTCTCAATTTCTCAATAATAATATAATGCCTTGCAGCCTTAAGTTGGATCTCTGGAGGTCATACCTTTATAACAAAAAAGACATTATGAAACAGGCGGCAATCGTCAGAACATATAATAATAACTTTATTGATATCAAGAAAATATATGGTAATAAGAAAATAAATGAATAAATAGAAAAACAAATCATATAATCAGCTTAGGGGAACATTCCCATTCAAGCAGCCTAGAAATTTAAATTAAATAAGTTTTAAAAAAGTACAAATAATAATAAATTACAGCATCCCAGTATTTGGCAAGATATTGGTTTTTAAAATTAATTATGCTTGGTGCATACAAAATTAAAAATAATATGTTGTTAATAAGAATTATAAAAAATATTATATATTAATATCTAATTTTAATATTAAAAAAAACAGTTTTTTAATTAAAATAAAACATGCTACAATGACGCTGTTTACTGGAATTATTACCAACCACAGAAGAAAAAAAAAACGCTGGCTTTTGAAAGATAAAATTGAAGAGAAAGAAAATTTAGTTAGTAGTGAGTACAGTTTTTTAATCTCCACACTTTATAGCTGTTACCCAAGGACATTAAATTGTCCTTGGTGGTAAATGCAAACTTTCCTCAAATCACCAAAACCAGTTAATATCTGGGTCGTTAGATTTTCTGGGTGGGAAAATTAAGGGCACGCCCGTAATATGATTGTGTGGCATGTAAAAGATCCCTGGAGTACCCTAGATGGCCACAATAGCCTAGATGGTGCCACAAAAAATATGGATTTTATTTCTGGGGAATATACCGAGTCCGCAAAGGCTTGACCGACTAAATTTCAGCCCTAAAGGGAGGGAAAAAAGTTAATATTAGTACAAATATATGAATCGGGGAGGGCAGAAAACACTTCAGTCAAAAAAATCCGAAAACTCGTTTTCAATGAAAATAAGGGTAGAAAGGCAAGATGCGTGTTGGGTGCAAAAACTACTGTCTGTTGAGTAGTTCCGTAAATACAGCACGTTTGTTTCGAATGTTGAGTGCAAAAATAGAGGTGGAGTTATTACGTTTTTTCTCCCTCTTGAAAAATTAGAAATTTGTGACTGACGTTGTTTCTGCACTCACCGATTCATATGATAAAGAATTATATAAACCAATATATACTTAATATAGGGTTCCAAAATATAGATATATGAAAACGTTGATTCCAACATCATTGCTTTCAATACATTCTTTAAATTTTAAAAGCCATAAACAAACAAAGAAAAAAGCACCAATAAAAAAATCCCGCCCCCACAACCACTACCTTTCAAACAACAGGTGTCGTTCCTCTCTTCAGCTCAGTTCTCCACCCCCGCCAAACGATAAAAAAAAAGCAACCGTGAGAAAATCTTACAACGATATCCGATGAGGGAAGAAAGCAGGAAACACACAAAACCAGCGTTGCGTGGATGCGGCAGAGGCCAGAATGCGAAGACACTTGGCGAGGGACAAAATAAGTGAAGCTGCACTCTTAAAACAAACGAGTGAAATCCACTCCAGTAGGAGAAGTGCATTTTCGACACTGGAAAGGAGTGAATATTAACTCAGACTGAGTTAAAATCACTCGTTTGGAGTGATCCTGTCGGAGGTTTAACACACAAAGGATCCACTCCAAGAGGAGAAGTGCATTTTCCAGACTGGAGGAGTGAAAATTAACACGGACTGAGTTAAAATCGCTCGTTCGTTTTAAAAGTGTAGGTTAAAGTTATACCGATTTGACGTGACAGTTATTTAGCTCTCGGGTTAGAATCTTTGACCTTTAGGTGTTACCGACTGAGCTCTTCAGTCTATACGAAGATGGATATACTAGGACGACTAACTTTCTTAATTTTGGGACTCTCTGACCAAAATACATAGGTAGGTAGATTGGTACATGTATTTTCCGGTTTGTGTTCTTGATCAGACCCGCTTATAAACCCTTGTCAAATAAGACAGATAGTAGACACAGATAGAATTTTTACTGGCGCAGAGGGAGAAAGTACACCTATAGAGCGAAGGCGTGAATTGAACCCTCACGCTGTACAGAGAGCAGACTTTTAACGTAAAAGTCCACTAGGTCACCCGGGCCCCAAAACTATTTCCTAAATGCTTGCCAAATATTCTTGAGTTGAGTTGAATTATCGTTCGACTAGAGATAGACGAGGGCTATTGGTGACGTGCTTCTTAATTTAGAACCACAGTCAAGTGACGAGCCGACAGTTGAGTAGGCAACCAACGCAATTTTTACATGGCGACATCGTACGCAGAGTCGGGACTTTGGAGCATATTTAACATGCACCCTCTCTACACAGGGCATTATTCGTCGTCTTTTTTGGCTTTTGGGCCGTTTATAGATCGCCAGTTATTTTAACAATGCCCGGGCACAAACCTAGGAACTTTCGAATGCATGACAGGTGCCTTACCTACTGAGTTCCCTAGCCCACACGAAGATGGGGATGCTTGGCAAGCAACAAAGAGATTGAAGCCGTGTAAAAGTTACGGAATGGACACGTTCCACGTCTTGAGTGGCAGCGGTTCCAGCGGTATAGTTTTCATACTTGGTCTTTCCACTGCCAACTCAATTTACAAAGCCTGAGAACCTCTCCCACTTCGTGGAAAGATATTTTGACTGTTCCGAGAGTCGTTGTTTCGAAGATTAAGTGAGAATGGGAGCGTTGGACCGTGGGTCTCCTAACTCAAGTTCCTCAATGTTAATCTAATGGGAATAGACTATTTTTTTCTGTCACATTTCTCCGGCTGTAATGAATATTTTTACAAACGGTTTGATTTAAATAATAAATATAAGTAACTTACAGGTCTCTATAGTGCCTCCTTTTAAAGTTGCTTCGAATACTGTTTGTAAAATTATTTATTCGAAAAAAATATTCGGAAATATTTCAAAAAGTGGGATTATATCGGGACCTATCAGTCAGTTACATCTTATCACCTAAAAAATCCGTTTGTAAAAATGTTTAATGCAGTCGGAGAAATGTGGCAGAGAAATACTTTTTTTTCTCCATTGGATTAACACTGAGGCGTGTTGATTTGGAGACCCGCCGTCCAGCGCGTCCATTCCCCAACTTTGGGAGCATTTTTCTCAGGACCTATTAAGAATCGGCAATTAAAATTACAATAAATCACAAACAATTGGTAAAGTTGTGTAAACATATTAATAACAATTTTTGTTATTTTTTTCATACAAAATATTATTGATTGTAGTGCCCAAGTTACTTTTATGCTAATTACGAATGACGTAATAACTGTTGCGTCCAAGAGAATTTTTATGTTAATTACGTATTGACGTAATAACCGGCCGCCGCCAATAGACTCCCAAGCTGATTGTCTGATCTATTTTTGTAATCTGTTTTTTTTTTTGTTAGATCTTATTGTTTGCTCTGAATAAAAGTCACTTTCAGATTTTAAGCTGTTGTTTAATTCATAGCATTGGTGAAGTTTATTCATTTCATTGTATACAAAGTTGTACCAAATAATTCGCCAAGCTTCGTTTGGGCTCATTATTGAAGCGATTCACGCCTTCACTTGGAGAGTCAGTTTTTCCATTTATCTTTGACCGGACAGCATCTATAATTTATTGTAACCTCCACATCAGGTACTAATGTTGAGGATACCGTGACGTAATATCACTATACTTGTAAGGGGGGAGGATATGGAAGATCTAGGAGGGGGGGGGGGGGTTGTTGGTAAATGTCTCACTTGAGTGACATTTGGCCTCTGCGCGTGCGATGGCGGGTAAAGTTGACATCCTGTGTTGTTATTCCTAATTAGTGGCAGGTATAGCGTACGGCTGGAGCTTGACAAATTTGGAAAGAATTCTTTTCTCGAAGTTGCTTATTGTTGGCTTTGACTTAGCCCTTAACCCTTTCAGTCCCAGTGATGCCATTTGGAATCATCATAATTTAAAAAAGGAAAAGGGCTGGCATCTATCGGGATTAATAAAAAATATTTTCTAATAATAAAAATTGAAGAATCGATTTACATATGCTTTTTGATTTCAGCTATGTCTGTAGATGATCAGAAAAAATATTCGAAAATGATGATGCCAAATTGTCATTGGAACTGAAAGCGTTAGTATTGTTCTTACATGCCACGCGTAGAGAACTGATAGCAGTCCGCACGTTGTACGTGCATATTAACTAGTGCAGGTTCTGATTTTTGCCTATTCATACAAGCCCAGTCTTTTGTTTAACATGTCAAAACTTTTGTTTGGTTTTTCGACAAGCTAAATTTCAATTTATGGTAGATTTGAATTTTCGAAAGCAATGTGGCTGCAATTGGTTTTTGTGTACCTTATATTGCCTAGGCATACAAGGCCATAGGCTTTAGGGTCACGTGACTGTGGTTCTAAAATACGACGCCCGTCGCCAGTAGCCCTCGTGTAGCTCTAGTGCAACGATAATTCAAACCTAACCTAACCCATCCATAGGCTTTAGGTTAGGATTTTAGGAGGTGGTTCTAAAATTGGTTGTACATGTCAATTTAATTAGACCCCTCAAAATTTTTGTTTAATTTTACAGCATCAATATCAATGCATTAATAATACTTTTTAATTTTATAATAGATAAGTCCCGTAATTGGTTTATATGCACGCAATATTTGATGACAGGCCTTAAGTTTTAAAGTTATTAACTTTGCAGTATAAATAACAATATCAATATTGAATAGGAATTATTACTTGCATTAAAAAATATATATATAGATTAATCAAATATACATGGTTTTTTTTTTTTATTTGAAGTCGATATTTTAACACTTTGATGGATGGAAGTGTGGACTTTTTTTCACTGTCTGTTATTAGAATTTAAATTTTCAACAAAAATTGAATTCTTAAAATTAAGTTCTTTAAGTTAAGAATTTTTTTTAATTAAATTTCAGTAGCACGTAATTATAAATAACCTCACCATACTTTAAATTTTAATATTTAATATTTCTTTAAAAAATGTATTACTTAAAAAAATATTTGTGTTTCTGAATCCCTCTTCGGGTTAACTATACAGTGGTGGAAATTGATTTATGAACTAACATTCTTTTCACCAGATATCGCTTTGTATTAAGTGTTAACAATTCAAATTTTGTGTGTTGGATATTCAGAGCACAATAAAGGAATTTCACACATAATTTTTTTTTTTAAATGATATTAAATAAAAATATATCTAATTTTAGTTTTTAAGCATGTCAAATGATGGAAATTGATTTATGAACTCAAATTTATTTTGAACCCAAGTACCAAATATTTTAACTAGTTCTTCATTAGAACTTCAGAGGAGCTTACTATCAGTGTTTATAAATAAGATTAAGGCCAAATTTGTTGAAATTTATCTGTTTTATTCCCATTTTACAAAATAGGAATGCTTGCGGGACTGCCTGAAACCAAAAAGGTAAAAAATGACCCTTATATAATACTGTAACAAATCTATAAGAGAAATTAGCATATTAATTAAAAGATCAATAAATATAATTCATAAATATTTGAAGAATCATTCTGACTTCGGCAAAAACCATCATTAAAAAAGGTGCAACCCTCGTGGGACGAGGGACAAAAGCAGGATTATTGGACTGGTATCCCAAAAAGTTACCATTTGTGTCAGCATTTGTGCATTACAGGGCGAATTTGTTATGAACAATCACTTCCTGTAACTCCCAGAAGAGTAGGACAAATATTGATATCGTCGTCGAACTTGAAATGCTCCAAAATGAAGGCTGGTCCAAAGCTTACTCTTCACCATAAGAACAGGCTATTAAAATATAGTCGTAACTACATGAAAATGGATTGGGTGTGGGTGGAGGGAGAGAAATGGGAAAAAAGTGACATTTGCTGATGAAAAAAAGTTAAATTTGGATGGACGTGATGGTTTAAAATGTTATTGAAAGGATCTTCGGAAATAACCAAGATCTGTCTTCAGCAGAAATGTTAGTGGTGGAAGTTTGATGGTTTGGGCCCCGATATCTTATGATTGAAGAAACAAGGTTATGTTTCTGAATTGCTGACATTGCAGATTAGTTCTAGAAAATTCTTTTATTCCTTTTTGCGTTGCAAAACTATGCTTTTGATTAGATTTTTATGCATGATAATGCAAGTTTCCACATTTCAAACGAAATTAAAGACTGTTTAATGAACCAAGTGTTGTTCTTTTAGGTCACCCTGCCAATAGCCATGACTTATACCCCAAGAATAATGTCTGAGATCAATTGGTTTGAATAATGTACTCAAATGGAGTATGGTTTTAATGAAGTGTGCATCAGTTATGGAATAGAAGGACTTAATCATTAAAAACTGCAAATTGCTTGACCAAAACTTGACCCAAAGTTTTGTGTTGTCTATGAAAAATAAAATCAAGGAAGCTTTAGCGACGAAAAATAGTTTTAGCAATTATTAATTGAGATTGAATGCAAAAGTTCATAAATCAATTTCCCTATGCTTAAACTAAAATGTCAAAAAAATAAATTGTTTACGAACTTATATAAAATTTTATTTACGTGTATAGTTTATAATGCAAAGCCTGTATAGTACATAAAATTTAAATCGATAAAAATGCATTTAATAAGAAATACTGTTAAAAAACTGTCAGTTCATAAATCAATTTCCACCACTGTATAATTCAATGTATAACACCAAATTATGCCGAAATTTAAATTTTGCAAATTAGATTACGCATGAATGTGGTCCGAAACGCACCTCCATACTTCAGAAAAAACTTTTGTTGAAATGACCCAAGTGGTACACAAGCATTGAGTAAAAATGGCAGCATAACAGTATTGTGTTATTTTAAGGCAAGAATTGTATTCATGACATATGAACACAAATTGTGTTATACCAGCATAAGTGTCGATAGCGACAGGAGGCGATTATTTATTAAAAGTACTGTAATATCTAGTTCAAATAGTTTTCCGAAACATTATCGACCGCATATTTTACTTTATTTCGGAAGAATACATGCGTTCTATATAATTTTTATATTAACCATGCAGTATTATTGGATCCACAACACAATTTTTTTTATTGTTTCAACACTATTTGTAATAACTAGGGAAAACTCAATTGTTTGTTTTGGAAGTTAACACAAGTTTTTTTTTTAATGTTCTAGCACCAATATAAAGCGATAACAATCTTAACCTATGAGTTTGAGAGGATGACCCATCACGCCCGACGTCCCGACATAATCAAGCACATCCTCCGACTAATGACGAGTATCGTCTAATCTCGAAATATTCCTCATAATGGGACACTTTTAATTCTTTCCGTCCTGTCTCATTCTTTATTCAATGTGGAAATTTTATTCAGCATAAAAATAGTGTATGTTCTTTTACCTGTTCTTTTCTTCTTTTTATAAATGAAAAAAAAAAAAAACTGCTTGAGAATTTTTTGAAAAACTTGAATTTGATTTGGATGAGTTATTTTTTTCCATTCGAAATTTCAAATTTGATTAAGATTTATCTGAACTCGGTGAACCTGTGGCTCAAGGTTTTTTTTGTTGATGTTTTGAAGGAAGTTTTGTATACATGAAAATAGTGGTTATTTTATATTTAGTGGAAATTGAATATAGCATGTGATAACATTCCAGAATCTGTGACAAAAAACAAACCGAAAGGTTGAAGGCAATGGTGGATTTACGGCATTAAAGGAGGAAAGGAGTTATAACTAGTTTTCCAGCTTCTTGCTCACGTAAGTTCAGTCTTACATGAAAATAGTGGTCATTTTATATTTAGTGGGGATTAAATACAGCATGTGAGAACATTCCAGAATATGTTACCATATTATAAGACCTTTAACATAAAGCCTTGATTTCAAAGGGAAGCGCTAACGAAATCGAAAGCTAATGTGATTTCTTAGAGAGCATTGTATGACAACTTTGTACGTCATCTAATGGGATTTTTAGTCGAGTGAGTTGGAAAATGCTGAAATTGACGTTTTATACGGTGTCATATATCTTAGAGTTTGGTGGAAAACCGCGAAAATTGAAGGAATGACAAAAGAAAAATCGAAAGTTTGAAGGTAATGGTGGATTTACGCCATTAGAGGGGGAACGGAGCTATAACTATTTTTTCAGCTTCTCGTTAACGTAAGTTCAGTGTTTCTCAGTGTGTGGTGTGGCGCGATTAATTGTTTAATAGCGGGCGCAATTTATATACACTCTCAGAAATGACACTTTCATTTTTGACGATTCATGAATCCTCAAGCCTCATTTCGTTAATTTTGAGGATTGTTTCGTCAAACTATCCCGTGACTTTTGAGTAAACGCGAATCCTCACTTTTACGATCGTGATTTGACGATTCTGTATCTTGATTTTGAGGAAACTGAATCTCATTGTTGTACTCACATGCTCAAAAATGACGAAATATTTCTTTAGATTAGACGACATTCAAATCCTCATAAAAATGACGATTCAAATTTCTTCACTTTGAGGAAACGAAAACTCGGAGCATTTGCCAGTAATGGAATCGTCAAAATTAAGGAAAATTTCGTCGTTTTTGAGCATTCATTTCTTAGAGTGTACGCTTTGCTAAGAAACCAATTCTTAAGAACAGCAATGAACAGCACCCGTTCTCTGAAAATAGCACTACAAACTAATGACAAGTGGCGGATCAAGCAAGAAAGAGTGAGCCGCGCCACTGAAGTCACGGGTTAATTGTCCGAGCACCCTGGTGAGACCGACCACGAGGTGTAATGGGAAGTGACGGATTCATACTCTATTGCAAGATGGATCAGTGACCATCACTGGAATGTGGACGCATGTCATTGTTCAGAAAGGGAAAGTCTTATTCTTAGTTGGATCATATAACCTAATGAGGGTCGGAGGGCTCAATTGGGGCATCTTCATTTTCCTGAGAAATTGAGTTTGTACACTCTTAAAACAAAAGAGTGAAATCCACTCCAGTAGGAGAAGTGCATTTCGACACTCGAAAGGAGTGAATATTAACTCGGACTGAGTTAAAATCACTCGTTTGGAGTGATCCTGTCGGAGGTTTAACACACAAAGGATCCACTCCTCTTGAGGAAGAGCATTTTCTGGACTGGAGGAGTGAAAATTAACTCAGACTGAGTTAAAATCGCCCATTCATTTTAAAAGTGTACGAGGGCTGTTTATTTTAACCTCCGATGGACTGTAACAAAATTACGGGTCAAAATACAAAAACAGTTTTTTTTACCATAAGTAATGTACAATACTGCTTATTTCTCCTTATAATCACCTTGGCGATTAAGGCATTTCTCATACCTGTAAACGAGCTTTGAAATGCCTTCTTCATAAAATGTAGCCGCCAATGATTGGGAGGGACTTGGGACGGGTTCGCTTTAAAAAAAAAAGAAAATTTGGAAGCTTCACTTCAATTTTTTTCTGTCCTCCAAGCCACTTCTAGTCCATAATTTACTTATGGGGAACCTTTGAGTTTCTCCAAACACTTGGTCAACTCGCTGAGCAATGCCGTCTGTAGCGACATACCTGCTTCCATGGTCCCCTCTTCATGGACATCAGTAAAGTTCAGCGAGTTGGCCAAGTGTTTGGGGAAACTCGTAAGTTTACCTTTAGTGATAAGCATAGTTGCTTGAGTTGTAGAACTTCCAAGCTGACATGGAGCTCAAAGAAACAGTCAAAACTCCCTTCAAATCATTGGAAGACACTGCAAAACATGTGTTAATTTTTCTGAAAAAAAACAACAACAACAAAAAAAAAAAAAAAAAAACCAGTACATTTCCTGATGCTTACTGTTATTTTCTTTCGTTAACATTTTTTTTTTTTTGTAAAAATAGGCTGTTTGAAGTAAGAAAAGTTTTTCTTGAAAAAAATATTTGTTTTTGTGATATAATTCAATTTGGATTGTCGTAATAGCACAATAAAGTTATTTTGATGGCTCATTATATATGTATGAAGAAAGATGCATGAAAAATTCCAAATTTGCATTAAAAAAAATATGCAAGTTTCGCTTTTGTTTTTATAACAACAATTTTACTAATTTATTTTTCGAAATGTAAACTTGTGACTTCAAATATATATTTATTAAAAAATCCATCATTATTCTTCGAAGTTCAAATATATTAGCAAACGATAAAGATTAATTATCAAATCTGCAAAAGTAGATCAAAGAAAATTATTATTTTTGGCTAATAAAAAGTTTAAAATTGACCTAGCTAAGGGGCCTTGTTTGGCGAATTTCCTTCTCAGGTGTTGTTAGTGTGTTTCCTGTTGAGCGTCAATGTTGTGTGGAAGCGGTGTAAGTGACAGATTCTGTAACAAACCAACTTGTTTCTTTACAATTTATCTTTCAAAAATCAGCAAATCAGAAAATTTTATGGTATTTTTTGGCACACCAGAAGACAGGGTTTTTTTCATATAACAACGAATTTTTTTAGCAGTGAACCAAGAATACTTAAATACTTGTTAAGCTATTCTCGTATTTTAAACACACAGTTTATCCCAAATTCTCTTGACGCGTACTTCCTTCACCATAAATAGAGTATAATAGTCCCCCCCTCGGCATAATAACCCAGAGAAGACAATTTCTCCACTTCTTTTCTAAGCTTCTCCAAGATTTATGCGCGTGTTTCCCAGCCGCATACCAAGGCCTGAATGGGTAGAAGAAGACGCGTCCTCAGTGAGTGTGACGTCAGGGTGACCTTGTAATTCGTCCTTTTTACTACGGAGGATACTATTTCATTAATGGGAAAACAAAAGGAAGACAATGAAGGGCCTCGGATCCCGTTTCATTCATAAAATGCTTCTTCGCGGTTGCTATTAGGGGTCGGTTACATAGTGAAGAGTGGTTATTTTCGGCTTGGAACTTGGGCTGGACAGGTAGAGCCGGATTTCTAAATAGGCTAAATAGGCTGTAGTCTAGAGAGGCGAATTTTTGACGACTAATCAAAGAGTCATTTGGTATAAAAATATTTTAATGATACGAATATATTTAAGAAAAAAAGCAAAAATTAATAACATTAATGTGTAAGCCGCAAACCACAAGCGTTTAGTACTAATGTTTCGTAGCAAACATAGTCGTTGCGAGGGAAATTGCACCCCTCCTCCCCAATTTCGAAGTTGAAAAAAAAAGTAGAAGAAAAGTTTTAAAAGTTCTCCTATTTCGCTTCCGATTGAGTGTGTAAAGGTTTAGGGTGTAAAGGTATAGATGATTCTAACATGTGCACTCTAAAAAATGAATATCCAAAAACGATGAAATTTTCCTTAATTTTGCCGATTCCGTTACTGGCAAATGCTCCGAGTTTTCTTTTCCTCAAAGTGAAGAAATTTGAATTGCCATTTTTATGAGGATTTGAATGTCGTCTAATCTAAAGAAATATTTCGTCATTTTTGAGCATGTGAGTACAACAATGAGATTCAGTTTCCTCAAAATCAAGATACAGAATCGTCAAATCACTATCGTAAAAGTGAGGATTCGCGTTTACTCAAAACTCACGTGATAGTTTGACGAAACAATCCTCAAAATAAACGAAATGATGGTTGAGGATTCATGAATCGTCAAAAATGAAAGTGTTATTTCTGAGAGTGTGTATCTATTTTAAACAGCACATATTACCACCCTATTTTGCAGCTAACCAGCTACCTTTCAGCGAAGAGGGACAATACTGTAACAGGGGTGTCAAACTCAATAGTAATTGACAGGCACCAAATCTTTAAAGCTGGCCCTGCGTACAAGTGGACTATACTGGGCCTACACTTTCTCCCGCACAATGGTTCTGTTAATTTTTAATACGATATACGGGCTTATTAAATCTGTGGAGTCAACATTCCCGACAGTGTTAGCGTACGATGTTGCTCGAGGTTCCGTTGGGTGCCAGCTCATATGTCAACTTTGTCACCCATCTATTCTAAGTTACTAGTCGTGATTGGCTGTGCTTAAGCCTCTCTTGGAATGTTAGTCAGTCAGAAACGATTTCCTATGTAGGCACACCTAAACATAGGCGCCGACTTCATAGGGCCTGAGGGGGCCAAAGCCCCCTCAAAAATTCGTTTAGGGGGCAGAGCCCCCCCCCAATAATTTAAGAAAATTATTAGTTATATTATGCATTGTAAAATCACAAAATTAGGATAGTTTCGTTCAGTGTGTTAGAATATCAATATTACGTAATCTTATTTTTTATTCGTTTCTTCTACTCTGTATTTTTTCTCTTTTTGGATTATACGTCGTACAGGTATAGTCCATAAGAATAATTAATACTGTAAATTAAATTATCTTCTTACAAAAATAACGTCCGTGTTTTTGTTTTGTTTCGAGCTTTCGGGGTTGTAATGAATGTTCAGCATATGACTCTAAAATGCTTAAAAACTCACTATGTTTCATCGAAAATTTATAAAATTTCCCAGGACAAGACCACCACATGCCCCCCCCCCGTTATTTTCTATAAGTCGGCGCCTCTGCACCTAAAATGTTATGACGTTTTGTAAATTTTTGTTAACATTGCAATTCCTGCGAATGAGCAGCATACATACAACCCCAAATGTCAGTCAATTTTCATAACTCAAGTTACTACAATTTATATTTGCTAGCAATCACTTGACTTCCGGTGGTCCGCAAATGGAAAAAGTGTTCAAACCTATGTTCTATGAGCGTTCAACATTTGAAAAATCTTAGCTTAGGTTATTTTTCGAGAGTTGTTATTAGTAATTTTATGATTTTAAATTATTTATTTTATCAAACTTTTTTTTATTGGACAGAATTTCAAAATGGAAATTAAAGTTTTTACGGTAGAGATTTCTCTTTCACTCTGTCCGTTCCCCAAATTTTAATTCCGTTCTAACCGTCCAGATTTTCCAGATTTTTTTGTTAGTGTTTTAACCCTCTAATGCATACTGTTGCCATATCTCAGCTGAAAAAAACTGCAGAAAATTTGAGGTTTTTCTGCAGTTTTGAAACTGTGATGATTTGGCCATTTAAGCTGCAGATTTTACCTTATTCAAAATTAAAGAGTGAAGTTATTAACTGTTGTGAAATTACGTCTTTGACAGTATTCAAAGTATACTAATTTTAGTACTAAATACAAATACATTGTTTTGAAAAATAACGGAGGGCGGAACCCTCCATTGAAGCCCATATTAAAATGACTATTTTTTGTGTAGGGTAAGGTGGGGTAAGTGGGCCACCTTTTTGGCATAATTCGACTTTACACCCTCATACCACTGGATATAATCGGCCTAACTACTTATTTTTTTTGTGGTCCATTCTCTCATATGTTATTACTGTACCCATGATAACCTTAACACAAATTGGCAAAAAATAAATTTTAAAAATATGTTTTCCTTTTTGGTCATCCGAGTGGCCCACTTGCCCCGCAAGGTGGGGTAAGTGGGCCACCCCCCTAATATATTTTTACACATAACTGGTAGAGATATGGTAAGGCAAGTGGAATAATCTACATGATTTTTTGAGTGTTTGAAAAAAAAAGTAATGATGTATCTTTATTAGTTCCCCCATAGCAACTTTTTCTGGCATGCAAGCTTACTACAAGAAAAAATACGTTAATTTTCATCCTGTCATTTTTACATGTAGTGTAAAAAAAATGTTGGGGCTACAGATTTTAAACTGGCCTGTGTCAATGAATAGGACTATTAATAGTGAATATGACTAACCCCATGAATCAGTGAATATGACATTTTTTGAAGTATATTAAAGAGTTGGGGCAAGTGGGCCACCCCTGGCCCACTTACCCCGCCATTGTTGTGGCCCACTTACCCCAAACGCGGGGCAACTGGGCCACACCAATTTTCTTTTTACCTTATCAACATCACAAGTACATGACACTACAAAAAGATACTATGTTTTATACACTTTCAAAATATATAACAATTGTTTTGTATCATGAACCGTTTGGAAATAAATAAAAAAATTGTATGATGGCGTGAATTACGAAAAGATGCAATTTTAAAAATTTTCACAAAAGGGATTGTATCTTGTTACATACTTAAATGAAAATGATGCCATAATGTTTCCTGCATATATTGGGGTAAATACGTAAAAATATTGTAACCGATTTTTTTTACGTCCATAATTCGGGAAATGCCAGGGGAGTGGCCCACTTGCCCCAATGGCCCACTTACCCCACCTTACCCTACCGGTTTCTCAGAATCTATTGAATACTTTTCAATGAAAATTTTACTAGTTGTTAAATGGATGTTTAACTATGCTTTACTGGGTGCATTTTCTAAATTTTTGTTTGGTTTTTTAAATTATTTTATAGAAGCAACGTTTGTTTAAAAAAATATTAAAAATACTTCCAGTACTCGGTACTTCTAATGTAAGATATCGTTGAAACGCTAAGATTTTTCATTTTAAGAAACACCAAAACCATTGAAATGTCTTTTTTGAAAATTTTTGAGTTCCAGACTCTTTTTGGACAGTGTACACTCTTAAAACGAACGAGCGATTTTAACTCAGTCTGAGTAATTTTCACTCCTCCAATCTGGAAAATGCACTTCTCCTCTTGGAGTGGTTCCTTTGTGTGTTAAACCTCCGACAGGATCACTCCAAACGAGTGATTTTAACTCAGTCTGATTTAATGTTTACTCCTTTCCAATGTCGAAAATGCATTTCTCCAACTGGAGTGGAATTCACTCGTTTGCTTTAGGAGTGTATCTAAGCATCAGATTAACATTTGAAAACACAGAGCACCATTGTATTTTGTCTCATCACCTACTTCAACGGAAAAATATTCAACAGCGAAAATGAAGTTAATAAACGTGTATATAAACGATGCAATGGACAGGAAGTTAAACCAGCAGGGGAGCAAAATAAGCTATCCACCAAGAGAGGTTGGAATAGTGTTCGCAAACAGTATGTCGATTGCTTATTTACAGTAGAGGGAGGAATTTGATCTTGGAATTGAATCAATAATTGCGTGGAATGGCATTACTAGAGTAGTTTCTTGTAATTATGTGTTAAGGATTTTGTTCGATTTCCGTTTGCTTTAATGATGTCTGTTTTAAAATAAAAAGGTGTGAACACCTTTTAAGATTCAATTTTCTCGCATTATGGATTCACATTGCTACAATTATAAAAAATTTCTATTAAACTTTTTCCTAATGTACTGGTACTGTTGCCTGCTGCATAGATTTAATACACTCTAGATTTGAAACTCTGTTTGGATTAGCATTGAGGATTTTCTATATTGAAATTGACATGGACACTAGCGCCCTCACTTGTGTCTAAGGGAACTAATGTAATGGCTGCCTGGAAAAACTGAGCAGTAGCACTGCAAACGCAAGTACATTTATAACAATCACAAATCAATCGTTATTAGAGTATTAGTTCCTTTCAACACAGAGGATTCTTAGTCTATAGCCTACTGTTGCTGGTATGTTGTACCATCAGTAGGCAAAAAGTTAACCCAATACAAACCCATGAACGAAGACACTGTGAATATCATTAACTCGCTCATTTTCCAATAAATATGTTCGCTTTAATTGCTTACTCTTTTTTTTTGTCTAACTTATATGGGGTTGTTTCACGACGTTAATGGCAACAGCTCCGACGGTTTGTTTTCATTTGTTTACTGGAATTACTTATGTTATGGCATTCGAAAATGAGTTTTCAATGAATATTTCACTTATTTAATTTTTTAACTGCCTATTTTCTATTGTGCTGTTGGTTGCTCAAAACATGTGTCAAAGAAAAATTGCATAGCAAGAAAAAAATTCTTTTCATCTGCATCTGTCATAGAGTGAAACTGAAGCAAGCAATGAAATAGCAGTACGCATAAAAATGAAAATCATAGAATTGTATCATCTAAAACGTTCCTATTGTCCTGGTATTGTATTTTTACTAAACTTCGCACGAAGTCGAATTTCTAATCACTATTAATACTGATTCTGATTTTAAAAATTGCATTAAATTAGAATATAATTCTTACATAACATGTACATTATACGCATCAACACATTTTAAATACATAGTATTTAAGGACAGCATTAGCACATGAAAGCTAAGAGTGAGAACTACATGGTGATTTTTAGCATGAAAATAGCCCAGTTATTCAGTTATTATGACAATTTTTGTTTTCTTTTGATGAAAACCTCAAACATGTTTATCTTAATTCTCATTGTACTAAATAGGAAAAATCTAAACAAATATTACAGTTTATAACTTGTATGCTCTAATTTATAACATTTCACACGATTCCAACAATTCAATACTTCAAAAATAATCGAATCGTTTAATTGTCTGGGCGTTTTTTCCCTCGATCGACGTCCTTATAATCTCCTAACTTATTTATTTAGTTTAAAATGCACATTACAGATAATCAATCTAATTACAATGCACATTGAACAAATAATTAGGGAAAAAACAAGAGAACACACAAACAAACAAAAAAAGAAAAACACATTACACAGATAAAAGTTGGAAACAGTTAGCTTTAAAATCATTAAAAGACATGTGAAAAATATTTTGGTCGTGAGAATAACTATTGCAAATTTTATAAAACTTATATAAACAGAAATGTTGAATATAGTTGTAATGGGAAGAGCTATGAGAAACTATGCGACGATTACTTCTAAATCTATTGGGAATAAAGAGATGTATAGTACTAGTTATGTAATTGGAATCAATTCTATTGTTTACAACGTTATGGAAAAACAGAAGACAAGAAACTTCACCCTTAGATTTAAGGGTCGAAATATTAAAAATATTACGCAGATCAAATGAGGATAGATCAAAAGAGCTTGTATGAAAAATCTTAAAATATAGAAAACGAAGAAAACAATTTTGGTCTCGTTCGATTAATTTTATGTTGTTTTCATAATAGGGGTCCCATATGAGGCTACTGTATTCTAAATAAGAACGGACCATACTGAAATAAAGAATTTTTAAAGTTTGATGGGAAGTGAATTTATTGGTTTTACGTTTGAGGAAACCAAGAATTTTGTAAGATTTAGGAGTGATATTATTAATATGTTCAGAAAAATCAAGATTACTGCAAAAAGTAACACCATAAATGTGTAACTACCTGTTGTAGTGAAACACCATAAATTAGCATCCCACTTTATATATCGGAAGATGTCACGCGCGCAAATATTTATTTATTGTCTGTGTGAAACATAATTTGTAACTTTTGGCAACAGTGTAAAATGTAAGTGTTCTTTTTTCCTTTCAAATAAATTTCGTTGGTTTTTCTTCTGTCGTTAAAACGTTTTTTAGCTACTGTTCCTTTTACTTAAATTTTGCATATTTGCGACATTTGGCAACCCTGCCGGGACTCGAGCGTGTAAGGTCTCGGACGAACTTTTTGCTACAAGGTAAAAAATATTATTTAATTGCTTCAAGATGGAATCTGTGTTCAAAGTAAAAGGCTTAAAGAAGGAAGATTTAAAAACAGTGGCCGAAGCGTTAGGAGAAAATGTATTACCGGAGATGAATATTGGCGATATTAAAAAGAAGATTTCGGAAAACCAAACAACGAAAGATGATCCGGGATTTGTTCAAGAGCTTTTGACGACAGCGGTAGCTGAAAGAAAGGAAGAAAAGGAGTTGGCATTGAAATTAGCGAAAGAAAAGGAAGAATTGGCGAGAGAAAAAGAAGAAAAAGAATTGGCATTGAAATTGGCGAGAGAAAAAGAAGAAAAAGAATTGGCATTGAAATTGGCGAGAGAAAAAGAAGAAAAAGAACTGGCATTGAAATTGGCGAGAGAAGAAAAAGAATTGAAATTGGCGAGAGAAAAAGAAGACAGGGAGTTTGAATTGCAAAAGGCTAAGCAAGAAAACGATATGAAAATCGAGTTGGCGAGAATACAAGCTACCCAAGGTGACAATTCTAATCAGTTTAACGCTCTAGCCTTCCCAAATGAAGATAATTGTAAGAGAAAATTTACACTCCCAAAATTGGAATTTAGAACATTTGGAGGTGACATTAAAGAATGGTTGCCGTTCTGGGGGCAGTTTTCTAACATCCACAATGATGAAGATATAGCACCGGAAGACAAGTTCCAGTACCTAGTCCAAGCCACAGTTGTTGGATCAAGGGCAAGGGAAGTCATAGAGAGTTTTCCACCGACTGGGAACAATTACGCCAAAGCAGTTGATTCCTTGAGAACAAGGTTCGGGAAAGAAGACCTTTTAATTGAGGTATATGTAAGAGAATTGTTGAAACTTATTATTTCAGTGCAGACTCAAGAGAAACCATGCATCACTTATTTGTACGACAAACTTGAATCCTATATGAGGGCCCTTGATACGTTAGGCGTAACTACAGATAAATGTGCTTCAATACTCTATCCAATGGTAGAATCCTGTTTTCCCCATGACTTTTTAAAGGCTTGGAATCGAAGTGTCACTTCACATTCGAAGAAAGAAGCTAAAGACAGGCTGGATGACCTAATGAATTTTTTGAAAACTGAAGTTGAAGGTGAGGAACGAATAAGTTTGGCGATGTCCGGTTTTGGGATAAATAAAGATAATGAAACGAAAACAAAGAAAAAGAAATTTGAAGAAAATTCCAACCGCATACCAACTGCCTCATCTTTATTGATTACAGC
Organism: Hylyphantes graminicola; assembly: GCA_023701765.1. Lineage (NCBI taxonomy): Eukaryota > Metazoa > Arthropoda > Arachnida > Araneae > Linyphiidae > Hylyphantes > Hylyphantes graminicola. Next base: position 75,143,317 of record CM043113.1, on the reverse strand, counting down.
GGATAAAGGGCCAGTTTGTATATTTTGTGAAAAATCACATAAAAGTCACGAATGTAAAGCAACCTCTAACATGTCTTATGATGAGAAAAAGTCTGTTTTACTGAAGAATAACGCATGTTTCAAGTGCTTGCGACCAAATCATCATTCACGATCATGCCCAATGAATATCAAATGCTCAAAGTGTGGGGTTCGAGGACACAATACAGTTATGTGTTATGGAAAAAAGAATCGACAGAATGGTTCTAAGGATGCGCCCAACGAAGTCACAAATAATAAGCACTCTGAAAACAGTGTTTTATCAAACCAAACGGATGAAATTGATGTCCTTCTGCAAACTCTTGCTGTTAAGGTGAGTAATGGCGATAAAGAAGCGTTAATAAGAGCAATGATTGATACAGGTTCTCAGAGGTCCTATGCAACCAAGGAAATAATAGACGTGATGGGTTTTGAGCCAATAAAGGAAGTTAAAATTATACACACATTATTTGGTGGAGAACAAACAGAAGAAGAGTCTCATAAAGAATATATCTTGAATTTAAGTGACTTTGAAAAGACCTTTGACTGTCGCATTAAGGTATTGGACCAAAAGAAAATTTGCAATGAAATAGCAAGAGTGCCACTTGGAGAATGGATCACTGAAATGGAATGCATGAATATAAGTATTTCAGATAGAGAAGACAAGTCTAGACGTATGGACACCAAAGTCCATTTATTAATTGGAGCGGATGTGGCAGGAAAACTGTTAACAGGGAAATTACATTCCTGTAAAACTGGGCCAGTAGCTGTTCATACGAAATTAGGTTGGACACTGATGGGAAAAATTCCTCGAGCTCAGGCCAGAAATACGAGCGACGTGTTAACTGTTACTTCGCTTTTATGCAACAATATAGATAATTTGTGGAAATTAGATTTGATAGGCATTTCTGAATCACCAAATGACAAGAGCGAAGAGTTAATACGAGAAGAAACAGTTGCCCACTTCAAACGAACTGTTAACAGAGATTTTGAAGGAAGATACGAAGTTGCGTTGCCATGGGTTCGTGAAAGGAACAATTTAGGCAGTAACCGAGAAGGGGCAGAAAAGAGGCTTTGCACGACGAAGAAAAAACTGGAAAATTCAGGTCATGTAAATGAATACGGAGCTGTTTTCCAGGATTGGTTGTCAAAGGGAATTATAGAGCTGGCACCTGATGTTTTGAACAATGGCGTGCATTATCTTCCACACAGGGCTGTGATAAAAGAAAGCAGTGCTAGTACGAAAATTCGACCCGTATTTGATGCTTCTGCCAAAAGAAAAGGAATGCTCTCACTCAATGACTGTTTGGAAAAGGGTCCAAACATGGTAGCAGATATACCGTCTTTGTTGATCAAATTCAGATTGAAAGCTGTTGCAGTGACTTCAGATATTGAGAAAGCCTTTTTGCAAATTGCAATTCGTGAAAGTGATCGCGACTTCTTAAGGTTTCTTTGGTATGATGAAGCACAGAATGTAGTAGAATATAGACATAAACGAGTTGTATTTGGTATTACATCGAGTCCGTTTCTGCTAAACGTAACTCTGAATCATCATTTAGATGCCTCACCCGTAGAACTGCGAAGTACTGCACAGCACTTAAAAACTTCTTTCTATGTGGACAACTGCATCGCTAGCTTCGATAATGTGGAAGAAATGGAAAAATTTGTTTTGGAGTCTCGCTTTCTTTTGTCTAGCGCTCAATTTAATCTACGAGATTGGATCAGTAATGTCGACTCAAGGGTTCTAGATCACACTGGTGTAGAGAAGACTAATCTGCTAGGCTTGAATTGGAACATTAGTGATGATACTTTGTCTTGCGTTGTCAAGGACTTTGATTGTGAAGAAACTTTGACGAAAAGAAAAGTCCTTTCTGTATCTAGCAGTATATTTGACCCGATTGGTTATACAAGCCCTGTGATGCTTATACCCAAACTGATGTTGCAAAAATCTTGGACTTTAAAACTGTCTTGGGATGCAGAGTTACCAGAAGACATTTCAAAGGAGTTCAGAAAATGGTGGAAAGCCTTAACAAAGCTACAAGAGATAAGAATTCCAAGATGGATTTTACAAGCTGACAGTAAACTTATACAATTGCATGTCTTTTGCGATGCCTCTCAAAGTGCATATGCGACATGTATATATTTAAGATACGAAACTGCCAATCATGTTGAATGCTCTTTAGTACAAGCTAGAAGTAGGGTGGCGCCTCTCAAGAAAGTTTCAATTTCTAGGCTCGAGTTGTTAGCATGTCTCATAGGTGCAAGACTTTCACATAAGGTGATTATTGATCTTGGTTTCGAAAATGTACCTATCACCTTTTGGTCAGACTCCACCAATGCTTTGTATTGGATTAAACGCAATGAAAATTGGAGTGTTTTCGTCATGAACAGAGTCAATGAAATTAGAAAGTTTACCGAACCTGACTGCTGGAAACATATTCCTGGCGTCGAAAATCCAGCTGATTTACCGTCTCGAGGATGCTCTGCGGAAAGGTTGCTCCAGTTAAAATGGTGGGAGGGACCTCAATGGCTGCGGAATCCGGAAGAAGAATGGCCTACCTCCCATGCCCTTCCAAATATGGACATAGTACAAGCAGAGAAGAAGAAAACCATTGTTGCTGCCACAAACGTCACCACTGTGAAGTTCGAGTTTTTCTCAAGAATATCTTCATTTAGAAAAATCACGAGAGTAATTGGCTGGATTCTGCGTTTTCTGAAGAATTGTAAAGAACCAAAGGTAAAGGTTCAAGGAGAACTGTCTGTGGAAGAAGTGGAATATGCAGAAACAGTCATTTGGAAACAAGTTCAGAAAGAGAGTTTTTATAAACAAACCTTTAGCATCCAGACCTATTTAGATGAAGATGGTCTGATAAAAGTCAAGTCAAGAATATCTATGAGAGAAGATCTCAAGGCTTTTCGATATCCAGTGTTATTACCGTCTGGGCATCAACTGGTAGAGAAACTAATCTTGCAAGAACATGCGGATAATTGCCACGCTGGAATTCAAGTCCTTATGACAAGATTACGAGAGCGTTATTGGATATTAAAGAGTAGAAAGACCATTAGGAAGGTTTTGAAAAAGTGCATAAAATGTGCGAGGTTCACGACAGCTCCAATCGAGATTCCAGAAGCCCCCTTGCCAGAAGATCGTGTGCGGGAAGCTAAAATATTTGAAGTTGTCGGAGTCGATTTGTGTGGGCCTTTGTACCTAAAAGATAAAACAAAATGTTGGGTTGTCATGTTTACCTGCGCAGTATATCGTGCTGTTCACATTGAATTAGTAGCATTGTTGACAACTGACAGCTTCATTTTAGCTCTGAGAAGGTTCATATCCCGAAGGGGACGACCGTCAACTATTTACTCAGACAATGGAACTAATCTAGTTGGAACATCTAATGCCTTTCGATATGTAAACTGGGAAAAAGTACAAGATATAGCAACGATAAAGAAAATCCAATGGAAGTTCAACCCTCCATCAGCACCATGGTGGGGAGGTTTTTGGGAAAGGCTGATTGGTCTCCTGAAACGAATTCTTAGAAGAGTAATTGGCAATGCTTGCTTACAGGCTGAAGAGTTAAGTACAGTTTTGTGCGAAGCAGAGAGTTTAATCAACTCTAGACCAATGACTTACGTCTCTGAAGACATAGATGATTTAAAGGTGCTGTCACCATCAATGTTTTTAAATGAAATCGAAGAGTTTGGAGTGGCAGACTTTGAAGAAATAGATGCAAAGAGGTTGAATAGAAGATTGGCTTATAGGCTTCGTGTCAGAGAAGACCTGCGGAAACGTTTCCGGATTGAATATCTTGGACAGCTAAGAGAATATTACAAAGTTAAAGGGGATCAACATGTGAAAGAAGGAGATGTCGTATTAGTAGGTGATACGAACTCCAAAAGGCTAAGCTGGCCTTTAGCGAGGGTTTTAAAGTTGTATCCCGGAAAAGATGGGAATGTTCGACTTGCCCAAGTAAAGACCAGATCTGGAATATTATTACGGCCGCTACAACGTCTGTATCCACTTGAAGTACAGGAAGCTGAAAGGTCACACTTCCATACAAACGATTTACCGTCCGAAAACATCGATTCTGGACTTAAAGATACGAGTTTACGAATCAGATACGGGCGATGCTCCCGAGCTCCAAGCCGTTTGAACTTGTAGTACTACTAGTGCTTGTATTCTAGGTTTTACCTCAAGTTCAAAGGTGGGAGAATGTAGTGAAACACCATAAATTAGCATCCCACTTTATATATCGGAAGATGTCACGCGCGCAAATATTTATTTATTGTCTGTGTGAAACATAATTTGTAACTTTTGGCAACAGTGTAAAATGTAAGTGTTCTTTTTTCCTTTCAAATAAATTTCGTTGGTTTTTCTTCTGTCGTTAAAACGTTTTTTAGCTACTGTTCCTTTTACTTAAATTTTGCATATTTGCGACACCTGTAATGATTCCCCATTAACCCATACTTTTCTCCATTAAAAATAGACACGCACATCTAAGCTCGCTTCTGATTGACACTTCCATCAAAAGAAATGGTATTACTTCCAGATATGGTGAAATATCGCTCGAGGAAATATAGAATTATGGAGGGAACTTTTTTTCAGTTGGAATAAAGTCGTACAAGAACTACACTTGGGACACTTGTTAGCTCCGGTTTGCAATTTTTAGATTCGACCCTATTTATTCAGTGATTAACTATTTGACAGTGAAAGCATCATTTAATTTTCATAAATCAAATTATACTTATGTTTTTTTATTTAAAAAATGCAAAAAAATAGGGCCTATTTGTACAAGTTTAGTTAGATAAATTTTATTCATAGATAGCTATGTGAATTGGTATGGTATGGTATGTTATGGTGTTGTACACACATATACTCCAGCTTGTGTGCTTGTTCAGAGAACCGCATATAAGCTTTCGTCAAGTGGGACAGACACAGAAGGAATTTTTCCAGTCGCAAAGAAATGAATAACACATAGACAAATAACATTTATTGACGGTCATAAACATCCATGCCTGACCGGGATTCGAGCCCGAATCCAGCAGCTCCAAAGGCTAAAGTCCTAACGATTGCGCCACAGAGGCGGCCTCTGTGAATTATTTATAGGAAGTCAGTATCGAAGATATTATACAATCTTACGACTCTCTAGTGGGATCTTAACTGTAAATAACTACAGGTCCTACTAACTGTGCTGACGTAAAACATCACAGCATCGCAACAAAAAGAAACGGCAATATGCTGTCTTTTTTTTCAATAACAATAATTTTTATTGCCCACAAACATACAGACAAGAACTTGAATTAAAATAAGCGAAATAGTAACAAAATATTCAGAACAGGAATTGTAACAAGGACCATATTGGCGAAAATAAAAAAGTAGATGCTATTAATTTACAAACACAAAATTAATTTATGTTTACAGTTAATTTTCACAGTGTACAAGGAAAATGGGTTTTTATCTGCTTAGATACAATAAGTTTTTTCCTGTGTTGAAAAAAAAATATTCACATTATAAACATTTAAATAATTTTGATTGAGTGTATTCAAATCAATATAGAAGTTTTTGGCCTATGCTTATTTTTATTCAACTCTTTGAGTGATAAATTTATTATACCATACGACCATTCGGTGATATTCTACTTTTGGTAACAAAACACATAATGAAATAGTTAACCTTTATACTATATAACAAGTTTATTTTACGTAATTTTCAAGCGTAAGACTGAGGATATGAATTTGATCGGTAAAATGTTTTGATTGCATTCCAACATTTTTTTTAGAAATGCACTGTATATAAAGATGCAAACAACAAGGTTTTTTTAAACAGTTAAACAAAACTGCATTTTTTTCCACTTTTTTAAGTAGAAAGCATGTATTCTCCTTAAAAGCCGCCCGGTTGGCGCAATCGTTAGGATGGTATCCTTTGGAGCTGCTGGGGTCGGGTACGAATCCCGACCAGGCATGGATGTTTGTGACCGTCAATAAATGTTGTTATTTGTCTATGTGTTTGTGTTGTCCTTTCTTTGTGTGTCATTATGGTATGGTACATATCTATTCTAGCTTGTGTGTTTGTTCAGAGAACCGCTTATAAGCTTTCGTCAAGTGGGACAGACACAGAAAGAATTTTTACAGTCACAAGGAAAGGAATAACACATAGACAAATAAGCACATTTATTGACGGTCACAATTATCCATGCCTGACCGGGATTCGAACCCGACCCCAGCAGCTCCAAAGGCCAGCATCCTAACGATTGAGCCAACGGGACGGCTTGTGTGTCTCTTGTGCTTGTAAAAACTCTTTCGGTGTGTCTGTCCCATTTGACGAAAGCTTGTAAGCGGTTCTCTGAACAAGCACACAAGCTGAAATATATATGTACCATACCATACCATACCATACCATTCCTCCTTAAAAATTAATCTAAAATGTATAAAAACAAATTTTTCCAGCAACCAATTTCCCTAAGAACCTTTCTCATAACTTTAAAAGTTCCATGAATTTGGCTTCTGGTCTCGTAAGACACCAAACAATAAACCATAAACAAGAGGCAAAACGTCACACGACGTCGATTTATGGATTTCCCTTAACTGCCGTTTCTCCGTTGGATTAGTATCCGGCGAACATAAATCTTTCCTAGAATATGATAGAAATTAATTGCATTTGTAGTTATTTTCCGAGATTTCAGTGTATTTTAAGAGCATTTAATTTGATCAAATTGTCGATTTTTTACAATCGAGCTACTTCGAGATTGAAATTTTAGTTAAACTAAAGAAGCGTGAGCCGGATATTTTAAGCGAAATCTGGGAACCCTGACTTATTGGTATCATGGCAACCTTAGTTTCTTATCATGTCACGTTTTCCATACTTCGTTCATTCATTGGTTGTCTCGGCACACGCCGGGGTTTGTTGTGATTCGACCATAGCCTGACCAGATTTGTTTCAATAATTAATTTTTCGACTATGAAATAACAATTAAAATTTTCAAAAATCATATTTTATTTGCGTTTTTTTTTTCATTGAAAAAAACTATAAAAAAATAAAACGGAAACTAATTTAAGAATTTTTTTGCTAGGTAGTTGACTAACGAACTAATCTATACTGCAAAATGCAGTACACCTGGCAACGTGTATAGCTACTTATCGTAATAAAACGTCGTATAATATAAAATCTTTGTCACTCAAAGAGTTGAACGCATATATGTAATGCCTCATATATTACTCCTTGGGAAAATGTGTAAAACGATTACATGCACCAATAAAATTTTAATTAGATTTACGTTAATTGTATTGTTGAAGGTGCTAATTCCAGCTTCCATTTCTACTGTTTCTTCGATTGGTCTTCTGTTCCCACTTGACATTGATTCACCCATAGAGGCGCTATAGAAATAATTTATTTTTTATTCAACATTTCTGTTGCCACTCAAGGACTGAAACAAATAATTGGTTTTGATTTTAGTTCATGTTAGATAGCTTTTTAATTACGCTAAAATGTAATCTAAAAACAGTTATGTTGGTTGAAAGAAAAAATAAGAATTTTAATTTCAATAAAAGTTAGAATATCAATCATCATAAAACTGTTTTAACAATGATGATGTAAATGCAACCATGCCAGCTGGAAATGAAAGAGTGTAAAAGACAAAAAACAAAAACAAACAATGCAGTTTGCATCATACTTTGCTTGGTTATTTACATTTATTGTTTTAAAAAAACCGTGTGTAGAAATATTCAGAAAAAATACCGCCGTGGAAATGTGACAGAGATAATAGTTTTATTCCCATTAGATTAACAGTGAGGCACTTAAGTTTGGAAACCCCCGCCCATTCCGGGGCAAACTTGACTATTAGCTAGGTCTAAACTTTTAGAGCCAAAAAGTAAAAAAAATCAATAATTTTGGTGATGGCAGTACTTATAGGGTCAAGTGGGGTAAGTGTGATAAACAACTCTTGTAACTTTGGAAATCATTCTAAAAATCTGAAAGTTTGCAATATATAACATTAGACCACTTATAATTAAACTAAAAAGAAATATTGACTTTATTTTTTCTTTAAAGAAAGTTTTGAGCTTTTGAATTTAAGTGCAACTGTCATCTTTTTATGTGGGTTTTCCTATGTGGGGTAAGTGTGATAAAACAGCAATGGATTTTGAAATGCAAATTTTGTGCACTTAAAATTGGAATTCAAACATATAATTTTATTTTCTACATATGTATGTTTCTTATAATAATTCACTACCAATTTTTGGATTTGGAATTTACTTGAAGCAGAGAGCGAATTTTCTTAATGAAAAATGCAGAAACCCTATCACACTTACCCCACTTGACCCTACGTTATTCTGTGCTTGAATATTTAAAGTTTCAGCGCTACATTGTATCAACTTCATCATTTCGAAAAATACCCGATACCAAACAACCATGTCTGGCCGATCTCAACTTTTCGAGCCAAAAACTAAAAAAAAAAATCATTTATTTTGGTGATGGCGGAACTTTTACGTTATTTTCTTGAAAATTAAAGTTTATGCGCAACATTGTTTCAACTTCCATCAATTCGAAGAATTCCCGATACCAAAAAACCATCTCAATTTTCAGAGCAAAAAAACTAAAAAATAAATCATCACTTTCTGTGATGGCAGTACTTTTACGTTATTCTGTGCTTGAAAATTAATGTTTAAGCTCAACATTGTATCCACTTCCATCATTTCGATAAATATCCGAAACCAAAAAACCCTGTCTAGCAGATCTCAACTTTTAGAACCGAAAATTGAAATTTTTTATTAATATCGGTGATGGCGGTACTCTTACGTTATTCTGTGCTTGAAGATTAAAGTTTAAGCACAACATTGTATCCACTTTCATCATTTCGATAAATATCCGATCCCAAAAAACCATATACTCCTCCTCTTGTCTCATCCATGTTCATCATTATGTTATTCCTCCTCGTTATTCGGCCGCATACACGCCTTGGTGCCTGCTAACAGGAAACATGCATCAACAAGACCGGAAGGCCCGCGAAATGAGATAGGAAAAGAAAAACCTCCTTTTCTTCTTGCTTTTCTTTTTCTTTCTTTCTTATTGTTTTCTTTCGTTTGAGTTGGGACCTTTTTTTTATGGGTTTTGTCTCCAGGTCTTTAAAAAAACCTATGGCACACCTACGAATTCGGAAGAAAGAAATAAGTTGAATTTTTGTGAAACTTTTTTTTTTCGTTTGGATGGAGTCGGGTTTTTGGATAAACTGTACCTTTAAAACTAGGAATGGTGTCGGCGAAAAATGTGACCTTGCTGTATGCCTGAGTAGGTACACGTAGTGGATGTTTTGAGTAAGGTACTTATTTGGTGGAGGAGGGTTGGCTAGTTGTAAATTAGGATATCGGAAATTTAAAAAAAAATACCACTTTGAAATTGCTATACTATGCCACAATTGCTTTGCCATGTTAACCCTGTTGTTTTATCAAGCAATGTAGTCAACCACAACGTAAATCTAAATCAAATTTTAAAAAAATGATATTATTCGGTTATTTAATTATTGGGACCATGGGTAGCCTAGTGGTCAAGGCCATGTTCTCGGAATAGGTAGGTCCCGCATTCGAGTCCCGATGCCAATGAAGACCCACCTAGTATATGCGGAGTACGTGCTCGTTAAATCTGTGGGTCCAAAAGTCCTGTGGCGGTCATGGTGCAGTTTCCCATGGGCAGATGGTAGCATCTGTCATGGGACCGCCATCTGCTATAGCGCAGTTTTAAACGGGTACAGGTCCCTGGAGACTATTTCCCTCCCCTTCAGGGACATGTCCAAGTTGCGGAGATGGTTATAGATGGCAGTATCTGTCACTTATGTGAGTTCTTGTGTCTGTCTTACTTGACGAAGGTTTATAAGCGGGTCTCTGACCGAGCACACCAACCTGAATATATATGTCTACCAACCAACCATTTTAATTGTATATTTTAAAAATAACAGATGTGCCAACTGTGACTGTAGTGCAAAGTTAATTTAAACAACCAAATGAGAGTTTAATGTTTTATCTTCAAAATTTTAGAAATTGGCACAGATGACACTGAAATTCAGGAAGTAGTTAAATATCCAGTATTTCCGGTTTAAATCGGGAGCCTGGCTGGTCTGAAGTAGTATCCCGATCTTCAGAATAGTATTAATTATATTATAATAATTATATTTTAGAGTAGGGGAGCCTGGGTACGGTTGTGACAGTCGCCATATTAGCAAAACCGTAAGGAATACCGGGTTGGGTGTAAGGGGTAAGGAGCAACTTGGGTGTCTGAACATGTGCCACAGTATAACATCACTTACCGCACGACATTAACCCTAGCAGAAACCAATATTACTTTTTGATTGTCAAAAAACTCAAAAGTAAGTGTATTGTTATTCCATTTCTTTTAATAACTGTTATTATATGTGAACAGATAGAGCAATGAAGTTTTTCCTCGTTATAATTTAGACTTTAACAAGAAGTTCTTAAAGAACTAAAATAGCCTACTTTCCTGTTACTTAAATACTTACTAAAATTCTTATCTTGTAAAAACTAGGTTCGTAACAGTAAGTGACATCAACAACCGTTTTTCCACCTTAAATTCTAAAATAAATTTCACTGAACACAGCATCTAACTAAACACAGCATCTTTCACTAAACACTGCTTCATTTGCAGTTATAAATAAATGTTTAATTTTCGTAGAACAAAAACCAAAAAACTACTCTTCAATAAACATTTACTTGCTAAATTCGGCTAGTTCCATTTATTTTATTTCGAAAATTAAATAATTATTATATGAATCGTTTGCAAAAATTTATATTTCAAAGAATAAATATATAATATTCCTCGCTTTTAAATAGAATGAAAACAATTGATATCAACATACAAAGATCGCGTAGTGAAATATATATTGTGTCATCTTAAATTGATCTATATCTCAAAAATAAATTTATTTTAATTTATTGTCTAAAAGAATTAAAGTTTCTCAAGCAATTGTTGCGATGGCAATGGTGAATTAATTCTAATAAAAATGGCTTCCTATGCTTTTTAAATGAGCATTAAACTTTGCAGTTTTTTAAATAATTGATCTACTTAGAATTCGAATTCTTTTTTGAAATTTTCAATGTATTCTCATTTCGATGCGCTGAATTTTTTGACGTATCTCACTTGCCCGCAGCATTTGTAGTTAAATTCAGCGATTTAAATGATCGAAATTGAATTACAATGGTAATTCAATGGGAAATTCGTCAACAAAAAGTAGATTTATGTCCGTCCGATCGTACAGACAGACGGACAAAAAGTATGAAAGTTGGGTCTCTGAGGTCATAGCTTTCTAACAAAAAAATAATTTTTAAGATCGGATGGATAGAACCGATTTTGGAAGGGGGGTACGGACAGACGGACGGACGGACAGACGGACGGACATCGACCGCATGTCAATACCTACTTTTCTATTTTTTTTAAATTCTTCGAATTAAAAAAAAAGAAAAGTAGGCTAAAAATGATATACCAGTGATTACTTTGATTGTAAATTATTTTGTATTGTCATGGCGATGGTTTTTTTTTGCAAAAGAGTAGGCTGAGTACGGTTGTGACACACACATGTGACAATTTTCTTCTTCTTATAGATGCCTAGAAAACGCCAGAGGAAGGCAGAAAGGGCACAGTGTGACCTAAGGAAACATGAAGAAACTTGTATAGAAGTGAAACGCGGGATTTCATTACGAAGAGCTGCGAAAAATCACCCAATTTATCACTTGTCTCTGTTACGATACATTTGTATCGATACAAGCTTCTATAAAACAAATGTGCAATCTTTTTTTTTGACAATATGCAAATTGTTATATACATACACAATGAGCCACAGGATATATGCATTGTTGACGAAACAGGAGTCACAACCGTCTAAAAGATTTATTTGTGTTATATAAGAAAATGTATATATATTTTTTATGTATATCAAATATTTGTGCCTTTTTAATTATAAATATTTAGTTAGCTTTTTTGACTGATAGTGAAAATATGAAGACTTTGTATTAATAATTATAAATTTATTTATAATTATTAAATTTAATAATTAAATACCAAAAAACTATTATTGTAATAAATATTGAATTTATAATAACTAAAGATGTGGTGCAATAAGAGTGATTTTATACCATTTTGGCTTTTATTTAACCTGTCACGACTCACGGAGTCGGTTGTGACACTTTTTCTTCTTTTATATAATTTGCTCATATAAGTTAACTATTGTACTTAGGGACAAAATATTTTATTTATGCGTAGACAAATGTTGCACTTTACTATTAGTTCAACTTTCATCCAGCTACCGGGCATACGAACGAATTTATAAGCGATCAAATGAAAACTGTCACAACCATGCCCATTCTCCCCTATCATTTAAAAATAGTCCTCCTATTATTTTAAAAATTGCTCTGTACCCTCTTAACATAATAAGCCAAGCTTACATTATAAAAACATAGCAATGCTTACTACCTCAAAATGGTTAGGTTGTATTACGTCACCCAAATTAGCCATCAATTACAAAATATAGGATTAAAAATGTTCAAATTTTTAACAATTATTGCTTTTAAATACAGTTTGGTTTTTATAATACTTTCTTGTGTTTGTGCTATCAATCGTTTACCCATGGGTATTGAGATTGAGTGCGGTGGTTTTGAGAAATCGTACGGTTTCGCTTACTACTTCGCTAAGTATATGTTGTTTTTACGAAAACCCTCTTTTTTTTTTCTGGATAGCTGATCTACAATTAGGAATACGGTTGCTACGCTAGAGTTCTAAGAAAGGCAATTTCTAAGGCTCTTTCTGGTGGCAAAGTCCAGAGGAAGTGGGTTTTTATTTTTTGTTTAAACCCACCTAGAACGTTTATATACGATTGATCCACTAACCATTTCGTGTATTTTTATTTAAGTGTAAACTAACAAATCGTTTCTTTGAAGGGAGCGCCTTTAATTTATCTTTTCAAACACACACTCCACCAACCCCCCAGTTGTGTTTTGTTCAACAAAATTTCCACTTAAAAAGTGTGTGTCCTTGGATCTTTTTTTTCCATTCACTCAGCGCAGAAAAAGCTCCCTTTTAAAGAAGAGAAACAGATTTGTAACGGATGTTATTGGGTTGGTCAAATCGGTTGGGCTACGCTTGAATTCGTGCTCGCCTATCCTTTCCATAAATAAGGTTTGATTCTAACAAAAACTGATTGATTTTTTGGGGGAAGAGGGGGATTGTTTGATTTGGTATTTGACCAAAAGCTTGTTCTGTTTAATTCGTTATTTTTTTTTTTGTACTGATGTTTTGACCAGTGTAGTTTTAATGTGTTTTTCCTTTTTCCTTCAATGACAAAGCATGCACTCTCAGAAATAACACTTTCATTTTTGACGATTCATGAATCTTCAAGCCTTATTTCGTTAATTTTGAGGATTATTTCGTCACACTATCACGTGACTTTTAAATAAGCACGAATCCTCACATTAACGATCTTGATTTAACGATTCTGTATCTTGATTTTGAGGAAACTGAATCTCATTATTGTACTCAAATGCTCAAAAATGACGAAATATTTCTTTAGATTAGACGAAATTCGAATCCTCATAAAAATTTCGATACAAATTTCCTCACTTTGAGGAAAGAAAAACTCGGAGCATTTGCCAGTAAATGGCATCGTCAAAATTAACCCTCTAATGCATACTCATACCGTTTGGTAACAAGCTACATAATCCACTTTATTCTATTAAATTAGACCTCCCTCTCGACAACTTTGTGTTTTTTTTTCATCTATTTCATTAAATTTTGAAGTTTTAGTTAATAATAACCCTCATAAATGACAGTAGTAAAAGTGTATTCAAAATTAAAAAGTGAAGCTTCTAACTGTTGTGAATTTACGTGTTTGGCAGTATTCAAAGTAATAATATTAGTACTAAAATAAACTGCTTTGAAAAAAATATTATAGTTCAAGAGGGTTATTTTAAACTATATTTAGTAGTTTTCTAATCATTCTTTTCAAAATTGGTAGTTTGTAGTTGGTTTTTACTTGTGTTACTATTTGGTAACATTATGCATTAAGCACAATTTTGTTTGCTTATGTGTGTGTATCTCTGTAAATGATTCACAAGAGTTCAATGTTTAAAATGTTTGTTACCACTTTGTTTTAAGAGTAAAAATAACTGTTTTATGTCGTATCATTTTGCCATTTCAAAAAAATATGTTTAAAAATGATTTTTTTTGTATATTTTTTTGCATAAATACCTACTACTTGTACTAAACCTGCTATTGCCAACTATTTGTACATTAATTTTGGTTCAAAAGTAACAATTATTCATTATTATTTTTATAACTAATTTTTCTTGTTTAACAAAATCTAATTGTACTAAATATTAATGCTCTTTTTGTTTGTTATGCACGTTTTCATTAAAGATTTTATACCTAAAACTATGTGTCTGTGTGCCTCTGTCTTCTTATATAATTATAAAATTATCAATAAGCTTTATTTTAAGTATAATTTATTAGAAATATAAAAAAAAGTTCATTAGCTTAAGTAAAAAAGGTAATAATTTGAATAAAAATAAATATTAGTACTCCGAACTTAAAGCATCTATTCAGTGATTAATGCATGGTGTTAGCGTTTGGTAACAATTAAAAAAAATTAAATTATTTAAATTTTGATGCATTTAATTTTTTTCCGTATTTTTAACGTAATGTATGAGTATAAGAGATACACATATATTTTTCGGGACGAAACAAAATATTCAAGCATTAGAGATTGTTAAGGACAATTTCGTCATTTTTGAGTATTCATTTCTGAGAGTGTATACCAAACAGAAATATACTATTTTATAACTGTATAAATAATTAAAATTTATCAAATCAGTTGGGTTGTAACGAAAAGCCGGTTCAGAATACAAAAAATATTTTTTTTTAAAACCAAAAGTAATGTACAATAGTTTTTATTTCTCCACATAATCATCGTGACGATTAAAGTATTTGTGAAATCTGTAAACAAGCTTTGAAATACCCTCTTCATAAAATGTAGCCGCCAATGCTTTGAAGGGAGTTGTGGCGGGTTTTTTTTAGCTTCTCGTCAATTTGGAAGCGCTACAATCCGATCCAAGAATTATGGACTATCAGTGAATTGGAGGACAGAAAAAAATTGAAGAGAAGCTTCAAAATTTAATTTTTTTAAACGAAACCGTCACAAATCCCACCTAATCATTGGTGGCTACATTCATTTTATGAAGAGATTATTTCAAAGCTTTATTACAGTTATAACAAATGCCTTTATCATCAGGGTGATTATGTGGAGAAATTCGCAGTATTGTACATTACTTTGGAAAAATATCTATTTTGTATTTTATGCCGTCTTTTCGTTACAGCCCATCGAGGTTGTAAATTCGGAACCACTTGTTCACGGCTGACCACAATTTTTGAGTTCCGAATGCGACCGAACAAGTTTCTCGATCTTCGGCACTTGGAACAGTGACGTCAAAATTTCCGTCTACACTCATGTTTGGGAAAGCTTCTGTGGCCTTGTTATCGAAGTTGGCCGTGGTTGAAGACGTATTCTGCTATTTGGGGAGGGATATTTCAAGATCTCATTCTAACTGAATAAGTTATCTACTGTGATGCAACTTGATAGTTTCAACTCCCCCCAATCAAACGGCTAATCAGACGTGACAATTGACAGACAACCCCGCTTGTGAGTGCGCGAACGATACACCTCCTTAGCATATACGGCTTCCCTCAAGAAAAAGCCCGGCACGCAAACGATAAAAAACAGAAATCGTCTGCCCAGGTAAGGCACGAAGGATGCTCGGGCAGGAAACCCCGATCGTTTGGCGGGACTCCATTGGTCGGGAAGCCGGATGGAGTCTAACAATGGGAAGCGGTGAAGCCAAATGACAGGAAAAGCGCAATTTTGTCTTTTTGCCCGCGAATTGTGGAAAAAGGGACCCTAAAAATCGTCTGATTGCTCAGAATTTCTCAAGGAGCACCCTTCCCAAGAGAGGAAAGACCGTTAGGGGTGTTTAGGAGAGGAAAATTGTTCCTGGAATCCAAGAACGGTTTCGAATGGATGAATTCGAAATATCCTTTTTATCGGGTGGACTAAATTTTTTAGGCTAGCTTAAAGTGTTCTAACAATATCAATAAATGCAAGAAGAACCCAGAGTTGAAATTTAAAAAAATATATGTGCTGTTCCATATACGATGGAACAAACCCTCAAATCATCGCATTCAGTTGAAATGGTGCCACATTGGACAACGAAAATGGTTGATGGTTTTTGGAATTTAATTTAGGCAAATACCCAAAATTCCCCAAATTTCTAAAATTTTTACTATTACTTCAATCTTTTCCAAATTTGGTATAGCGATTTCAAATATAATGAATAATTCCATTTAGGCGTTTTTTTTTATTTAAATATAATTTATTTATTTTAAACGGTGTTTTTCTACTAAACAAAGAGGTTTACGCTAACAAGTCTACCACTTTGAATTTTCATTCTATAAACATTAATTATGTGTTAAATTCTTCGTTTTGAACTGATGCATGCAATAATCCTCTAGAGTTACATACAAATTACAAGGAAAGAAGTTATTAAGAAAAATTTTATAAATTAACCGCGCAAAAAAAAAAGATTTTTTTCGAATAACTTACACTTGGACATTTTTTTAAAAAAAAACTTGTATATTTACACCAGATGCTAGAGGTTCATGGCACAGATATATATTGAAATAGCATGTGTAAAAAATTTCAGGTAAATTAATGTAAAACTTTTTATGCTAGAAGTGTTAGCGCAAACCCTTTTTTTTAGTTGAAAAACATCGTTTAAAATAAATCAATTATATTTAATTAAAAAAAATGCTCCGAAAGCATTGTTCATTATATTTGAAATCACTGTGCCAAATTTGGAAAAGATTAAAGTAATAGTAAAAATTTTAGATTTTTTGTACTCGCCTACCTTAAGTTATCAAGATCGATGGAAAATGTTAATTATGCATACGTAGGAGAAGAGAAGAGTTATAGGAAAGATTTAATTAAGTTTTTAATTTATTAAGTTGGTAAATACTGATGGTGGTATTATCCTTAATTCTGAATTTCAGTAATAGTACAGTCGGAGATATAGTTTAAAATTAGCCAAAACGTACTTAAACAGGGGCCATCTTAAAGATAAATTGGAGAGACAAATCAAATGATTTTATCAGTAAATTATTTTGCAAAAGACAATACTTAAAATTAACTTCAGTTTCATACAATCGCATAATCACAGAGAAAAATAACAATCGGCAATGGAATAAAAGATGACTCAATGAAAAAATAATCAAAGGTTCTTCAATATCTCAATCAATCGCCAAATATAAAAATAAAATCCAATATTTCCCACGTCCATCCTCTACCCACCACATTTATAAAACATCATAAATAAAAACTTTGTTGCTACTTCCGTAGTTGCGGCTATTTTTTATACATAATTTTATCTTACATGAATACATGTAGAAAATAATGTAAAGATAATGTCTACAATTGTGGAAGAGGTGTATATCAGCATGGAAAAAAATCGCTAGGAAAAAATATATAACGTCGGGTGGGGTATAGAGTAGTTCGGAAAATATTCACGCTTCGTCAACCAAGTGAAAAAACGAGCCGAATAAGAAAACAATAATATTTTTTTCTTTTATAGAAATTTGTAGAAAACGTCTTAGGGTAATTTGTTCTGAATGACGAAAATATAGGTTTCCAACTTTGGCGAAAAATGCTTGTTAGGGTATTTTAAATTGAATTTTAGTTAGATTATTTTGAAAATAGTTGATTCATACATGGATGAAGTCTGTTTAATTTGGTTAGGCTAAGTTTTTAATTAAAGTTCGCAGTAGAGCTACACGAGGGCTATTGGCGACGGGCGTCATATTTTAGAACCACAGTCAAGTGACGAGCCGACACCTGAATAGGCACCCGAAGCAGCCGTTAAGGGTGACATCGTACGCAGCGTTAGGACTTTGAAGGATATCTAACATGCACTCCCTTTACACGGGATATTATTTGTCGGACATTTTTGGCTGTACGGGCCGTTTATGGGTCGGCAGTTATTTTGGCGATGCTCGGACCCGAACCTGGGACCTTTCTCACCCTTTCTACGAACCCTGGTCAAGTGACGAGTTTGTTTTTTATGATTCCATTCTCCCTCCCTTCCCCCCCCCCTTCATTAGTAAGTGTCTCAAAGTTTTTTGCATTTGGATTATTTATTAAAGCCACAGACCACTCCAAATAGCTAGCGTTATTTTATAACCACCCTGCATATACAAGAAAATTTAGTGGGGGAGTGGGAAGGTTTCAAAATTGAATAGGTTGTTTTCAATTGAAAAATATTTGTTTTCGGGCGATTAAAGTTTTCTGATACACACTCTTGAAATGGTTTTAAGTCCGCTTTTTTAAATTTTTTAAAAGTGAGCGGGAGTAGGTAGTTAGGTTTCTTAGAGTCTGGATAACCTGCTTTGAAATTGAATGCATGTGAGCCAGAGTGTATCCAACCTAATTACTACTCTTTTGTGTGTTCTTGCGTGTGTATGTAATTTAACACGTTGGATGCCACTGACTCGCTAGTGAGTCGCGTGGTTACGATTCACCGATAACAGCAAATTTTGATGAAATTCATAGTACAGCTGTGGAAATAAAAAAGTACCAGTGATGAAAAGTGATTATTTCAGCCGTTAGTCACCCTATAGAATCGGATCTTTTTGACATTGTGAACAATTAACATTCTGAGTTAATTGCATGACACAAGATTTGCATGAGGGGCCGTCTTCATATTAAAAATGTTTATAACTTTAAAATTTCCAATGACAACACCCCTTTTTGAGTCCATATTTCTAATCTATGACATATTTTAATACGAAATGCCAAATTTTGTTAGTTTTTAAGCATTATTAGGGGAGTTAGAGACGTGCAAAGTTTAGGTGCCATAATGTTAAGGGGTCATAGGAGTCTTAAAAATGTGCAAAGAAGGTACAGCTGTGGAAATAAAAAAGTACCCACTTGAGGTTATTTCCTCCGTTATTCATCCTAAGGAATCGGACCTTTTTGACATTGTGAACAATTAACATTCTGAGTTAATTGCATTACACAAAATTTGCATAAGGGGCCATCTTCATATTAAAAATGTTACTAACTTTAAAATTTCCAATAGCAACACCCCTTTTTGAATCCATATTTCAAATCTCTGACCTATGTTAATACGAAATGCCAAATTTGTTAGTTTTTAAGCAATATTAGAGGAGTTAGAAACGTGCAAAGTTTAGGTCCCATAATGTTAAATGAGTTGCACATAAAAAACTATCCCGATCTATAAATATTTAAGATAATGAAACAAATTTTTTACTGAAAAGAAATTACAATAACCCAAACAAAATGCATTCAATATTGGGGTATTTAAAAAATGTTTACACTTTTAAATAATTATTATATTGATTTTTAAAAAAATGTGAATAGAAACCCTTTAATATTTTTAAAGAAATAAATTTAAGACAAGAAGTTTAAGCGAAATCCCAATTTTTAAAAATGTTTATTCATAATTTGCTATGTAAATCACAAAATACTTTTTAATTACCCTTTAGGGGACTGTATAAAATTACGTGTGTAATTGATAAATAAAGACGGCGTTGCATGCATGCTTGTTTGTCATTTTAGAGATGGTCCCCAAAAGGTCCACAAGTGATTCGATTGAATAACTCGTCAAATATTCATCCAAATGTAACAAAAACTTAGATTTAACGGTTTTCAAGAGTGCTTAACATTTCTAAGTTACTAAAATTGGGTGTTGCTATTGGAAATTTCAAAGATCGTAATATTTTTAATATGAAGACGGCCCCTTATGCAAATTTTGTATCGTGCAATTAACTCAGAATGTTAATTGTACACAATCTCAAAAAGGTCCAATTCTATAGGGTGACTAACGGATGAAATAACCTCAAGTGGGTACTTTTTTATTTCCACAGCTGTACTACAAAACATAGTTTGATCTTTCATGTCATTTTTGAACTACTCAATGTATAAGTATAACTTTTGATATGTAATTCTACAAGATTTTTTTTATTATAAAACAAGTTTTAAAATTTATGAAACTTTAGCCAAAACTAAAATAAATGATATTAAACATGAAGCTATTTGAACACATTGTGATTAGGCTTGCGCGGCAAATTGTGAGGACGAAATTGAAAAAATGACCAAGAAAATGACTTTATATTGTGCAAATATGTACAAACAAAGACTTATACCTAAATTCTCAGCTCAATTTTAATCAGAAATTATTTTAAGAACTTTTTTCTAAAAAAATTAATAAAAATTAAAAAATTTTGATTCTAAATTTTTTTAAAAATAATTTCTAATTAAAGTTGAGCTGAGAATTTATTTATAAGTCTTTGTTTGTGCATATTTGTACAATATAAAGTCATTTTCTTGGTCATTTTTTCAATTTTGACCTCACAATTTGCCGCGCAAGCCTAATCACAATGTGTTCAAATAGCTTCATGTTTAATATCATTTATTTTAGTTTTGACTAAAGTTTCATAAATTTCAAAACTTGTTTTATAATAAATAAATCCTGTAGAATTACATATAAAAATTATATTCATTTATTGAGTAGTTAAAAAATGACATGAAAGATCAAACTATGCTTTGTAGTATCTTCTTTGCACATTTTTAACACACATTTTTAACACATTTTTGCATTCACTCCTGTGACCCCTTAAGGGGTCACAGGAGTCTTAAACTGAAACTTTAGCCAAAACTAAAATAAATGATATTAAACATGAAGGTACTTGAACACACTGTGATTAGGCTTGCGCGGCAAATTGTGAGGTCAAAATTGAACAAATGACCAAGAAAATGACTTTATATTGTACAAATATGTACAAACTAGGACTTATACCTAAATTTTCAGCTCAATTTTAATTAGAAATTATTTTAAGAACTTTTTTCTAAAAAAATTAATAAAAATTTAAAAATTTTGATTTTAAAATTTTTAAAAAATAATTTCTAATTAAAATTGAGCTGAGAATATAGGTATAAGTCTTTGTTTGTACATATTTTTACAATATAAAGTCATTTTCTTATTCATTTGTTCAATTTTGACCTCACAATTTGCCGCGCAAGCCTAATCACAGTGTGTTCAAGTACCTTCATGTTTAATATCATTTATTTTAGTTTTGGCTAAAGTTTCATAAATTTTAAAACTTGTTTTATAATAAATAAATCTTGTAGAATTACATATAAAAAAATTATACTCATTTATTGAGTAGTTAAAAAATTACAAGAGAGATCAAACTATGCTGTGTAGTATCTTCTTTGCACATTTTTAAGACTCCTGTGACCCCTTAAATGCACGAACTAGACGATCCAGCTCCTTCATCGACCCTTTTGTCAGACCCTGATCATCGCCTAGGCCTACAAGGCCCGGGCCTTGGGCCCATTATTTTAGGGGGCCCCAAATTGGATTTAAATCTATAAATTTTGTTACACACCTCACAATTTCCTATCATGTTACGGTAAAAGTAATTAAAAGTATTTTTGCTTATTGCTTTACTGAAAAATTAAGCACTCTGATAGATTGATGTTATTAAATTTGATCATTGGACCTTCATTTAAAGTGCGGATTCAATTCCCGCCTTCGTCCTGGTTGTATATTCTTTTCTCTGTGACAGTAAAAATTCTTTCTGTGCCTATCTTACTTGACGAAGGCTTCATAAGCGTTTCTCTGATCAAGCACACAAGCCGGAATATATATGTACCTACACTACCCTTCCTTCAAAAGATCTTTATTTTCAACAATTAATTTTTTGTTAAAATATCAGTCCGAAAAAGGCCCCCAAAAGTATCCGGGCCTTGGGCCCCTACCTGTCATTTTCAGGCCCTGCCTTTTGTGTGACATTTAACTGTCACCTAGTAATGTGGTTATGTGACCAAGCACAAAAGCATGAAAATATACAGGGTTTTTATAAAATAACGCTCGCTATTCGGAGTGGTCTGTAGCTTGAATGGATAATCTAAATACATCAAAAATTGAGACACCTTCTAATCAAGAAGGGGGGGGGGGGGGGAGGGGACGAATGGAATCGTAAAAAAGAAAGAATCTTAAAAAGTAATCATAAAAAAGAATAATCATAAAAACAAACTCGTCTCTTGACCAGAATCTAAATTGCGAGGCGTCGTCAATTATGGCCAATTACGGCCCACACAGCTAATTACGCCTCGTAATTTAGAACCCTGGTCAAGAGACGAGTTTCTTTTTTTCGAAAAAGAATGTAATCATGAAAAATTAAATCATGCCGAGTCTGCATAGGCTCTACAGCCAATGTTGCCGCCAATCTACAGCCAATGTTGCAATAGCAGAAAAAAAATCCTTTTTACCATATTGTTCACAAAAATGAAAGTGTTTGATTATGAACTGAAAATTGGCATTTATTATCAAATGAGCAGGGCCCAATTTCCATGAGCCCGGACTATTTGGAGCTTGGCGATTTCTTTCTCCCCCCATTTGGCGATACCAAATCATAGCAACCCTTTTCAAAAAAGCATTGTTGAAACCAGAGGCATCGCGTTGGCGTAATTGCAGTAACGTCTCTCCCCTAAACGCTGCGATTGAGCCACTTTAAACGCTTCCATTTACGAAAACAGAATGATAGTTGGTGCCGAGAGATATATTTTCCCACAGAGGCTGTTGTATCAGACGAGTACTTGAAATTTCCCATGGAAAGAGTGAATTTTGGCGTATGACCTGAGGCGAAATGCGCTGTTTCCACTTGATTTTTAGAATTTGGAATATTTTGATTGGTGAGAAAGGGAATAGAGCACTTGGAAGCTACACGCAATTTTAGATTTTGTGTCTAAAAATTATGGGAACTTTCGATAACACAAAGAAATTTTTTATTTATTTTAACTGCTTTAAAAGTGAATGATATATTTTTATTTAAATACTTTTCCATATGATCTAATAAACGTAGATATTTTGAATTTTTACTTATGTTCTAGACACTTTAAAAAATTGTTATTAGAAAATAGCATAAAAAATATATTTATTTTCAGAAATGGTTGAAATTCAGCATTTTTTTTCACCAATTCGAAAAAACTTTTTCATATATTAAACTAGCAAACGCAACCGTTCTCGCACGAACAAAAAATATAAAAATCAATAAATAATAAATAATAAAATATCTCTAAATAAAATCCTGTTTTTTAATATTGCTTTAAAATTTCAAAATGAAAATGCATCACTGTAAAATGCACACCCTCATATCACAAAAATCGTCCTTAATATGAAATTACTGTCATCGTTATTTCAATGGTAATTAGAAATAAAGTATCATTCTATAATAATGTGATTTCATGTCAAAATCTCAATAATGTGGTAAAAAAAAACATATTTCGAACATTCTGATAACATATTTGGCGCAAAAATGAAAATTCAACTGTCTTTGACAGTTTGATACAGCACGATGACTTGGTAACAGCCAGAAAAAATACCAAAGACCCATTTTGGTCATTGGCACATTTTTGATAATAACTTAGCGAGAAAATATAGATATAGCGCAGCCAAAGTTAGAGCAACTAACCAGCTTAAAATTATTCAAACTAAATAAATTTTACCCAAGTGGCACGTTTTTAGGTAATATTTTAGTAAGTTTATCAACGTATTTGGCGACATAAAATCCTCATAAGCAGCTCTAATGCTATGGACTTGAATCAATTATTTTTTTAATAAAGGATGCAATTTCTGAAGGTAATGGCATAAGAATAAAATAAACATTTCCAATTGTAATTATTTTGTGCTTAATTTAATATCTAAAACCAATAGCAACACGAAAGGAAAAAATTTATCGGATTTGAGCGAAAGTGGTGTAATTTTTTCAGTTATTTCGAATTTTCTCTAAAAATAGAACAAATATGAAAAAACTAAGCCTCAGACACGTAGTTATTAAAAGGAATCTATCCTAAAAAATTCAATTTTTTTAGAGCAGTCTAAGTAGGTCTTTTTCGATCCACAGACACACACAGACAGACTCTTTCTTTTATTAGTATATAGATTAAAATCTCCAATGAATCATGGTCCATGCTTGTTGCCTGCCAAACACAGGCTTGTATGGATTTATAACAAGCTTTTTTTCGTTAGTTTGGTGAATAATTATTTTATTATGAGACAATGGGTAGGATACCCTAGTGGATTTGTTCTCTAACTACTCCGTTACAAATTTCGTAGTTAGCTTCATCAATGACAAATGACAGTGATCGCGCCCTCTAGAAGGGAGAGTGTAGTCTTTATAGCCCATTACCCAGCTCGCCAGAAGAGACAGTCACAAGAGACACACAAAGAAGGACGACACAAACACATAGACAAATAACAACATTTATTGACGGTCACAAACATCCATACCTGACCGGGATTCGAACCCGACCCCAACACCTCCAAAGGCCAGTATCCTAACGATTGAGCCACTGGGACGGCTATCTTCATCAAAAAATGATTCCTAGTGGCTATAACGGCTGTTTGGTGAAGTGTGGTGAAACTTTTCCCTATTTTGTTGGTTTTTGGTTGAACCATTTCTCAGATTCTGGAGAAAAAAAACCTC
Source organism: Hylyphantes graminicola (assembly GCA_023701765.1). Lineage (NCBI taxonomy): Eukaryota > Metazoa > Arthropoda > Arachnida > Araneae > Linyphiidae > Hylyphantes > Hylyphantes graminicola. Next base: position 75,118,698 of record CM043113.1, on the reverse strand, counting down.
AAAAATGGTATTCAACCAAATTTAAAAGCACGGTGGACGAGGCGGTTTTTTTCAATGCAACTTTGTACAACAGCTTTCCAAGTCAACAAATTTAATACCGTAAGATCCCCAATACGTAAGGACATGAGTAATGTAAGCAACACTAAAAGAGAAATCATAGGGATAAAAAAGCTTTTTATCCCTCTCCATTTGAATTCCATTCCATGCATCTCCAAGATGGAGATGAATTTTGGATTTTTACTTACGACAATTTTATGAGTGCACCATGAATATCGATAATCCAGTAAAACATCAAATCTACGACATAGTTTTAACCTTAAAAGCCGGGTCCATTAACAACTGATTATTAAATGTGAGAAACGTCTATGTCGATTCTATGTCGTACAAGTGTCGTCCTGTTAACTATTTAATGAATATTCACCGATAAGGGCTTCTGGAGCCGTATGTATCGCGTATCCGCAATATATCATGTTTAATGATTTTTCTCCGTCATCAATGATCCGTTTTTGCATTGTCTTTTTTAGAACGCAGTTGTGTCGTAGACTAAATGTTTTACTGGATTATCGATATTCATGGCACGCCTATGAAATTATCGTAAGTAAAAGTCAAAAATTTATCTCCATTACGGAGATGCATGGAATGGAATTCAAATGGAGGGATAAAAAGCTTTTTTTATCCCCCTGATTTCGCTTTTAGTAAGTGTTGCTTACATTACTCACGTCCTTACATGTAGGGGATACGTTATTAAATTTGCTGATTTGGAAAGCTGTTGTACAAAGTTGCATTGAAAAAACCGTCTCGTCCTTAGCAGTTGTCCACCAGTATAGTACAATGACAGGTGTCATCTCCAAAAGGCCAAGTTCATTTCCCGTCTAATTAACCAAAAGAAGGGGGTTCTGTGAACTCTGCACCCACCACAAGATCATTAGCCCCAACCTCCCATTCAAACACACCTATCTCCTTTTATTATTCTCTGTGGAAAAGAACGAGAATCTTCTCTCTCTCTGTTGTTCTATAGGGAGCAACTGAGTCGAGGAAGACAGCGGCCATTGTTGACTCCTTTGCAAACTTTTTTGTCCAACCTGAGAGTCTTGCTGGTTGTTGGTGTAAGGAGTCGGTGTGGCCAGTGGGGCGTGCGAGGCCCGGTGCGGAACCGAATGGGACAAAAGGGAAGCAGGAAGTCCTTTGATAGAAATGGCGGGAACAATGGGCCTGGGCACGCGACGGCCGCGGGGTAATTTGCCCCTCTTGGAGGAAGCATCAGCCTCCTCTAGCATGGGGCAAACTGCCGGTGGATTGTGTGGTGTTTTTAATTACTGTTTATATTTTTTCCTCTACACTCTTAAAACAAAAGAGTGAAATCCACTCCAGTTGGAGAAGTGCATTTTAGACACTGGAAAGGAGTGAATATTAACTCAGACTGAGTTAAAATCACTCGTTTGGAGTTATCCAGTCGGAGGTTTAACACACAAAGAATCCACTCCTTCCGGGTAAGTGCATTTTCCAGACTGGAGGAGTGAAATTAACTCAGACTGAGTTAAAATCGCTCGTTCGTTTTAAGAGTGTAATGGGGCTGCAACGTTGGGGGTCAAGCCTTTGCAGACTCGGCACATTCCCCCGAACTGAGAGTTATTTTTTATTTTTGTGGGACCATCTGGGTGACTCTCGCTACCAATTTTTACGCCCAGATTACAATGAATCTGAGCTCTCTGTGGATGTTAAAGTGTGCCGAGACCCAGGCCAAATGGGCCTTCCATTGATCTTTTACATGCCACAAAATCCTATGACATGCATGCCCAGATTTTTTCCATCCAGAAAATCCGAGAACTCAGCCGAGGCTCGAACCCGCGATCTTGGGCTAACGAGTTGGACGCTATTATTGCTTATATACAAATGCGCAAACTGTATTCCATCAACAGGCCAAAGGAACAGCAAAGTTGTGGTCACTAATTTTTAGTCAGTCCAGATTTTTAAAAATAAATAAATTTGTTCCGGTAAGTTTGGTAACTTCTGTTTTTGATCTTTCCTATTGCATAATTGTTAATTACTCAAAAAAAAAGACAAATGTTCATTGATTACAATAAATGATCCATCAGCCCTTTTACCACTAATCAGGAAAAAAACCCCAGATAATATACAATGCAATTTACTTTAGGCACGGTTTAATTGAGTGGATAATTTTTGCTTGCTTAAGGGATACTTTTTTTAATTGTTGTAGTCATGGGGGAAACGTATTTTCACGAGTCAAATGCTAGAAAAATAAACATCCACTCAGGCATAAAATTAACCTTTTCAGTCCCAATGACAATTTGGCATCATCATTTTAGAATTTTTTTTTCTGATCGTCTACATCCATTTATAATATCAGAAAGCACATCATTCGATTCTTCAAACTTTTTTTTATTGGAAGATATTTTTAGCCTACTTTTTTTTTTAATTCGAACAATTAAAAAAATTAAAAAAGTAGATATTGACATGCTGTCGATGTCCGTGCTTCCAGCACCTAGGCACCCTAACTTGTTATAGGTTTAAAAGAAATATAAGCATATAAAAGCATGTTTAATGATAATACGGTAGTTTACAAGCTACACCACTAAACACTTAACAAAATTAACACATTTATATTAAAAAGTAAAAAAAAAACATTAGGGGCGTGTCCAGAACATTCACTCACCTTTCACAACAATATTCATTGTCTAAAAAAATATCAAAATCTCCTCACCCAGGAAATAAAACAGTTTTAAAAAACAAGCTATCTGATAGTTTGTGTCTTTGGCAGATTTGTCATTAGACACAGCTTAATTATCCTAAACCTTTACTCATTTCGTTTTTAATAGTTTTTTGTTGTTTCATAGAACAACTAAAATATTTAATTGCAATTATTTTTGTCAGTTACAATTGACATACGTTAATCAAATCAATTGAATTGCAGGGTGCAATTAAAAGTTCCAATGCGATTAATTTAATTGTAATGCCTTTTATTGCAATTACTTTTTTAGTCAATTTACACGATAGTTGACTAGTTAGTTGATCAATGTCCAACACTGATCCCTCCAGTGTGTGGTTTCTAATAGTTTAAAATAAATCTATCATACAAAAGCATTTTTAACAGATAAATTTAAAAGCTGCACCCATAAACATAGAGGGTGAGGCAAACAAAAGTGGCTCTGGTCTTAAGATAGGAATACGTTGAAATGCTTGGCGAGAAAAACACTTGAAGTCGCCTGAAACATGTTTTTGCATAGGTAGGATAGGATTAGCTCCCCATTAGAGCTACTCATAGACTAGTGGCGGTTCACATCTTAGTTCGTATTGTATGCACACGTCCCATAATGCAAATTTTGTGTCTTGCAAACAATTTAGAATGTCTTGTATTACCAAAAACAAAAAAGTCCTATTCTCTAGGAAAAATAACGATAGAAATAATCACGTATGGGAACTTTTTTTATCAGCTTTAAACCTTGTTTAGATTTCATTTCAACTAGCTTCTCAAACCATAGCGTATTTGCCGGCAAATAAGTCGCCAAGCGTTTGTTTGGGCTTAATATTAAAGCGATCAATGGTTTCAGTTGGCAAACCTGTTTTTGTATTGATTTTTGACTTGCCAACATTTCTGTCGTTCTTATCTCTACGTTAGGGCCACTTTTATTTGCCTCACCCCTGTATAACCAAACTAACACATTTGAAGAGTACAAGGGAAAACTGATTGATTTTGTAGAGAAGCTTCCTTAGCGGGCCACTTTGGCGATGATAACGAGTGATCGCCTAAACTTGTGTAAGGAAACCAGTTCCTACCACAGAGATCATAGTTTAAGTAATAGAGTGGTAGTTCACGTGACCTCCAATGCTAACGACGGGACACGCAAGGAGCTCCCCAAAAAGCCCCAATGAAGCCAGTGTTGTGGGTCACGTGATCTTATACTCTAATACTTTAACTATGATTTCTACGCTACCAAGATTCAGGCGATTAACGATTCCGACGCTTGGACCAGCTAAGAAGAAAGAGAGAAACCGGTTTACTGCCGCCAATGCCCGCCAAGAAGACAATTGCGAGCGTCCGCCTAATAAATCAATCGGCTCTTCCCCTGTACTCTTCATTTAGGTTTTAAAGAATTAAACATTAGGGGCGTGTCCACAACATTCACTTACCTTTCACAACAATATTCATTTTCAAAAAAATTATAAAAAAATAAATAAAAATCTCGTAACCATTTGGCGCCCTAACACAAATCTCTGCTACGATAATAAACCTCGTCGCAATTAAGCTAGCCCAGGAAATAAAACCGTTTTCAAAAAAACACTGTCCGGTCACTTTGCTAATCACATCTCGATGTACATTACCCGTGAGTCCGGATTACATCCACCTGGATGGTTGAATTATAGATGAAGGCCCCGGAGTGGCTTTCAATTAGTCTGAATGCTCCCGGGACCCGGTGCCTCAGGGGGAAAATGGAGTAAATGACAATTTAAAAAAATACCTCATGTACAGTATAAAACAAACTTGTACAGTAAAAAATTTGATAATTTAACACACAAAAAAAACCCATATATTTGCAAAAATATTATATTTTTTTAATTATAATAATAATTATAACAAAAACAACAATAATTTATTGCACAAAAAATAATTTAAATTACATTAATTGAGGAAAAACAAATACAAAAGCAAAAATGCAGTAAACAGAACACCTAGGGTCCCGAGGGCCATATTTTCGAAAATAAAAGAGTTAAAATGTAAATTTACAAACACAAAAAAATATATATAAGTAAATTACAAGTAAAAAATATTTTTTATTGCAACAGAAGTGTCGGGGTGTATTGATTTCTTTTAACAGTTTTCTCCGTAAAAAAAACCTGCGAGGTTCGGCAGTTTAGAAATTCTTGGTAGTACTGTGGATCCCGCCTGTCGTTGGAGTGACCGGAGAAAGTAAAATTTCGACGTTCTTTACAATTTATCTGGACAAAAAAAATAGATATTGCTTTAAAATTAGAAGTTGTGCGCATAAAATATAAATCTTTTGTTCCTTTTCTACCCTGGACATAATAAATTCTTATCGTTTAAAAGCGAATTGAAGAATTTCTTTACCAAAACTGATTTAGTTTATCCTGTATTTATTGCTTTTTTGTATGTTCTAAATGACGTTTTCATGTATCCCTTTAAGACCGTTGGTCAGATGGCGCTGATTATTATTATTATTATTATTTTTTGATAAACCGAATTTCGGGTAACCGGGATTCGGATAAACAGGACTGCTACTGTACTCCTTTTTCTTTTCTTATCAATGTAATATTTTTTTCATAAAGACCGAGTTTTACCTTTAAAAAAATGAGATTGATCACAAAAAAGCTATTTTATATTAATTAAATTAGAATCATTCTAAATTTATATTAGGTTTTCTGTCGAAGGAATAATCTAATGTTATATACTTTTCACCACACTGTTAAAAATTGTGTGCTTGCATTCACTACATTAATGGTTCCTAGTAGCTGCAATGGCTGTGTGGTGAAGTGTTTCATCATATTTTCGGTATTGGGTTGAACCGTTTCGCAGGTTTCTGTTTCCAAAACTAGAAAAATGGTTCGACTGAATACCGGAAATATGGTGAACATTTCACCATACAGCCATTGCAGCTACTAAAAACCATTATTATGGTGAAAGCGAGCAAAATTTTTTTTAACAGTGCAGCTAAGAAAAGGGAAATAAATGGAAAGACTATCAAAGGATATACTAACTTTAAAAATACATCTGGAAACACATATGAAATAGAAAGACTAAGTTAAAAAAAATGCCCTAAGCGGGGAAACGTATAAATCAGGGGCAAACAATGATCGATATAAAATTTGGTTAAAAAGTTAATTGTAGCAGTAAGAAAACAATAGTCGTCGTGTAGCTCTAGTGTGACTATTATTCAAACAAACCAAACATAACTAAAAGAAGCATTTTTAATTAGATGAGAAGTGAACGTTTATACCTAAAACTTATTGAAAATTCAGGTAGAAAAAGAGTAACTGTTAAACATAAAATCATTGAACAAAACCCTTTATTTAAAATCGCATAACCGTTTTTATTTTTTAAACTGTGAATTTATGCCTCTTTGGCACTGAGGTACCGAACTTCGGCCACTCGGTTTAAGTGGCCTTTAGCGTAAAAGCTGTTTAATATTGCAAGACTCAACGTTTTGTCATTATTCTAATTTTTTTTTATTGTGTGTTTGCTGCTGCTGTATGGGACGGAGATTCTTGGTTGTAACGTTTAGCGAGGACGTGACATGAATTGTTCTATCATATGGGCTTCGCTTGTACATGCCGTGGACGAGTCAACTGCAGTATCTTGAATAATGACTTAGACTGTTGTTGCAAAAACTCAGTTACTTCAATCTATAGTAAAACATTGTAACTACAGGGTGGTTATAATATAACGCTCGCTATTCGGAGTGGTCTGTAGCTTGAATGAATAATCCGAATGCATCAAAAATTGAGACACTTACTAATCAAGAAGGGGGGAAAGAATGGAATTATAAAAAAGACAGAATCCTAAAAAATAATTATAAAAAAGAATAATCATAAAAAAACAAACTAGTCTCTTGACCAGGGTTCTAAATTACGAGGCGTCGTCAATTATGGCTAATTACGGCCAACACAGCTAATTACGCCACGTAATGTAGATCCCTGGTCAAGAGACGAGTTTCCTTTTTTCAAAAAGAATTTAATCATTAAAAAGAAACTCGTCTCCTGACCAAGGTCCTAAATTACGAGGCATAGCCAATTATGGCTAATTTCGGCCAACACATCCAATTACGCCTCGTAATTTAGAACCCTGGTCAAGAGACGAGTTTCTTTTTAATGATTCTATTCTTCTCCCCCCTTCTTGATTAGTAAGTGTCTCAAAGTTTTTTGCATTTGGATTATTCATTCAAGCTACAGACCACTCCAAATATCGAGCGTTATTATAGTCACCCTGTATATCGCGCCTTGTTACATCGCGTTTTCGGATATATCGCGCCTATTATCATGTCTCTAGTATCCCCCTCTTGTTCCAGCTTGGCTAATTTTAACCCAATTTTTTAAAATACATATGTTCTTTCCTTAAAAAATCAACATGAGACACGTGGTCAAGATAGGCCAAGATATTGGGGAGAAAAATTAAAGCAGCTAACTCTAGATGGATATTTTACTAGAAAATGAGTGAAATATGCATAAGTATTATTGATGTGCAATGTTTATAGTACTATTAAATAATAAGTTCTTTCAAAACTTGTGTTTTTTTTTTATAGAGTAGTTATATTATTTAATACGATTTAGTTTTATCTGTCAAATACGTACTGTGCTTTAATTTAAGAAACTTTGTTGATGTTAAAAATTCATTAAGGTATAATATTTAACAAGTCGCTCGTAATATCGTGCCTTCGGTTATATCGCGGTTTTTTTAATTGTCGTCCGGGAAGCGCGATATAACAAGGGGATGCTGTCCTAAGTTATTGATTGTCTCATGGGGAAAGTGGTTTAACTCAGTGTCGCGGTTACTGCAGTTTACCTGCCCACGACAGTGTAGTATCATAGGTTCTGCTGCCTGTGGCTGAGTGTAGGGTTGTGAGCATCAACCGTATCAATTCTGTCCATTCTTTCAGAATATAGGTATATGATTCAACGGTAGGATAGTCTATTGTGGCGGGGAGGAGGGGGCATTCGTTGTTGTTGAAGAAGTTAATTATTAAAAATGATGATCTGAAATGACTGTATTAACTACTTTTATGAATTTTTAATTATTTAATTATGTAACATTTAGGTAGGGGTAAAAGTGAAATCGAATTCAACTTCTCAACCATCTTTAGGCCATATTTCTTATCTAACAGTTTTCAAGTACACTCAGAAAAAACCTGTGTTAACTTTTATTACTAAAAAAATTGTGTTTTCCAATTCATTACAAGTTGTGTTGAAGCAATACAAAACTTGGATTGCGACTCAATAATAATACATGGTTCGCACAAAAATAGTGGCCCAGTGGTTAAGTGGTAGTGCTTCGTATTGCCACGCCACAGGTCAGGGGATCCAATCTCGGATTGGGAGAAGTTGTACCATCCTTTCATCTCTCGAGTGGGCCGATAAAATTTGTATCAAGTATGCTTGGGAACTAAACAGAGAAGCACTGAGGTTCCGCATGAGGATGACCACGTTACCGGGACATATGCCTAGCACCCCAAAGCTCTAGGTCACGAAAGCTGAAAGGGGCAAGGCATGGCAGGCCTTGGCCCAGTAATGGTCTGTTCCACTGAGGAGTTTAGCTTTTACACACAGTTGTGTTGAATTCATAGAACGCATATATTTTTTTCGAAATGTAGTCCATCATCTGCTCTTCGTTTTGGTTAAATAGCTATACTGATTAAGGGGTCACAGGAGTCTTAAAAATGTGCAGAGAAGATTCTACAAAGTAAAATTTGATCTTTCATGTCATTTTTTAACTACTCAATATTTAAGTATAATTTTTTTATATATAATTCTTCAAGATCTATTTAAGATAAAACAAATTTTAAAATTTATGAAACTTTCGCCAAAACTAAAATAAATGATATTGAACATAAAGCTATTTGAACACATTGTGATTAGGCTTGCGCGGCAAATTTTGAGCTCAAAATTGAAAAAATGACCAAGAAAATGACTTTATATTGTACAAATATGTACAAACAAAGACTTATACCTAAATTCCCAGCTCAATTTTAATTAGAAATTATTTAAAGAACTTTTTTCTAAAAAAAATTATAAAATTTTTAAAATTTTGATTCATTTTTTTTAAAAATAATTTCTAGTTAAAATTGAGCTGAGAATTTAGGTATAAGTCTTTGTTTGTACATATTTTTACAATATAAAGTCATTTTCTTGGTCATTTTTTCAATTTTGATCTCAAAATTTGCCGCGCAAGCCTAATCCCAATGTGTTCAAATAGCCTTATGTTCAATATCATTTATTTCAGTTTTGGCTAAAGTTTCATTAATTTTAAAATTTGTTTTGTAATACGTAAATCTTATAGAATTACACATAAAAATTTATACTTATATATTGAGTAGTTAAAAAATTACATGAAAGATCAAACTATGCTTTGTACTAGTTCCTTCTTTGCACATTTTTAAGACTCCTAAGACCCCTTAAATAGCCATACTGAATCTTTGAAAATTTATATTATTAGTGGGGGGTGCTTTAAATATGTTGTGATTTTTTCACACTTGCAAAATTTTCACTGTTAAAATTGTTATTCTTGCTTTCACCATAATAATGGTTCTTAGTAGCAGCAATGGGTGCGTGGCGAAGTGTTTCGCCATATTTTCGGTATTGGGTTAAACCGTTTCTCAGGTTTTAGTTTCCAAAATTTGAAAAATGGTTCGACTGAATACCGGAACTGTGGTGAAACTTTTCACCACACAGTCGTTGCAGCTGCTAAGAACCATTATTATGGTGAAAGTAAGCACAGCGTTTTTAACAGCGTAGAAAACAATATAGTTCTAGAACAATTACTATTTCTGTCAATAGCGGCTCAGTGGCACAGTTGTTTAACGTGTCCGCTTCATAAGCCCAATATCGTGGTTTCGAGAACCAGCTAAGTAGTCGGGTTTTCTGGATGGGAACATCGTGGGCACGCATGTCATATGATTATGTGGCATGTAAAAGATCCATGGAGTATCCATTTGGCTAGGATTCTCTCTGCAATATTAAATCTCGGCATACTTGAACCTAAACAGAAAACTCAGATTCATAGTAATCTTTGCGTCAAAATGAGTAGCGAGAGTCCCCTACACTCTTAAAACGAACGAGCGATTTTAACTCAGTCTGATTAATTTTCACTCCTCCAGTCTGGAAAATGGACTTCTCCTTTTGGATTGGATCCTTTGTGTGTTAAACCTCCGACAGGATCACTCCAAACGAGTGATTTTAACTCAGTCTGAGTTAATATTCATTCCTTTCCAGCGTCGAAAATGCACTTCTCCAACTGGAGTGAATTTCACTCTTTTGATTTAAGAGTGTAGATGGTACCAAAAAATACCTCTCGGTTCTTGGGAATTTGCGGAGTCTTCAAAGGCTTGACCACCAATATTGCAGCCCCATTAGAGAGAAAAAAATTCATTCAATGGCGCATGGACATAATCCTCTCTTTCCGCGATCATCAGTTTTGTTGGAACAACACAAATGTGGGTTCGTATGGCCATCAACACAATTCTTGTAGTGAAACAACACAATTGCAATGTGACCATTTTTTCTAAATATTACCATTAACTTTGTGCTGATAGAGCACGAGTTTTTTCTAATTGTATAGTAAAAACCACGTAATCCATTTCCCCCCTAAAAATAAACCTGTATTCAATCTGCATTTTGGATATTTGTTAACTCATTAACATGCTGGTAAAAAGATTTGACCCGCAAAAAAAAAAGCGGTACGCTTAAAGTTTATCTTAAACAAGACAAATTAATGCGATTGCCCTGAATAATTTATAAAGGACAAATTAAGTTACACAAAAAACTTATTTAAAAAACTTAACTTTAAGCTAACATTTTCATTGTAAAATAATATCCTTATGGGGGAATGGGCCCGCTGGATGGCGGGTCTCCAACACACAGTGCATCAGTGTTATTCCAATGGAGAAAAAAAAATATTTTCTCTGCCATATTTCTCCGGCTGTATTGAACATTTTTACAAACGGATTTTTTATGTGATAAATGTAGCTGACTTATAGGTCCCGACAATCCTATTTTTTAAAATAGTTTCGAATATCGTAATTTAAATTTCCAATAAATAATTTTAGAAAAAAATATCATAAGCAATTTTGAAAAGTTTGGTTTTAGAGACCTGTAAGTTACCCAATTTTATTATTTAAAAGAAACCGTTTGTAAAAATATTCACTACAGCCGACGAATTGTGGCAGAGAAAATAGTTTTTCCCCCATTAGATTAACACTGAGGCACTTGAGTTTAGAGACCGGTGATCCAGCACGCCCGTTCCCCTCTAATAATATTCATAAAAAGTCATAAATAAGTCAACGACATTTTAAATTAACTGGCTGAATCAAAATTTCAAGCAAGTTTCATGCAAGTTCGTCCTTTCCAGAATTCAATGCCAATCTGAACCACCTCCTGATGTTTTGGGCCCGGATGGCCGAGTGGTTAGCATAGCAGGCCAGAAGTCTGCGCGCTGCAACGGGTGCGGGCTCGATTCCCGCCTTCGCCCGGGGTGTACTTCCATTCTCTGTGACAGTAAAAACTCTTTCTGTGTCTGTCTTACAGACAGAGTTGCAGATAGCCCGGAGCAGTAAAAACTTCCCAAAGACAAAGGCTTATAAGCGGGTCTCTGATCAAGCACACAAGCCGGAATATATATGTAGCTACCCACTCACCCACCACCTCCTGTACACTTGAAGAGTGCACGGGAAGAACCGATTGATTTATTAGGTGGACGTCCGCAATTGTCTTCTTGGCTGATATTGGCGGCAGAAAACCGGTTTCTCTCTTTCTTCTTCGCTTGGTCCAAGCGCCGGGATCGTCAAACGCCTGAATCTTGGTAGCTAGGAGCCACAGAGATAGTAGATACAGTATTAGAGTGGAAGATCACGTGATTTACAACACTGGCGTCATTGGGAGTCTTCTGGGAGCTCCTTGCGCGTCCCGTCGTTAGCATTGGAGATCACGTGATCTGCCACTCTATTACTTTAACTATGATCTGTGGTATTAACTGGTTTCCTTACACAAGTTTAGGCGATCACTCGCTATCATCGCCAAAGTAGCCTGCTAAGGAAACTTCTCTACAACATCAATCGGTTTTTCCCGTGTAGGGGAGACTGGGTACGGTTGTGCCGGTCGCCATATTAGCGAAACCCTAACCATAAGTTATGCCGGGTTGGGTGTAAGGGGTAAGGAGCAGCTTGCCTGCCCGAACATGTGTCACAGTATGCCATCAGTCATAGCACGACATTAACCCTATCAGAGGCCTCTATTACTTTTTGACTGTCAAAAGTAACTATTTGTATTACATTTCTTTTCATAACTGTTATTATATCTGTACAGATAGAGCAATGAATTTTTCCTCGTTATAAGTTAGACTTTAATAATGAAATACCAGTGATTACTTTGAATGTAAATTATTTTGTATTGTCATGGCAATTGTTTTTTTGCAAAAGAGTAGGCTGGGTACGGTTGTGACAACAAAGTAAAATGTATTTATTTTTCTTTTAGATGCCTATAAAACGCCCGAGGAAGGCAGAAAGGGCACAGTGTGATCTAAGGAAATATGAAGAATCTTTTATAGAAGTAAAACGCGGGATTTCATTACGAAGAGCTGCGAAAAATCACCAAATTAATCGTATGTCTTTGTTTCGATACATTTGCATCGATACAAGCTTCAAATGTACAATATTTTTATGACAATATGCAAATTGTTATGTACATACACACCTACCAGCCACAGGATATACAGTGGTGGAAATTGATTTATGAACTAACACTCTTTTCACCAGATATCGCTTTGTATTAAGTGCTCACCATTCGAATTTTGTGTGTTGTATATTCAGAGTATAATAAAGGATTTTCACACATAATTTTTTTCAAAAAATGATATTAAATAAAAATATATCTATTTTTAGTTTTTAAGCATGTCAAATGGTGGAAATTGATTTATGAACTCATATTTATTTTGAACCCAATTACCAAATATTTTAACTAGTTCTTCATTTGAACTTCAGGGGAGCTTACTATCAATGCTTATAAATGAGATTAAGGCCAACTTTGTTGAAATTTATCTGTTTTATTACCATTTTACTAAATAGGAAAGCTTGCGGGACTGCCTGAAGCCAAAATGGTAAAAATGAGCCTTATATAATATTGTAACAAATCTGTAAGAGAAATCAGCATATTAATTAAACGATCAATAAATATAATTCATAAATATTTGAAGAATCATTCTGACTACGGCAAAAACCATCAATAAAAAAGGTGTAACCCTCGTGGGACGAGGCACAAAAGCACGATTATTGGACTTGCATCCCAAAAAGTTACCATTTGTGGCAGAATTTGTGCATTACAGGACGAATTTGTTATGAACTATCACTTCCTGTAACTCCCAGAAGAGTAGGACAAATATTAATATCGTCCGTCGAACTTGAAATGTTCCAAAATGAAGGCTGCTTCAAAGCTGACTCTTCACCATAAGAACAGGCTATTAAAATATGATCACAACTACATGAAAGTGGATTGGGTGGGGGTGCATTGAGAGAAATTTGAAAAAAGTGAAATTTGCTGATGAGAAAAAGTTCAATTTGGATGGACGTGATGGTTTAAACTGTTATTGAAAGGATCTTCGAAAATAACCAAGATCTGTCTTCGGCAGAAATGTTAGTGGTGGAAGTTTGATGGTTTGGGCAACGATATCTTATTATTGAAGAAACAAGGTTTTGTTTCTGAAAGGCTGACAAACATCACTTTATTGCAGATCAGTTCTAAAAAAATTCTTTGATTCCTTTTTGCGTGGCAAAACTATACTTTTGATTCTATTTTTATGCATGATAATGCAAGTATCCACATTTAAAACGAAATGGGAGAATGGTTTAATGTACAAAATCTTGTTCATTTAGATCATCCTGTCAATAGCCATGACTTAAACCCAAAGAATAATGTCTGAAATCAATTGGTATGAATAATTTACTCAAATAGCGTATGGTGTCGACGGAGTGTGTATCAGTTATGGAATAGAAGGACTTAATCATTAAAAACTGGAAATTGCTTGACCAAAACTTGACCCAAAGCTTCGTGTTGTCTATGAAAATACAAATCAAGGAAGAAATAACGAAAAAAAATAGTTTTAGTAATTATTAATGGAGATTGAATGTAAAAGTTCATAAATCAATTTCCCTATGCTAAAACTAAAATATCAACAAAATAAATTGTTTACGAAATTATATAAAATTTTATTTACGGGTATAATTTATAATACAAAGCCTGTATAGTGTATGAAATTTAAATCGATAAAAACCCATTTAATAAAGAAATACTGTTAAAAAACTGCCAGTTCATAAATCAATTTCCACCACTGTATACATTGTTGACGAAACAGGTGTAACTCAAAAAGATTTATTTGTGTTATATAAGAACATGAATTTTTTTTTTATTTAGATAAGATATTTTGTGCATTTAAAAAAAAAACGCATTTTTATTTATTTGCTTTGTATTTAACATGGTTATAGCAATGTATAATTAAAAATATTTAGTTAACTTTTTTGATGATAGTGATAATATGAAGAGTTTTATTAATAATTATAAATTAATTTATAATTATTAAATTTATTAATTAAATGATGAATTAAATGTTATTATTATAAATATTGAATTTATAGTTTCTAAAGATGATGCAAAAAGAGTGATTTGATGCCATTTTGGTGTCTTTTTTTACTCTGTTACAGCCGACCCCAGGCACTGTCACAACCGGGTCGGTTATGACACTACGTCCTTTTTTTTTCTAATTTGCTCTTACAAGCTAACTATTGTACTTAGGGACGCAATTTTTTATTTATACGTAGACAAGTGTTGCACTTTACTATTAATGCAACTTTCATCCAGCTAAGCATACTAACGAATTTATAAGCGAATAACCGAAAACTGTCACAACCGTACCCAGTCTCCCCTACACTTATTAAGGCAAAACGAAAGCCAAATCTCAAAGTCCCAATCGAAAAAGAGCTGCGGATAGCCCGGAGCAGTAAAAACTTCCCAAAGACAAAGGGTAAACACTGTATCGGATAACGCAAAGGAGGTTCACCGGCGACAATTGGCGTCGCTGTTACTTCCGTTTCATGGGCGGGTTGGCGCGGTTTGACTATGACAGAACGCGTGTGCGACACGCGACGCACAATGTGGCGGAAAACATTGTGTGTACATAGTGTTGTATAAACGCTGAATTTGCGTCATTGTAAGGTTGAATTCATTAACATGTTTTGTTTTGGTTTACGTTTTTAATCTATTTATTTGAAGAGTACACGGGAAGAACCGATTGATTTATTAGGCGGACGCCCGCAATTATCTACTTGGCGGACATTGGTGGCAGAAAACCGGTTTCTCTTTTTCTTCTTTGCTTGGTCCAAGCGCCGGGATCCTCTTGAATCTTGGTAGCTAGGTACCACAGGGATTGTAGTTAAAGTATTAGAGTGGCAGATCACGTGACCTACAACACTGACTTCATTGGGGCTCTTCTGTGAGCTCCTTGCACATCCCGTCGTTAGCATTGGAGGTCATGTGATCTGCCACTCTATTACTCTAACTATGATCTCTGTCGTAGGAACTGATTTCCTTACACAAGTTTAGGCGATCACTCGCTATCATCGCCAAAGTAACCTGCTAAGGAAACTTCTCTACAAAATTAATCGGTTATTCCAGTAAACGCTTCATTTGTGATTCTTTTTCCTCAGTTCATACGTAAACATATTAGCACATAAGAAATGCAGTTGTTCTAAAATATACTGTACAAAATGGATAGATTATTTATAAAATCCCTTGTGAAAAATATTTTTTTTCTGTAAATGTGCTTATGTGTTACGGGGGAATGGGTGCGCGCGCGCTCGCGCGACCGGGGGAAGTAAACTCAAGTGCCCCAATGTTACTCCATTGGGGAAAACTCTTTTCGCTCACATTTATCCATCTGCATTGAATATTTTTGAAAACTCCTTTCTTTTAAATAATAAATGTAGATAACATTACTGGTTTCTAAAATCTCTTTGAAAAAAATGCTTCGAATACTTTTTGTAATATTATTTATTCAAAATAAAAAAAAATCGAAAAAATTTCAAAAAGTGGGACTGTTGGGACCTGTAAGTCAGCTACATTTATCACATAAAAATCCGTTTGTAAAAATATTCTATACAGCAGGAGAAATGTGTCAGTGAAAATATTTTTTCTCCATTGGATTAACACTGATGCACTTTGCTTTGGAGACATGCCATCCAGCGGGCCCATTCCCCCTTAACGATTTTATTTCACAATGTAAATGTCAACTTAAAGTTAAGTTTTTTAAATAAGTTTTTTGTGTAACTTAATTAGTCCATTGTAAATTATTCAGGGCAATCGCATTAATTTGTCTTATATTTTGTTTTAGATAAACTTAAGCGTACCGCTTTTTTCCGAGGGTCAAATCTTTTTGCCAACATGTTAATGAGTTAACAAACATCCAAAATGCAGATTGAATACAAGTTTATTTTTAGGGGGAAATGGATTACGCGGTTTTTACTGTACAATTAGAAAAAAACTCGTGCTCTATCAGCTTTAGGGTTGTTTTTTATCAAGACAAAAAGTAAATGTATCAGTCGAAAAACACAAGAAAATAAGTATAAGGAAGATTACATTAAAAAGTACACCTTATCTAGTTAAACAAAATATTAAGGATTTCTAACGTTTAAACAATTTGTACACATTTTACTTTTAAATAATGTTATCTATTTTAATCTAAGAAAACCCCAAAAATGGCGCAAAATGAATTTACAGTTTCGAAAACGTCATTTTTCCGACTCGGTAATCGTCGGTGAGCTTATTCCAAAAGCGTCATTTGAAACATCTATTTTTCACGACAAGCCTTTTATGACAACTGTACATCTGTGTCTGCAATTTATACGGTCCAATAAATTTTGTTTGCTGAGATAGCTTGATTTATTTCGGCATGCACAGCAATTTTAAAGTTTAAAATTTTATAAATTGAATATTTTACAATTAACTTATCAAACCTAGCAAGAACAAGGAAACTCTGTTCACTTCATTGTAAAGTCAAAACAGTTTAGCCTCTAAATCTCACAGAATTACACCAAACAAGACAGCAAAGCTATTGAAACTTGCGTTTCTTTCCCACACTTATACAGCCCTCCCTCAATCGCCTAAAAGTGGTAAAGAAAAGCTTTCGAAGGTACCTTTTTTTACATTTTAAAGATTTAAAAGCAGGCGATTGCTTACCAGAATCCGATTCATACAATTTTAGACATTTTTAAAAGCAAATCGGATGGTTTCTTTTTATATATAAACATACCCAATATTTGTTTTAAAGTTATATGATTTGAAGAAAAGTTCTGCAATTATATAATGTAATTATTTATTAATGGATGTGAATATGAATGGTATACAGAATGAAAATCAAAACTCTGAAATCAAAACTCAGAATGAAAATAAACTAAGGGTGTGTAACACTGCATGAATTTTAATTAGCACTCAATAAAACAAAATTATTCGTTGGACAATTATTTTTTTTTGGCAGTTCTCCCGTTTATAGGCTGCACTCTCAAAAAAAATTCCTTCAATTCACGGAAAAAGTCTGTGCAGCACTGCTACCGGAATGTTTCCGTGAATTGAAGGAACACTTTGGTCCGTTAAAAGAAGGAAGTATTCCGTTTTTTTAAGACAGATCCGTTGTGTTTATTTTCCGTTAAAAAACGAAAATTTTATGTATTTTGAAGAAATATTCGTTGTGTTGATTTTCCGTTAAAAAACGAAGATTTTACGTATTTTGAAGGAATATTCGTATTGTTTATTTTCCGTTAAAACACGAAAATTTTTTGCTATTAAAAATTATCAATATTTTTTTATTTATTTGAAGAAACATGTCTAGCTCTTATAATATTTAAATTGCAAAGTATTTTTTTATTAAATTGTAAATAAATTAAATTTAAAAAAATACTTTGCAATTTAAATATTATAAGAGCTATACAGGTTTCTTTAAATAAATAAAAAAAATATTGATTTTTTTTTCAATTTTCAAGGCAACAAATTTTAACTAAAAAAATTAAAATAAATCTATTAGTGGCAACAAATTTTAAACTAAAAAACTTTAAATTATATCCATTATTGTCAACAAATATTTTTAAAAATCATGTTTTAATAAGTAAATAGGAAAAACAAAGAAGCAATAAAGTCAAACAGTAGAAAATGACATTTTTATTGATAAAACTTTTTGTAGCAAGGACACTCGCTTAGAAAAACTCAAAACCAGTATGACAATGAATATCCAAATACTACCAATAAAAAGACAACTATTTTTTATAATAAATTTTTAACTTATAGGGAGAATATTAAACATAACTTAAAGAAAACCGAAACAAATATGACAATGAATATTCAAATGCTTCCAATAACAAGACTTTTTTTCATAATAAATGTTTACATACTTTTTTTAGTCAAATTAGCATCAAGTACTTTTATTAAATAACAACAAAGCTATCGAAACTTGTTAAGTCAACCTATATCTGGGAATAAAACATTCAATGCAAAACATAAGCATGAAGCCCTTGTAAATGCAATTTTTCTTTAAAAAAAAAGCTAAATTGTCAGTGTTTGTCATAAGAAAATGTCCTATATAAAACATTGTAGGTAACACTTTAACATTACAGTTTCTGACCAATAATTTAATTAAAAAGATGAGGATAAAGGCATAATCTCTAGATAATTCCATAAGTTACCCTGTAAATATCAGTCATTTCCAATAAGTACCAATTCTGGCATAGGTGTTTATCTTGAATCCAAAGATTTTTGTGGAAAGTACATTTTTTGTCTTGCTGCTTGAAGTTTTATACAGGTTACACAATTTATCAAGGTAGTTTTATAATGGTTATACAGTCATTAAAAAAAGAAAACTACAAAATGGATGGTATTTAACATAAAATAGAAGGAATAATGCTGAATCATTCCATCTCACACCAACATCCCTTTTCTCCCTTGACAAGATTTTGATGAAACTTGGTTTATCAAGACTCAATACATAGAGTAAAGAAAATCCTAAAATTAAAATACACATTGTTTATTTTAATAACAATTGAAAAATTAAATGTACATGAAAACTTGTGCAACACTAAAAAATGCACAAAGCGGATAAACTTAACATTGCAGTTAGGAAATTGGACAGTTAAGAATGAAAAACGCATGGAGCAGGATAAATGAATAAAGCAGGGGAGTTAAAATTAAGTTTCACTGTACCAGACAGTAATGGGTTAAACACTTTTAATCAACAATTTTTTTTAAATATCCTATAAGGATGCACCAAATATTCGGTTACTATTTAGTATCCAGCCACTTTAGCCGAATATTCGGTTTTGCCAAATAACTTTACTATTCGCCGAATAGTGAGATAAATTTTTTTCAAATTTTTCATGTTATCTTCTAAAACCTCAAACAATTCCCAAACAGGACTTGTTTTCCTTTTTGGTACACTCAAATACTAAAGTTTTCGTGATTTATAATGTTAAATCAAGCTCTACTCAAGTTGTATAAATTAACTAAACAATAATTACTATTTCTACCACAATTGTTATTTTTTCACTAAAAGATAAAAATATATTTATTGCATAATAATATTGTACACCTTGGTTTTATTTTTTTTCTATGTTTCATTTAACATCGGATCCGCCTACTTTTTTTTTGGTTCATACTTCTGTTTTCGTGGTGTGATTTTACCAAGTTGCACTTTCTGAAAATGGCTTGCTTTAATAACAAACGAGTACTACTTTATTGTGTTGCCTTAATTAAAAATTTAATAGCTATATTGTATTAAAATTGTGTGATTTTGTACTTATACACAATGTTGAATTGAATTTGGTGAATAATAAAATTGGTTTAGGGTTCGGATTCGGTATTCGGAAAAATTTGGTATTCAGTGCATCCCTAATTTCCTCAGTAGAAGAAAATAACTAACAAATATTTTTGTAAAATTTACCTACAATATACTTTTTTCTTTTAATACAATGCCTAATTCATCTACAAGAAAATTATTTTTAGAGAAAGTTATACTATGAATAGTTTAAATAAAATGTTTTAAAATGTAAAATTTGTAGTTTGAAAAATTGTGTTTAAAATATATTGATAAGAAATTACCTATAATTCCTATGAATGGTGTTAAAACTGGTGAAAAGGTGTCATCCGGGTGATTCAATTCCTGAAACATGTTAATTTTTACTTGAAAATTTAAGTAATTCAAAGACAGTAAAATAATTTGGATTTAGTTAAAGCCAAGTTATATTTTTAAACAATCAAACATGTATTAGAACCATAAGTCTGAAACTTATAATGTTTGGTAGCCAATAATAAATAGTTTAAGGTTTTATATTGAATAAAATACAATTAAAAAAGTTATGTAGCCAATTTGAAAAAATCTTATAATTAATCAAAAGCGAATACAGAGGAACCTCGATACAGTGACCACTGTAAGGACTATCGATTTGTGGTTTTTAAAACAAAGGGACGTTATATAAAGATTTTTGATTATTACAAGTAAAAAATGCACTTTTCTTGATAGGTCTTTATTATATAAAGAAGGGGTTTGTTAAACCACAAGGGTTGGTATTTGTTTACTTTACATTGCTTTATTGTACCAAATATAAATATTACATGAAAATAAAACTAATACTTGCCAATTTTAATTTTTAACTACTAACTGGAATCAAAAGTACATCATTAAATTATGCTTAGTTGTGAGGTTTTTTTCATAAAAAAATACCAAAAAGTCCAAATATATTTTTTTGTTAAAAGTGAATAAAGTTAATCTTTTTTAAACGCATGAATTATATTTAAGTGACGAACTAGTCAAATAATATCCCAGAGTTATAACAAGATTAAAATAAGCGCATGTGTAACCTGTAATATTTTTAATAATCATGTGCAAATAACTGTTTTAAGTTAAGTGATTTTTATAAAAAATAATCATTAAAATTATTCTTAATATAAAAATGTGAAATAATTATTTATAGTATAACTTACTACATGCTCAATACAGCATGTTTTATTCTTGCGTGCAGTGGCATGAAAAACTATAGTACATAACTTTCTGAAGCAAATTAACTGAGGGAATATTGGTTATATAATTAAATATTAAACAAATTACAACTTTCTTATATTGAGTTAAGTATTCCCCGTGAAATGGGATTTAATAAAAAAATTACCAGAAAATACCCAGATAAAAGGGAAATTAAAATTTATTAACAATATTTATATAAGAACTAGAATAAATTTTAAAAAAAAAACTTGTCAAAGTAAAAAATATTTATTAAAATTAACTTATTATACTTCAAATTTAAAATTTTGACACATGAATAGAGGAATATATTATAATATTGTTTTAAAAAATGCTGTATTACAACATTAATTCAATTAACTTCTCAAAAGAAATAAAAGTTAAATCGGTGCTTGTCGGTGAAAGCGAGAACAGAAGTTAAAAACAGAATTTCAAAATCACATTGACGAACTACGAAACACGAGAGAAAACAATTACGTTTGATCTTCCAAAACAAAAAATAAACAAGTTAAAATTTACAAAATAAAAGTCAGGCAAATCAACCAAGACGAAGTAAAAAGTAATTAAAAATCTAAACAAGATTTAAAGCAATTGTTGTATGCAAATTGCATATTGAGTTTAATAGCACAACACTTAGCAATTGAAAAATTTACAAAGTATCGAATTAATGTAGTTTAAACAAAAACAATTGGTATTTAAGTACAAAAGCTAACACAAAATTAACCTGAGATAATTACTTACTTATTTCTTGTTATGATCGTCTGGCTAATTGTAGCCGATGGCTTGGTAATCCTGGTATGCAAGGCAAGCGAGGGTCCAAAATGTTTTATTTTTGAGGATTTCCTCCACGGTAAAACAACCTGACATAAATACAAAATTTCAATTATAATCATTCACGAAGTATTTAATAAATATATTTGAAAATTCGCTATACTTGTCACAAATCAGAAGTGATCACAAAAATTTTGCATACCAAAAACTCAACCAAAATGAACTAAAATAATAATATATATAATTTTAACTACAAGGAAGTATCTAAAAATATTAAGACACAAAAATTGCACTTTAACAAGTTTAATTTAGCGTAAAAAGGAACTTCTGGTTTCTATTAAATTAAATAATTTTGATCATTTTACATTTTAAAGAATTTGACTTACAGAATTTTCATAGTTAAAATAGAACACATGAAATACTATTTAATCGCCTTTTTTTCTGTCGCCAAAATTCCGAAAAAGTCGCCGTACACCCATACACCGAAACTACGATTTAATTAAAAGCACATTTATTTAAAAACAGTAAGCTTAAAGAATTTTACTTCCGTTTTTAAAAAATTAAAACACAAGAAAATTCTTTAGAATTTTATTATTCAGCATTAAAACAAAAGTGCTTACTGGCATTGGCATAGAATATAGATAACCGAAATTTATATCAGACATTCACTTAAAACTAATAGCTACACAGAAAATTGGGTGTCTAAAATAAATAATAATTTTAATCAAATAAAAAGTAATGTTGAAGCACACATTACTTACCATATTTTTTCCTTCGTTCGCTTTACAACCTCACAATGTAAGAATGCACCAGAACTTCGTTATTTGAAACTAGTGAACAGCACAAAGCAGTTGTATTTAGCAGACGATCCAGAGATCTATATTCCTCATTTCATTGTGACACATCTCTTCAAATCTGTTAATACAGGAGTTACTGCTGCAAAAAGTCGTCGTGATGTCGTCGTCAATAGAAATTAATGGCGGCCTCTTCTTCACACCAACAATAATATCGCGATGCGCATGCGCGGTTTAAAGAAAACGGAATCATTCCGTTTTTTTATAAAACGGAAAAATTACTGTGAAAAAAGACGGAAAGTTTAGTGTATAAAGAAGGATTTTTCTGAGAGTGTGGCAACAATCTCAGAAATAACACCTTCATTTTTGACGATTCATGAATCCTCAAGCCTCATTTCGTTAATTTTGAGGATTGTTTCGTCAGGGACTATCAGGTGACTTTTGAGTAAACGCTAATCCTCATTTTAACGATCTTGATTTGACGATTCTGTATCTTGATTTTGAGAAAACTGAATCCCATTACTGTAATCAAATGCTCAAAAATGACGAAATATTTCTTTAGATTAGACGACATTCAAATCCTCATAAAAATGACGATTCAAATTTCCTCACTTTGAGGAAACGAAAACTCGGAGTATTTGCCAGTGAATGGAATCGTCAAAATTCAGGAAAATTTCGTCGTATTGAGCATTCATTTTTTAGAGTGAAGGGCTTAATTTTGGCAAAGTGCCGATCCGAACATTAGACCTTTTGCATGCAAAGCAAATGCCTTAATCGGCCGGCCCATTTCTATCCTAGAATGCTTTTATCACAATTTGGTAAGAGTTTAGATCCCGCGAAGTGACCGCCGACCTGTCCCAAATAGACACACAGGACGAATAAACCCTGCAATTTCGCTGCGACGTTTGGAACAAATCCCCCCATTTACACCAATTACAATAAATCACATACGATTCACTGCAAACTCATTTATTTTTTTTCAAAAACAACATCCACATCTTTTCTTACCCTTGGCCAAACCGCATGAACAAACGAAACCCCCGGCTCATTTACAGAGCCATTCGGCAACAAATTGACCTCACCGTTTCCCGAACCGAGTCTAACAAAACAAGGGACACAAAATAAAATAAAACAAAACCTCTATATGTATATATAAAAAACCTAACATCGTTTCCGTTGCATTGAGGTAGGCCCTTGATACAAAAGGCGGGCCTATAGGCATATCTGCTCATCTTTACCTTTTGTGTGAGTTTAATAAGCGCGCGGGCCATTAGTGACCAGATGGCGGATGAGCTTACGCACGGGCGACTCGCTCTAATCACCCCTTTTCATTAAAGGAGAGAAAATGGCGCGTGGGGGTCTCGTGCCGCGGTAGGCGCCAATATTAGCGCCAGTTATGTTCCCCAAAGTTTATTTATAAAGCCAAGTGAAGATATCTTATTTTATATTATACACACACTTTCAAAAATGAATGCTCAAAAACGACGAAATTTTCCTTAATTTTAACTGCTCCGTTTACTGGCAAATGCTCCGAGTTTTTCGTTCCTCAAAGTGAGGAAATTTGATTCGTCATTTTATGAGGATTTGAATGTCGTCTAATCTAAAGAAATATTTCGTCATTTTTGAGCATGTGAGTACAACAATGAGATTCAGTTTTCTCCAAAATCAAGATACAGAATCGTCAAATCACGATCGTAAAAGTGAGGATTTGCGTTTACTCAAAAGTCACGTGATAATATGACGAATCAATCCTCAAAATTAACGAAATGAGGCTTGAGGATTCATGAATCGTCAAAAATGAAAGTGTTATTTCTGAGAGTGCAGTTATGTTCGCCAAAGTTTATTTATAAAGCCAAGTTCAGATATCTTCTTTTAGATTATACACATATTTTAGCTTAACGCCAATGTTCATAGAATTGAGTTAACGTTGCACTGGATCTATTGGCAACGGGCGTCATGATTTAAACCCATAGTCAAGTAACGCGGTTTTCCACGAAACAGCGTAAGCGTCGCTATTCTTAATCTGCCTTAAAGTCCTGGTATGAGGCTAATCGCAATTGCTTCCAAAGTCTTCCCAACGATCAATTTTCACACACCAAAAACATATGGTAATAAAATGATTTTACCAAGTTGTTGCAGCAATTCAAAATGTTTTCCATAATTGATAGCTGTAGCCTAATTACTTTGCACACCTGTAAAAATAGATTTGGTACCGTTTTATCGTAATAAAATATTATAATTTTCAAAACTATATTGTCAAAAAGTTACAAACAAACAGCCAGATAGGAAATAACTTAAATTAAAAAAAAATCAAATGCACCAAATTTGTGCTATGATATTTGGTTAATATTAAAAATAAATAAATTTGAATGCCAATTTAGGGATTCATAACCAAAAATGCTAACCCCCGGCAAAACAAGCAGGTAACAAAAAGTAATAGCTTTATGCGGTTGTTTCCATACACCAGATGGTACACCGTAGAAATAATAATATAGTATATTGTGGTTAAAAGGCAATATCGTAACGGCCGCAAGTTGATGAACTGCAATACGTTAAGGTGCCATACACTGTATTGCTGAAGGGGGATTTATGATTAAATTGTTGGACTAGAGTGGTTGGATGATTGTATTATCATTTAACCCTCCAATTCATATATATATATCTTTTTATTCTGAAAAAATATATATGTATCTACTCTAACACTCATACATTATGGGAAATTATACTTATTTTTTTAACTGCATTAGAATTTAAATAATTTCAAATATTAATTTTTTCCATACAACAAAAACCAACTACAAAATTCCAATTTTGGTAATAATGATTGGAAAACTACTAAATATATTTCAAAATAACCCTATTGAACTATCATTATTTTCAAAACAATTTATTTGAATTTAGTACGTATATTATTATACTTTGAATACTGCCTAAGGCGTAATTTCACAACAGTTATTAACCTCACTCGCGTTAATTTTGAATACACTTTTACTACTGTCATCTATGAGGATTATTAGCAACTAAAGCATCAAAATGGAATGTAGTAGAAAATTGAAAAAAAAAAACACATTTGTCGAGCGGGAGCTCTACTTTAATAAAATAAAAGTGATTATGTTTTAGAGTGTTAATGTTGGATGATTCTTCAATTTTGGATGGGTGGGGGTGGAAATAGATGATTTTTTTTGTAACGTTTGTTTTTGATATATGTCCAGACAACACAGATGAGTTTTTATGATATTTATATTCATTTAATTTCTATATTTTTAAAATTAGATGGAATGGTATGAAGGATTTTATGTTTTTATAATACTTAGAAGGAAAATAAATATCAATACAAATACTTTCAGAGCCTTCTTTCTAGCATAGTAAATAAGTTTCAAATAAAGTTCGTATGTAGGGCAATAGTTAATATTTGTGTAGTTTTAGAACACCCATGAAACAAATTACTGTGGTGGTGGTGGGGGGGGGGGGGGGGGGGGAGTGGGGCATTTAAAAAAAAAACGAGTGATTTTAACTTAGTCGGAGTTAATTTTCACTCCTTTACAGTGTCGAAAATAGACTTCTAATTTAGGAGTGAATTTCACTCTTTTGATTTAAGAGTGTAGGGTAAAAAAGTCTTGATTATTTTTAGAAATTGCTGTAGGCTATAAGATTTTGCGGTCTCGAATGAATTTTATGGGACTTTTGCACTCTAAGAAATGAATGCTCAAAAACGACGAAATTTTCCTTAATTTTGACGATTCCGTTACTTTCAAATGCTCCGAGTTTTCGTTTCCTCAAAGTGAGGAAATTATAATCGTCATTTTTATGAGGATTTTAATGTCGTCTAATATAAAGAAATATTTCGCCATTTTTGAGCATGTGAGTACAACAATTTCAGATTCAGTTTCCTCAAAATCAAGATACATAATCGTCAAATCACGATCGCAAAAGTGAGGATTCGCGTTTACTCAAAAGTCACGTGATAGTTTGACGAAACAATCCTCAAAATTAACGAAATGAGGCTTTAGGATTCATGAATCGTCAAAAATAAAAGTGTTATTTCTAAGAGGGTGACCTTTTTCCTTGAATAACAAAAACTATTCCAAATAACTGTTCCGTTTTTCAATTTTAATCAATGATTGCATAAAGAAATGAGTTTTTATGTATAATTAATATTTTCAGATAAATATAAAATATATATACAGTCAACAATATTTTTTTATGACACATGAATTTCATAATGTTTACAAAAACGTTTAAAGTGCTTTACATTGAGAAACTCCAAGTAATTACATATCTCACATAAAACTCACTCACAACCTTTTCCTTATTGTTGAGAAACAAGCATTTAATCAAAGGCAATAGTCCGAAACAGCGAATCAATTTGGTGAGCACGCGAGCACACAAACGAAATTTCATTTTAAATAATACTTCACAAACACAAAATTTATAAAACCACATTTCTCTAAACAATTGTGCCTGTTATTTGGAGGGAAAATCACTGTCATTCTCAGAGCCAGAGTGGTACAAGTCCCGATCAAGAGGAAATGGGGGAATAGGCGTGCTGGATCGCGGGTCTCCAAACTCAAGTGCTTAAGTGTTAATACAATGGGGAAAAACATTTTCTTTGCCACATTTCTCCGAATTTATTGAATATTTTTTTCAAACGTTTTTTTTTTTAAATAATAAATGAAGATAACTTACAGGTCTCTATAATCGCACTTTTTTCAAATTGCTTCTGATGATTTTTGTAAAATTATTTATTGAAAAGTTTAAAAAAAAATAATATTCGAACCAATTTCAAAAAGTGGGATTGTCGGGACAAGAAAGTCAGCTACATGCATCATATAAAAAATCCGTTTGTAAAAATATTCAATGCAGCATGGTGAAGATACAGAAATTTGGCAAAGAAAATATTTTTTCTCCTGTGGATTAACACTGATGCACTTTGCTTTAGAGACCCACGATCCAGCGCGCCCATTCCCCCTTTAGTGTTTTTTATTTCGGCTTTAGTTTGAAAAAGGCAACGCCTTTTAATGTAAACATTATGCATACTTGGGTTGTGCTTCAGGTGACTCTCCATTCTACACATACTTTAATTGGGGCTTTGTTCCCACGTGGTATTGATTCACCAATTGAGTCTAGAGTATTTTTTTGTTTCATTTATCATTTCGATTGCCGTACAAGCCATAGCCATGACACATGCTTATTAGCCACGTAATTGAAGTAACACACTAAAAATCAGATAATCTTTTATAGGCATTGTTTCACGGCTCGTATATTGTAAAAAATGACAGAATGTTACTCCGTAAACACTGTGGAATCTAGCGAAATGTGCCTTCATAGTGTTTAAGTAGTGACTTTTTACTACTTTATTACGTATTACGTAAGCAGGGTGTTAGCAATTTTTGTTAGCTTTGGAGTAACGTTCCACAAATTATTAACAATGAGGTACAAAGCCTTTGCATGGAAAGTCTCTACATTATTCTTAATAAAGTCTTCATTTAGACATATTAAACAGTCCTCTTCGACCCTCTCATGGGTACTCAAAGCCTTGTGCCAACGGATGCTACTGCAACCCTCTTTCCTTCCAGACTACGGCCTGGAGGCACACGACAACAGCAACAACAACAAAAAAAAGTCCTCCGAGAATTCCAATTGGATAAGATTTGCATTTGTCCGTTTTTTAACAGTTTGATCGTAGAATGAAAGTAATTTTCAGTTGCTGAACTTGTAGTCCTAAAAAACGCGATATAAAAAAATAACATTAAAACTAATCGAAGGGCTTTTAAAATTCAGTTTAAAAAAACCTCTTGTTTAATTTCATCAATTCGAATGCCATTTGATTAAATCATTAATCATTTTCTTGTATCAAAATATATATAGCAGCAGCGATGTGCATATGTTGTTGGCTAGTATATATTCAAATTTAAAATTGGCAACATTTACATCAAACATTTGTAAATTCAAATAAATTTATATAGTAGATGATTTTCATTATTAGATATCTATAAAGAGACATAACACTTTTCATGTGCTCCCTTAACCTCTTAAGAGTCCAGCAAAATCCTAAACGTATATTTTTAATCTAAACGTACTTTCCATACAAATATATACTCATATTACTTATTTGTAGTTAACAGATTATTTTAAACTTGTTTTCAATGCAAAATGCCTTTAAAAGTAACTATTAAAATAACTTTTTGAAAAGTTTGAAAACAAAAAAAAAATGTAATTTTTTTTAAGAACTCTAATATCGAATCGACCGTCGTTCAACTTCATTTTTTAAGCAAATAAATGATCGATACCTGTAATCAAATGCTGACAACTGATATTTGGATCTTCTTTTATTGGACCAGGTCAAGTTCGGAACCAATTAAAGAGTTAATTGTTTGTGGGGGAGGTTTTAAAAAACGTCCCCAAATGGGTACGCTAGGTCGCAAGAGGTTAAACCTGGAAAACTAGAACTATGCCTCTTTCGCTCTGAGACATCAAAATATTGTCTACATAACTGGGATTCTTCGCTCCCTGATTGGCTGGCAAAGGGTGCTCGAAAGAATTCTGCCGTGATAAGGTAAACTGCAGTAATCGCCACAATGAGTTGCACCATTTTTGCTCTAAAATAAAAAAAAAGTTCCAGTATGTTTCCTTACCGGTTATAGTAATTGAGTGCTTGCAACAAAGGTCCAAGTCACTATGGAAGATACTGCAGTTGACCTTATCACGGCATATGTCGTGGAATACTTTCCTGTTCCCGATGGCCAGAGGCGTGTGACCACGAGTGACCATGCTCAGAGGGGCAAGTGGGTCAAAGAGACTCTTCTGATGTAATGGGGGAGATTTACTAGGTGTGTTGGGAATGTGAGAATTATGCTCCTGTTTCATTTCTTAAATAAGTGAAATCGATCAATAAACTGCTTGGGTTGAGAAGGGTTTTTCCAGTAACCCTGGACTTTTTTTTAAAGTACACTCTTAAAACAAAAGAGTGAAATCCACTCCAGTAGGAGAAGTGCATTTTCGACACCCTAAAGGCATGCATATTTACTCAGACTGAGTTAAAATCACTCGTTTGGAGTGATCCTGTCGGAGGTTTAACACACAAGGTATCCTAAAGCTCTAGATTAGCGGTCGCCAGTCGCCAACTGGAGACTATTACATCGAAAGTGGCTACCTAAAAATCGAACCCCAGTTGCCAAATGTGGCTGTAGTGACGTGTACATTTCTTGTACATAATTATTTTTTGTTATGATTTATTTTGTTTAGCCAAAAACTGAACTGAAAAGAGTGTTGAATAATTCGGGTTGTCGTTTGGCGACGCTTTGTCAGAACTGAAAAAATGTAACTGCTATAAACATCTTTGTTAATGCTCCTGAAATTCTACGTGTATAGTGTCTGGTAATTTGTGTTGTCTTGAAATAAAAGATTCTCGTCTAAAAGAGAGTTGCAATGAAATTACTACAGTGGCGATCATAATTTTTCCTTTTTGTTCAACAAATAATTAATACTGAAGCTGCATTTCTAAAATAATAAAACGCTCCGATTCGATTCTGTCGGGAAGAAAGACTTCATGACAGTTGTTGCTCATCGGTGAAATTTTCCATCCTCCTCCATGTGACGTAAATGGAGCTGGGCGATGAAAATTTTAAATGCAAATTTGATTTTTAAATTTTGCTTTACGATTTCGGCAATCTACAGGTGATTGATTTGGTATGGTATGGTATGATACATATATATTCCAGCTTGTGTGCCTGTTCAATGAACCGCTTGCTTTCGTCGAGTGGGACAGACACAGAAAGAAATTTTTACAGTCACAAAGAAATGAATAACACATCGACAAATAACAACATTTATTGACTGTCACAAACATCCATACCTGACCGGGATTCGAACCCGACCTCAGCAGCTCCAAGGGATAGTACACTAACCATTCAGCCACCGAGGCTGCAGGTGATTGATTTACATCTGATTAAAAGATCTCAACTATTCATTTAAACAATTTTGATATGAGAAAATTTCATGAACAATCGTGGGTCGTGGGCGACGTCAAGAATTCTCTGAAACGAATAGTAGTTGAACTGATTGTACATAAAATAATTTTCTCCTAACAATAATGGTCAATCACATAATACTACATATTTTGTATGATACTTTTTTTTTACTGTCAATCTTATCATATCAAAAATATCATTAATAAAATTTTCTTTTGTGGAAAATCGCACTTTCTTTTTGTTGTATATACTGAAATTTAAAACTGGCTACTAAAAATCGAAATGTGGCTACCATTTTTTTTTCACTCTGGTAGCCACTGGCTACTATTGAAAATTCCCAGTCTAGAGCGTTAAGGTATCCACTCCAAAAGGAGAAGTGCATTTTCCAGTCTGGAGGAGTGAAATCCACTCAGACTGAGTTAAATTAGGAGTGTTTGTTTTAAGAGTGTAGGCGTGTGTGACACTACAGTTACCACTTCATGAATTAATGTATTTAAAGGTAATTATAAACCCATAAGGTAAATTCAATAACTTTAAAACCCAAAAGTTCTATGAATGCGCATGCGCTATTTCTCAAAAAACCTCTTCTGTCCTAATGTTGGAGATTAACAGGGTGTGTTAGGAATGTGAGAATTATTCTCCTGTTTTGTTTTTTCAATAAGTGAAATCGATCAATAAATCGCTTGGGTTAAGTAATTTTTTTTGTGGAGTCATCCATTGGAAAAATAGTTGTGAGTGAAACTGTGAACTTTTCATCCTATAACTTTCCCCTAACACATCACAAGTATACCTTGAATATGAATCAAACATCCTGAAAATCATTAATCTTTGTGTTTGATGTGAAGCTTGTTAATTGAGAAGTAGTTATACTATATTAAGCAAAGATGTTTTTCAAATGTTTGTGGAGCTGGGGAGCCCAGTCGGTTAGGCACTTGCCTAGCATGCGGAGGGTCACAGGTTCGGGTCCGGGCATCGCCAAAATAACTGCCGACCTATTAAAGGCCCGTGCAGCCATAAATGTCCGACTAATAATACCCTGTGTAAGGGAATGCACGTTAAATATCCTTCCTATGTCCTAACGGTGTCGTCCTTAACTGTTGCATTAGGTGCCAATTCAGGTGTCGGCTCGTCACTTGACTGTGGTTCTAAAATACGACGCCCGTCGCCAATAGCCCTAGTGTAGCTCTAATGCGACGATATTTTAAACCTAACCTAAGTTCTTAATTAACCAATAAATTGCTTGGGTTGAGAAGGATGTTTTAGTCACCCTGGACTTATAAAATTGTGTGTGACACTACACGACTCTCAGTTACCACCCCATGAATTAATATATTTAAAGATAATTATAAACCCATAAAGTAAATTCAATAACTTTAAAACCCGAAAGTTCTATGAATGAGCATGCGCTATTTCTCAAAAAAACTTTGCTCCAAAAATTATGCTCCTGTTTCAGTTCTTATTAAATAGATGAAATTGATCAAAATAAATTGCTTGGGTTGAGAAAGGGTTTTTTTTAGCCACCCTGAACTTTTTCTAAACTAGTGCGACACTACATGACTTTAAGTTACCGCTCCATGAATTAATATATTTAAAGATAATTATAAACCCCCATAAGGTAAATTCAATAACTTTAAAACCCAAAAGTTCTATGAATACGCATGCACTATTGCACAAAAAGCCTCTTCTGTTTTGTGCTTTAAATAAGTGAAATCGATCCATAAATTTATTGGGTTGAGTAAGGTTTTTTTTTAGTCATCCATTGTAAAAATGGCTGTGTTGAAGTTCCTATAAAGGAGACTAGATAGAGACGATTAAATTACCATGTAATGAAAACATTTTACCGCTTGGTTCTCGTCATACTAACACTTGACTTGCACAGTCAAGTATTCGCTGAAGCTGCCAATTTAAGGGGGTATGGGACACTTTTAACTTTTTTTTTTAATATTGCAGATATCAATATAATTTTTTTTCCATGAATGTATACTAAATATGCTTACACTTTTAGATAGTCAAAGGTTTTAAATTATCATTATTTATTTTTTTAAAAAAATAAAATGTGTCAAAAAGTGATGTCTCTTATTTTTGTTATAAGTCAAAAACTTATTTATTGGCAAACAAATATTTAGCATTTTTATTTTTTTCAGAAAAAATGTATTTAACAAACTGTCTTAACCGATTTTCCATATTTGCCATAGTTTTTTTTTTAAATTATTGAAGTTTTTTTTTTAATAATTTCACAGGTTTACTTTTTTTATAAAAATTAATAAATAAAAAAATAAACTATTCACAACTAATCCCTAAAGACAAATTAAAGAAATATGTTTGAAAAATATGAGTGGAAAATTTTGACACTCTATGGGCAGTAGATTTTGAGTTATATCAATCTAAAGTCAAAAAATCATTGAAAACACGATCAAGGAGAAAAACAGCTTTGAAGTTTATCACTTTCCTTACTGAAGCGCTCCAAACCGACCGAACAACTAAGGATTCGATAACGTTATTCCTATCTAATATTACAAGGTAGCAAAGATTATAAACGTGGTTGGCCAACACAGATGTCATGACACAAAAAACTACACATCTCACGTTCTACTGCAGATATAAATAAAATTTTTGTTTTAAATTATTCTAAAATATTTGGTGTTATTTTTTATGATAATAATATTTTTTTTTTATTTTTTTAAAGATTTTGTGTCCTATTCCCCCTTAAAAAGCACAACATCTCAATAGAAGAGCTTACATGAGCCCTCGAATCCATGGAATGAAGAGCAAACTCCGCAATTTTTCCCTCTTGGGGATTTTCGCCCAGGAAGAACTGGGATTGCAGGGTTAATCGGGGGGGGGGGGGGGGGGGGGATTCACAAACCTTCAAATGAATTAGGGTTTGATGTTTCATTATATGGATTCGACTATCATTTGGTTTCGAAATCCTGCTCGAGCACTTTTTCCCAAAATGCAGGGTTTGGCATTCCATTCGATGGCTCATGTAAACGAGCCTTATGTTTATGGGCTAAACATGCGAAGGCACAATCTAAAACTAACATCTTAAAAAAATTGACTTCGCTTCAGGCCGCGAAAGCATATTTCATTGGGAGATAAAACAGATTTTTCCTTCCTAACTAAATATTTCCATTTATCGCAGTTACATTAAATGGACATTCAAATTAAAATATTGACAATGAACGAGAAAGTTTGCTTAAGCCCTCTTGTAAAGCTGGCGAGAGTTATGTCTATTTGGGCCTGTTATGAGTAGAATAGACGCCAAGGCTATGTTTGGCGCCGTTCGTTGAAGTGTATATATGAGGGACTTTTACACTCCACCAATTAAGGCGAGTTAGTAGTTCATTTGTTTAAATGGAAATGTTTGTGAAACATCTTCGAAGCGAATAAGAAATGCGATGGGGGAATGGGTGTCACTCGGCCATCCGGGCCCCATGTCATGATTACAATTCTTGTATTGAAACAACGCAATGTTGTAACATTGCCATTTTTACACAATACTTGTGTTGTTTAAAAGGGTTTTTTTCTGTGAGAGAAGAGTGTACAGAACTTCTTGTTTAACTCTTACATAACACCTGTGTAACATGCAATACAATGTTATTACATCTCAGAAATAACACTTTCATTTTTGGCGATTCATGAATCCTCAAGCCTCATTTCCTTAATTTTGAGGATTGTTTCGTCAAACTATCACGTGACTTTTGAGTAAACGCGAATCCTCACTTTTACGATCTTGATTTGACGATTCTGTATCTTGATTTTGAGGAAACTGAATCTCATTGTTGTGCTCACATGCTCAAAAATGACTAAATATTTCTTTAGATTACACTCTTAAAACAAAAGAGTGAAATCCACTCCAGTTGGAGAAGTGCATTTTCGACACCGTAAAGGCATGCATATTTACTCAGACTGAGTTAAAATCACTCGTTTGGAGTGATCCTGTCGGAGATTTAACACACAAAGGATCCACTCCAAAAGGAGAAGTGCATTTTCCAGTCTGGAGGAGTGAAATCCACTCAGACTGAGTTAAATTAGGAGTGTTTGTTTTAAGAGTGTAGACGTCATTCGAATCCTCAGAAAAATGACGATTCAAATTTCCTCACTTTGAGGAAAGGAAAACTCGGAGCGCTTGCCAGTAAACGGAATCGTCAAAATTAAGGAAAATTTCGTCGTTTTTGAGCGTTCATTTTTGAGAGTGTACTCTTCTAATAAAACATTTGACCCTTGGTATTATTAGTATGCGGGGGTGGCGGGTAGTCGAAGCAAGTGAAGCGTGTCGCCTAAGACGAGTCTATTTTTAAGGATCCTCCAGAGGATGTGGCAAAGAGGAAGTGCCCAGAGGTCGGGGAGGTCAAAGTCACCTGCTCGTCGCGCTTGGCCTCCCCCCACTTCCGCCCCTCTTTTGTGTGTGCGAGGTGGCAGCACGCGAAGAGGCAGACGATATTTTTCTTCATTTGATTTCTTGTGATTTGTTTCTTGAAGGATCTTAAGGGGTTGGGGTTCTTGACTTTTTTTTGTTAAAAACTTAGCCTTCAGATGGACGATTTGGACGGTTAAACCTAATGTGAACTCACAGTGACGTCAAACACCGTCTTACACCGAACGAACGAGCTATAAGGCAGGTAATTCGGTCAAACTCAAACGGGCGCGTCTATTTGACGTTACAGTTGCGTCAAACATTGTTTCAATCTCACAAATGAGTCAAGATCCTTTTAGCATCCACACTAAGTTTATAACGCAAAAAGTGGAAGGTATTATAATCGTTTAGGCCTTCTGTCTGTCTGTCCGTATGTCCATCACCCACTTTCATAGCCCAAACTACAAATGCTACGGACAAGTGTGATACGTCAAAAAATTCAGTGCATCCAAATTAAAAATAAAAAAAAATCAGAAAAGAACTTGAATTCGAAGTCCTTCAATTATTTAAAAAAAACCTTCAAAATTTAATTCTCATTTAAAAAGCATAGGAAGCTATTTTTATTTGAATTAAATCACCATTGCCATCACAACAATCGCTCAAGAAACTTTAATTCTTTTAGACAATAAATTAAAACAAATTTACTTTTGCGACATTGATCAATTTGAAATTACGTCAAATGTATTTCACTACGAGATCCTTTTACATTGATATGAAATGTTTTAATTTTATTTTTAGCAAGAAATATTACATATTTATTTTTTGATATATAAATTGGTTTTTAAAAGTAAAATAAATGAATCAAAATAAATGAAACTAGCCAAATTTAGCATATAAATGTTTAATATGGAATATTAATGCTGTGTTTGCCGCCTTTTTACCTCTGAAACACAGACGCGGGTTAAGTGACAGATTCTTATAAAAAACGGAATCCGCCCCCTACGCCTTAAAATTGGGTAGTTCTCTAATCAGGCCTGGGTAACCGAGTGCCACACTCTCAGAAATAATACGCTCACTTTTGACGATTCATTAATCCTCAAGCCACATTTCGTTAATTTTGAGGATTATTTCGTCAAACTATCACGTGACTTTTGAATAAAAGTAAACGCGAATCCTCACTTTAACAATCTTTATTTGACGATTCTGCATCTTGATTTTGAGGAAACTGAATCTCATTACTGTACTCAAATGCTCAAAAATGACGAAATATTTCTTTAGATTAGACGGAATTCGAATCCTCATAAAAATGACGAACCAAATTTTCTCTCTTTGAGGAAAGAAAAACTCGGAGCATTTGCCAGTAAACGGCTTCGTCAAAATTAAGGGAAATTTCGTCGTTTTTGAGTATTCATTTCTGAGAGTGCATTAGAAACAACAACACAAAGCAATCCCACACAAACTACAGCATCTGACACGAGACCTTCACAACACCTGGGCCTATCCCATAAAAACACTCAATTCGCTCGAGCGCTTTTCTTTCAGGTTCCCCCGCTAATGAGCGGCCTAACTGATCAACTCTAATTAAGGAGACATCCAAAGACTCCACCAAGCATATCGCCACCAACATCAGGGAGATGGAAAAAAGTGTTTTCTTACGCGTGCATTAGAATGCGTGGCCCTCTGTGCAAAAGTGACTCACAGCTTACAACACTCTCAGAAATAACACTTTCATTTTTGACGATTCATGAATCCTTAAGCCTCGTTTTGTTAATTTTGAGGATTGTTTCGTCACGTAACTATCACGTGATCTTTGAGTAAACGCGAATCCCCACTTTTACGATCGTGATTTGACGATTCTGTATCTTGATTTTGAGGAAACTGAATCTCATTGTTGTGATCACATGCTCAAAATTGACGAAATATTACTTTAGATTTGACGACATTCAAATCCTCTTAAAAATGACGATTCAAATGTCCTCACTTTGAGGAAACGAAAACTCGCCAGTCATTTGAAAATTAACGGAATCGTCAAAAATAAGGAAAATTTCGTCGTTTTTGAGCATTCATTTTTTAGAATGTAGCTTTCTAAGCCCGGCGTTGCACGGGAGTCCCCTCAATTACACACTCGAGTGAAGTGCCCGAGCAGGATTTCGAACCCAAATGATAGTCTGTGGCCGAATCCATGGAATGAAACATCGAACCCTAATTAATTTGAAGGTTTGTGAAACCCCCCAATGAACCCTGTCATTCCGGTTCTTCTTGGGCGAAAACCCCCGAGAGGGAAAAATTGCGGAGTTTGCTCTTCATTATATGGATTCGATGGCTCATGTAAGCGCTCCTATTGAGATGTTTTGTGTTTTTAAATTGGTAGCTCCAGCGAATACTAGGACAGTGCAGTCAAGTGTTAGTATGACGAGAACCAAGCGACAAAATTTGGTCATTACACTCTTAGAAATAACACTTTCATTTTTGACGATTCATGAATCCTCAAGCTCAGTTCGTTAATTTTGAGGACCTTATCGTCAAACTATCACGCGACTTTTGAGTAAACATGAATCCTCACTTTTACGATCGTGATTTGACGATTCTGCTTCTTGATTTTGAGGAAACTGAATCTCATTGTTGTGCTCACTTGCTCAAAATTGACGAAATATTACTTTAGATTTGACGACATTCAAATCCTCTTAAAAATGACGATTCAAATGTCCTCACTTTGAGGAAACGAAAACTCGCCAGTCATTTGAAAATTAACGGAATCGTCAAAAATAAGGAAAATTTCGTCGTTTTTGAGCATTCATTTTTTAGAATGTAGCTTTCTAAGCCCGGCGTTGCACGGGAGTCCCCTCAATTACACACTCTCAAAAACGACGAAATTTTCCTTATTTTTGATAATTCCGTTTACTGGCAAATGACTGGCTAGTTTTCCTTTCCTCAAAGTGAGGACATTTGAATCGCCATTTTTATGAGTATTTGAATGTCGTCTAATCTAAAGAAATTTTTCGTCATTTTTGAGCAAGTGAGTACAACAATGAGATTCAGTTTCCTCAAAATCAAGATACAGAATCGTCCAATCACGATCGTAAATGTGAGGATTCGCGTTTACTCAAAAGTCACGTGATAGTTTGACGAACAATCCTCAAAATCAACGAAATGAGGTTTGAGGATTCATGAATCGTCAAAAATGAAAGTGTTATTTCTGATACACTGTAAAAAATCTGGCTTGAATTTACTAACGATTACTTAGTAGCTTTACACATTTTCACCATTTACTAGAAAATCATCTGTAACCTAAAGAAACTACTGTAGTAATACTAAGCAATTCTAAGTAAATTGATGTAACGCTTACAGCGCCCCCTGGCTATCTTTTCTAGAGATTATGACGAATCGATATCGCAACAATAAAAAACCTAAAAACGTGGGTTTTTTTTATTTTAGTATACAAAAATTACGTTAAATTATTTCGAAAACTTCACATCCCCCCAAAAAATGAATCTTAAAATTTCTTAATCAATAACATAAAACTCCTTTAACGATCAAGATTTTAATCTCTTTATTTACACGCAATCAAAATGCAAGTCCCCGATAGCAGCGAGGACTAACGCGCAGTTCTACGTTGCGAGACATGCGTATACCGAGGATCTTGGGTTCGGTCCTTACTCCTTCTCTGGAAATTCGATATAAAACCTGACTAACAGAAAAAATAGTGGTGCCCTCTGGTTTTAAACTTTTGTAACCAGTTTACTACCAGTCTCTTTGTAAACATACAAGAAAATCCTTTGCAAATCTACTACAGTTTTCTTAGCATAACTTACTAAGCTTTAATTAGTAATATATACACATTTCTTATGTAACATTACTAAAAAAACTTATGGAAGCTGAGTTTCCTAGATAATTCTTAGTAACCTTACAGATATTTTTTTAGAGTGTAGTGCACACTCTTAATACAAAAGTGTGAAATCCACTCCAGTTGGAGAAGTGCATTTTCGACACTGGAAAGGAGTGAATATTAACTCAGACTGAGTTAAAATCACTCGTTTGGAGTGATCCTGTTGGAGGTTTAACACACAAAGGATCCACTCCTTTCGGAGAAGTGCATTTTCAAGACTGGAGGAGTAAAAATTACTCAGATTGAGTTAAATTCGCTCGTTTCTTTTAAGAGTGCAGATACTTGTATATTATATGAACTTTTACTTTATGGTAACACTCCAATTCCCCTCCGAGTCACTATTAATCAGCAAACTATCGGGATACATTATAACACTGTCATACTGATGTCAGGACGACAAGATTTCGTCCCTCCTAGGAGTTTGAGGAATTCCGAGTAGACACTTGTGAAAATGCATAATGTGCAGATTTAGAATAGTTATCTCCATCATGAGACATTGTGTAGCAAATATCTCCCAATTCTTCTTTAGAGATCGTCTATACCATAACTCGCCAAAAAGGTTGAGAAGAAAATCGACATGTGATTTCTGTATTGTGACTTTTATTTTTGATACTTAAATCCTCTAATGCATAGTCTTGCCGTTTGGCAACAAGTAACATAATCCACTATATTCTATTAAAGTAGAGCTCCCTCCTGACAAATTTGTGCTTTTTTTTCATCTATTACATTCCACTTTAAAGTTTTAGTTACTAATAATCCTCATAGATAACAGTAGTAATAGTGTATTCAAAATTAAAGAGTGAGGTTATTAGCTGTTGTAAAATTACGTTTTTGGCAGTATTCAAATTATAATAATAAAATATTAGTTCTAAATACAAACAAAATTGTTTTGAAAAATGAATTATAGTTAAAGAGGGTTATTTTGAAATATATTTAGTAGTTTTCTAGTCATTATTATCAAAATTGGAATTTTGAAGTTAGTTTTTATCATATGGAAACATTTTTAAAAAGTGAAATTATTTAAATTCTAATGCAGTTAAATTTGTTTCAGTATTTTTCCCATAATGTATGAGTATTAAATATACATATATATCTTTTTGGGATGAAAATAAAAATTCATGCATTAAAGGGTTAAGAAGCTGCTTCAGTCAAAAGGGAATACACTGTAAAAAATATGGCTTGAATTTACTAACGATTACTTAGTAACTTTACAGATTTTCACCATTTACTAGAAAATCATCTGTAACCTAAAGAAACTACTGTAGTAATACTAAACAATTCTAAGTAAATTGATGTAACGCTTACAGCGCCCCCTGGCTATCTTTTCTAGAGATTATGACGAATCGATATCGCAACAATAAAAAACCTAAAAACGTGGTTTTTTTTTTATTTTAGTATACAAAAATTACGTTAAATTATTTCGAAAACTTCACATCCCCCCCAAAAAAATAAATCTTAAAATTTCTTATCAATAACATAAAACGCCTTTAACGATCAAGATTTTAACTTCTTTATTTACACGCAATCAAAATGCAAGTCCCCGTTAGCAGAGAGGGCTAACGCGCAGTTCCACGGATCCCGATAATCTTGGGTTCTGTCCTCGGGAAATTCGAAATAAAATCTGACTAACAGAAAAATTAGTGGCGCCCTCTGTTTTTAAACTTTTGTAACCAGTTTACTACCAGTTTCTTTGTAAACATACAAGAAAATCCCCTGTAAAATCTACTACATTTTTCTTAGTATAACTTACTAAGCTTTAATTAGTAATATATACACATATTTCTTACGTAACACTACTAAAAAAACTTATGGAAGCTGAGTTTCCTAGAGAATTCTTAGTAACCTTACAGATATTTTTTTAGAGTGTAGTTTAAACAAATTCTGCTATGAAGTATTTAACAGCGCTAGGTTGCTACCAGTTTTATGAAGTATATATAACGTCCTAAATGAATTAGAATGCAGAGATTGAATAAGCTAATCATTAATATCTCAAAACGTATTCCCAAACCAATGTTTATTTCATTTTCAGACGCACTACACTCTAAAAAATGAATGCTCAAAAACGACGAAATTTTCCTTAATTTTGACGATTCCCTTGCTGGCAAATGCTCCGAGTTTTCGTTTCCTCAAAGTGAGGAAATTTGAATCGTCATTTTTATGAGGATTTGAATGTCGTCTAATATAAAGACATATTTTGTCATTTTTGAGCGTGTGAGTACAACAATAAGATTCAGTTTCCTCAAAATCAAGATACAGAATCGTCAAATCACGATCGTAAAAGTTAGGATTCGCGTTTACTCAAAAGTCATGTGATAGTTTAACGAAACAATCCTCAAAATTAATGAAATGAGGCTTGAGGATTCATGAATCGTCAAAAATGAAAGTTATTTCTGAGAGTGTACTCATCATTCCTCCCTTTTTGTGGTTTACTATAAAAGTTCCCAAAATGGACTTGTACCCTTTTTGCTCTGAATGTAAGAGATGTGATTACTTTTCATGCGTTGGTGCCAGCGGATGTGTTGATGCTTTTTTTTGTTACTCCTTTACGAGGGCTATTGTTGTTGGGTCGTTTCCTTTTGAGAGTGTCTTCGCCAATATTAATTGGGATTTATAAATCTGTCGTCTTCCGCCAAACATGTTGACATTAAATGAGCCAGAGCAGTATTTTTGCGATGTCGAATTAAAAATGAATATTTATAATGTCGCGCAAAACTACAATTTTCAAGCCGCCCCGGTGGCGCAATCGTTAAAATGCTAGCCTTTGGAGCTGCTGGGATCGGATTCGAATCCCGGTCAGGCATGGATGTTTGAGACCGTCAATTAAGATTGTTATTTGTCTATGTGTTTGTGTTGTCCTTTCTTTGTGTGTCTCTTGTGCTTGTAAAAACTCTTTCAGTGACTGTCGCACTTGACAAAAGCTTATAAGCGGTTCTCTGAGCAAGCACACAAGCTGGAATATATATGTACCTACCTACCTACATTTTTTAAATCTTCATCGTGGCTAAAGAGATTTTTTAAACGAAATTTTATACAAAGGTTAATTCTTTTTCTTTCAATGTAAGTCACATGTCCAACGAATTAATTAAAATGACGACAAAAAACTAAAATTAGTTTGCATTGGTTACTCAAACCATCATCTATTTTTATTGAAACTTGAGAAACACAGTTGAAATCTGAAGATTATTAATTCGGATCAGCTAAAAAAAAATGCAGAAACCCCTCGTTATATCGAGCTTCTCGCGAGACAAGCAAAAAACCGCGATATAACCGAATGCATGAGCGATATAACGAGCGATTTGATAAATATTATACTTTTGTTGTATTTATGAGCAATACAAATATTTTAAACCAAAGCACAGCATGCATTTGAAAGATAAAACTAACACTCTCCCTTCTAGAGGGCGCAATCACTGTCATTTGTCATACAACAAAACTATGCAAATTCCATGAGTATAATTAAAAACATGACATAAATAAATCCCAAGTCACTTTTCCGGGCACCATTGATGCCTGTCCGGAGTTTCGACGGCGGTTGGGAAGTCACCTGTGGCGGCGATACTCTCGCTTTTGGCGGCATCGCCCCGCTTGGAATCTCCGGTCAAACAGGAGACTGACTCGGAAACCGGGGCTCTACAATGGGTGAACGCGCTGCCAGGCTTGAAGCCCCAAGGGAAGAGCGGGAAATAGTGCACTCTTACTAACGATGATTATGCGATATTTATACGATGGGGGATTTGGATTTGAGTGTGTTTGGTTAGTTATGGGAGTGCGTTGCTGATTGTGGCTTAAAACTTTGTTGTGCCGCCTCGGTGGCTGAATGGTTAGTGTTCTAGCCTTTGGAGCTGCTGAGGTCGGGTTCGAATCCCGGTCAGGCATGGATGTTTGTGACTGTCAATAAATGTTGTTATTTGTCTATGTGTTATTCATTTCTTTGTGACTGTAAATTTCTTTCTGTGTCTGTCCCACTTGACGAAAGCTTATAAGCGGTTCTCT
Organism: Hylyphantes graminicola; assembly: GCA_023701765.1. Lineage (NCBI taxonomy): Eukaryota > Metazoa > Arthropoda > Arachnida > Araneae > Linyphiidae > Hylyphantes > Hylyphantes graminicola. Next base: position 75,076,145 of record CM043113.1, on the reverse strand, counting down.
GAACAAGCACACAAGCTGGAATATATATGTATCATACCATACCATACCATACCATACTTTGTTGTGAAAATAGTTTTTATGAGGCAGTATTTTAGGAGTAACAACGATGTTGGCTGGTTGGTGCACTTTCAAAAATGAATGCTTAAAAACGACGAAATTTTAATTAGTTTTGACGATTCCGTTTACTGGCAAATGCTCCGAGTTTTCCTTTCCTCAAAGTGAGGAAATTTGAATCGTTGTTTTTATGAGGATTTGAATGTCGTCTAATCTAAAGAAATATTTCGTCATTTTTGAGCATGTGACTGCAACAATGAGATTCAGTTTCCTCAAAATAAAGATACAGAATCGTCAAATCACGATCATAAAAGTGAGGATTCGCGTTTACTCAAACGTCACGTGATGGTTTGACGAAACAATCCTCAAAATTAACGAATGAGGTTAGAGAATTCATGAATCGTCAAAAATGAAAGTGTTATTTCTGAGAGAGTAGACATATATTTTTAGGCTTGTGTGCTTGGTCAGAGACCCGCTTATGAAAATTCTCGTCAAGTAAGACAGGCACAACACACACGTACATAACAGGAGCTGCCATCTATCACCAACTCCCCAATTTAGACATGTCTGTGAAGGGGAGGGAAATACTCTCCAGGGACATATACCCTTGGGAAACTGCGCAATGACCGCCCACAGGACTTTCAGACTCAACAGATTTAACGAGCCCGTACTCCGCATATACTCGGAGGGTCTTCAGTGGTATAACCGAGACTCGATCACGGGACCTTCGAGACCTTAACCACAATGATCCCCACAGCCCAGTAACAACGATGTTTTTCTGACAGCTAAAACAAAGAGTATAAAATTAATTAGAGTAAAAAATTAAAGCTGTTACAATTTTAATTGAGGACTGGGGCCTGGCCCATAGCTCAAGAATCTCACAATCCTCACATGTTGATTTCTAATAAAAAAAATTGTGGTGTTTTTTTACTGAAAAGGAGAGGAAATTTGAATCGTCATTTTTATGAGGATTTGACATTAAATGAAACAAGTTTCTCACAAGTTTTTTTAAATGCAAATGCAATAATTTTTTATTCAATGACGAAGTTAAAAAGTTAGAACCCTGATCTCCTACCCTTTAAACAAAAAAAAAATTTAGGAGGAAAATTGAAAGCGGAGAGACAGACAGAAAAAGAGAGAGAGAGATTCTTCACAATGTCAATAACATTCAATTATTCAATTTCCTTACTTTACGAGGTTACGCTCCTACTACCCGAATTCCGAGTACCCGAATATCATAATCCTACTCTACCCATTCAAATGAGTTGGCAGGTGTGAAAATTGGATGCACTGACCAGCTGAAATGAAAATCTACTATGTAGCATTGGTTGCCGAGATTTGGCGACAATTCCCATTTGGTGATAATCACAATTAACTAAACTTTTTCTTACCCAAATTTTATAAGTATATGAGGGGTCAACCCACAGGAGTTCCGTTCATTGAGACACAAAGGGCGGAGAGGGGGGGGGGGGGAGGTTAGAATAGATAGGGGTGATTCTTTAGAAATGCCATTTCCTGGTAAAGGTGTGTGACTTATCAATCATTTAGTCTCTCGCACACTTGCAACTTTGTGTGCGCGACTAACCCTCACTAGCAGTGATTTCATCGACTGAAAAGTCTTTTGCTTAATTCAGGGCGTTCCAAAGAGACCACCAGATTTCAAAAATTAATAACTCAAGGGAGGGTAACGTTTAAAAAAAAATCCCTGCTGGATATTAGTAAGGATTTCTTCTACATATTCATATAAGTTATTTATGCAACAAGTGTGAAAAGTAATACTTTTTGAAACGAGTGGATTTTATTTCACGAGCGAGGCACGATCGCGTGCCATAATGACACGTGTTTTAAAAGTTTACTTTTCACAAGCGATGCATACTTATAAGCATCGCTTGTGAAGAGTAAAAAAGCTTGTAAAAATTGTTTTATAAATATGTAAAAAAATACCTTTAGTATAAAAAAAATTTCAAGCACATTAATATCATTAAATAAAGTACATCGATAAATCTCTGGATTTTATGAATATTATGAAATAAAAATTTTACTTTAAATGTTGGCATCTTATGAAAATAGTGATAAAAAGTAATTTTTTTCACTGCTTTTGGGTGAAAAAAAGTACTTTTTGTCACTGTTTCAAAAAGTTTGATTTTATGCACGCGTCTGATATCGGAATTCTAATGTAAAAGTCAGATTTTTTTCACGCAATTATAAAATAGTTATTTTTATAATTGCGTGAAAAAAATCGGACTTTTACACTATAATTTTAATATCAGACGCGTGCGTAAAGTTATACTTTTTAGAAACCGTGATACAAAATTACTTTTTTTCATCCAAAAGCAGTGCAACAAAGTACTTTTTTATAATTGCGTGAAAAAAAGCCGACTTTTACAATATAATTTCAATATCAGACGCGTGCACAAAGCAGGACTTTTTGAAACAGTGAAAAAAAGTACTTTTTTTCACCCAAAAGCAGTGAAAAAAAGACTTTGTCGCACTCTTTTTTAAGATGCCAACATTTCAAGTAAAATTTCGATTTGATAATACTCATAAAATCCAAAGATGTATCGATCTGCTGTATTTAAAAATATTATGCGCGTGAATTATTATTGAATCAATGATTTTTTTTTCTCGCGATGGGAATATTTCTTAAGTCACGCCCTTCGAACTGCGAGTTCATTGGTTGCTTTCTTTGACAAAATGTTGAAACACGCTTATTGGTTTTTTATAGCGTCACGCGCTCCGAACTGCGAGATCATTGGTTGTTTTCCTTGACATCTCTTAGTCTATTTTAGTCTAATTAGCACGTGAATTATTTTTGAACCAATGAGATTTGATTTTTTTTCACGCAATTATAAAAAATAGTGTATGAAACACGTGCGAAAAGTAAACTTTTTAAAACACGTGTCTTTATTTCACTCGCTCGTACCTCGCTCGTGAAATAAAATCCACTTGTTTTAAAAAGCATTACTTTTCGCACTAGTTGCATAAATATCTATTTTTTTCACTCATTTTATATGATGCCAACATTTCAAGTAAAACTTTTGGAATTTTGCCGATCGTATTAATTCCTATTGGCTGAATGGTGCATTTCCCTTTTCTGTAACCAACAAAAAACCTTTTGTGAGCCGTTTCAGGCTTTCGAAGGGAAGCGTAGTTTTTACAAATGCCAACTGTGTTTGTGTTTCCTATATTTCCGTGAATAACAAAACTTCTTGGAGTATCATTTTTTGTATTATTTAGGTGTACAATCCATAGATTTTCTTGATCTTCGATATTATCAACTTCCATTTTACATAGTTCATCTCTTCTACATAATTCAAATATTCCAAAAATTGCGACAACTTTCTGCAGTAAAAATTCTTCGTCTGGGGCATCGCTTAGGAATGTTGAAATTTGATTTTCGGAAATAATTTTAGATTTCTTCGGCCTGTACCCAACGGAATTTTTCTTAAGAAACGCTAATAGCAACGGAAATTTCTTTATGTCTATGTTTTGCTTTACTAGAATGTTTGTACGGAGCATGGACAATTCCGACCAAAGCGTGGAGGATTTTTGTTTCGATTTTTTAGATAAGTGCGCCAACATTATTTTTTCATTACATATATTTTCTACTTTTTTTGACATACGCACCAATATCGAAACTTTTCATACGCCTATTCGTAAATTTTTCTTGATTTTTCTTGAAGCATATTTGAAGTAACATCATTAGCTGTTATTTCTATCTCTTCGGGAAGCTCAAAATTCGTATCAGTATCCATGTTCAACTGTTTAAATTTAAACTAAAAAATAAGTTTGCTTTTTTGCTGTTCCAGAGATTTTATCGATGCCGATCTTCTTTACGTAAAAAAGTTAGCATTAGAATTATTGTTGAGCCAATGACATTTGATTTGTTTCACGTAATTATAAGAAATAATGTATGAAACACGTGTGAAAAGTAAACTTTTTAAAACACGTGTCATTATTTCACTCGCTCTTGCCTTGCTCGTGAAATAAAATTCACTAGTTTTAAAAAGTGTTACTTTTCACACTTATTGCATAAATCATGAATTTTTCACATTACTTCAGAAGTTATGATTTCACTTTTTTTCCATCCCAAAAATCTTTCTTAGAATCTATTGCAAAGGTTTGCATAAATGTATATTAAAAAAAAAACATAATTAAGAAACTGTAGGGGAAGATGTTGTACCTCTGACCATATTGTTCCTTTGACCACCTAGTCCCTAGGATTTGGGGGCCCTGTAGTAATATTTTATAAAAATTAGTCTTTTTAGTATATAGTGATTCCACTGGAGGGCTTCTGTACCCTAATGTGGATTATTCAAGCCACAGAGGATTCGTATGAAATATAAAAATCCATTTCCATCCTAAAAATGTAACTATTTTGTTCCTAAGTTTTTGGCTAATAAAATTTGTTGTGTTAGGTTTTTGTTGGTCGATATCATTTGACATAGTAGCTAAACACTTCAGAAAATATTATACAGCTTTCGAATATCGTAATTCTAATCCTTAAACTGTAGCATGCTTTTTAATTTGTAATGTCATGGTGTTGTACCTCTGACCACCATCAGTTGTTGCTCCTTTGACCAGGTCAAAGGTACAACACTCCTAAGTAAATTTCTCTACATTTCAACTTTGATGTGTTACTGTTACAACATTCGTAAAATTAATTAATACATATTTTTATCTAAGCCCATAAGGAATAGAAAATGCATATAAATTTTTAACATCTGAGAGGGATAAGAGAATTAGCTGAATTATAAACTTGTTTTCACTGCATCAGATTTAAATTAAAAATTTTAAATGAAAAATTATTTTCTTAAATTACAACATATTTATGTAGTAGAGGGTTATAAATCGGCAAACTGTGCTTTAAATTTTTAAATTACACAAAATTATTAAATTTATATATTTTAAAAAATATATGAGTTGGTGAAAAACCTGACAGTCAGATTACGGCTTAAAAATATATTCTACTTAAGAAAATTCAAAATATAATAAAAAGTCACTACCATCTATCATTCTATACATCGTTCCTATATTCTTGACTATTCTATTCTAAAGAATATTTATTATTTTTCTAGTGGATAGGAATATGAATAAATAAGGTGAATAAAATTATATAATTAAAATTTTGTTAACATAAACTATCCTGTTCTTATTATCTTCAATCTCTGTAAAATGTTCCCTGAATTTCAAATGATCTATAAACTGGTCAAAGGTACAACACCCCCCCCCCCCAACAGTACCCCCTACCCGGATCCCTTTTTTTCTTTAGAAAGTTTCAACGGTCAGTTGGTCAAACAAAAGAAATACCAAGTCCCCCTCCCAACACTACAGATACTCTCTTTTGTCAATATCCCATACATGTCCATCCCATATACAGTAGAACCATTATTACAGGCTACAGCCAAACCTAGGGAAGGGGGTGAGGGATGGGGAAATACACAAATTCCTTTCAGGGGACGGATAAATATGTAGCCGCTGATGTGATTCAGGGCTAATACTTGGCGTCGATTGATGGCGATCTTTTGGTACAGTAAACCTATTCCAACTGTCATAATTTTCTACAAGTCATCTATCTTGACGCGCCTTCTGTCACATTTATAGGGGAAAAAGAGGTTTCGTGTACTCGGAATTCGGGGTCTAGGGGAGTCACGCTTTACGATCCACTGTTGATATCTCAATACCGTAATGAATGACATCGGAAAGATATCATGCTATATTATGCGTCACAATCTACCTCTCAAATTGATGAATCTTTCGAACCTTCCATAAGAACGGGGTGCTGCCTGACACGTGACCTCAGTCAACAGGTGTTGCCACCTAGGGCTCGTTAATTTTGCGCCTCAACCGTAAAGCGGGCCCCTGGGGGCTATTGGAGTCGACCGCATCGCTAAACACACACTCTCCAGAGAGGGTGGGAGTTAATTGGAGGTGCACTGGGTGCGAGATGATGGGTTTCGAACTCTGATGATCTGCGAATCATGGTTAGGTTGGGTTTGAAATATCGTCGCACTAGAGCGATTGGCGCCGGGTCGTATTTTAGAACCACATTCAAGTGTCGAGCCGACACCTGAATTGGCACCCAACGCAACGGTTAAGGCTGTTCATCATCCCCATTCCCCGTCCTCCTTCGATCGGGCTTGCTAATGGTAAGTCTATGGGGAAAAATGGTTTTTGTTCCAAAAAAAAGCAATGAAATTATAGGAATATTTTGATGTGGTTTTTTTTTAAATTCATAAAACTCCAATAAAGTTGTGCTTTTAGAGTTCTTTTTTTAAAGCGTTATTTACCTTTTTTTTAATAGAAAAAAATTTAGATTAAAAAAAGTAAATAACGTTCTTTAAAAAACAACCTCTATAAGCACAACTTTATTGGAGTTTTATGAATTTAAAAAAAACCGCATCAAAATATTCCGATAATTTCATTGCTTTTTTTTTTTGGTACAAAAACCATTTTCCCCCATAGACTTACCATTAGTAAGCCCGATCGAAGGAGGACGGGGAATGGAGATGATGAGCACCCTTAAGGGTGACATCGTGCGCAGCGTTGGGACTTTGAAGGATATTTAATGTTTACTCCCTTACACGGGGTATTATTCGTCGGATATTTTTGACTGCAAAGGCCGTTTATATAGGTCGGCAGCTATTTTGGCTCTTCGAATCATGAAAACACCGTTTGTCTGTTAGGTGTAGGTGTCGACTTCGAAATTTGACCATGGTTCAAAATTGCAAGGCATTACGTGGCTATAATAAAGTTCTGTAAAGGGGATAGCAATGAGGTAGGTAGGTAGGCTGGCACATGTATTTTCCGGTTTGTGTATCTCGGCTGACCCGTGCTTCTATTTTCCGAATTGTATCGTTGATTTATTGATCTATTATTGTTGTTTGGGTAATTGTTGCCTCGAGATTGCGATCTATTTCGATCATAGGTAGATGTATCCTGTCTACCAAAAGGAGATTGCCTCCTTGCATAATCATGCCCATAATTATTTCGTCTCCCATAGCTGTTATTATCAATTTGTTGATATTGCATATATTGTTGATCATTATTAAACTGTCTCCCTCTAAAAGAGTTCCGCCCGTAACTACCGTGAATTCCGTTTACTTGCGCTCTTCTTTGCTGTTCGCGTCCCCTATTATCTTGGTTATATCTTACTGGTGCTGTACTTCTCCTAAAACAATTAATCGCAGTGTGGTTATTTTTCCCGCAAATTTGGCAAGCCATTTGATCAGCGAAAGTTACCCTGTTGGGTTGGGGTCTTTCTTCGAAATTTTGTTTTTTTAACCTTAACTCCCTAATCTCTTTCGTTAATGATGAAATAATTTCGTGTGTCGCTTGCGTGTGTTGCTGAACGACTTTTTCTACCTTTTGTTCGCTCGTTATGTTTGATACCGTTTCGCTGGTTATTCCTTCATTCATTTCTAGTATCTCGGCGAATTTTACTGCGTCTTCAAATTTTAAAGGATCCTTTATCAATAAATTTTTCTTAAATTCTGGCCGTATGCCCTCGATAAATTTCGCTAGTTTCGTCTGATCGCATATTTTTTTGATATTGTCATCCGTTAATTGGATGTCGCCAAAGAATTTCAACGTAGCATTTACAACTCGTGATGCGTAATGTTTAACACTTTCATCCGAACCCATTTTACAATTTGTAAATATTTGTTGTCTACATGCGAGACTCGATCTTTTTGAGAAATAATCTTTAAATTTTTGTACAAACTGTTGATAGTCAGTTTCATTCGCCAATTCAACTGAATTTATGACGTGTGTCAGCGCTTCTCCTCTAATCCTACTTTTAAGTACCAAAAGTTTTTCTTCATTCGTTGCTCCTGTCTCTGTCGCGAGTTTATCGAACGTTGCGACAAAATACTCGGGTGTTACTGCCGATTCGGAATCAAATAAAGGAATCAACCCGTGATAAGCTGCCAATTTAGCCATTTTAGATTCGCTTTGAAGTTCAATATTATTTTCAAAATTTTCCTCTAGTGAATTTACTTTGCTTATTACGTTCGGATTTTCCTCCAATTCATTTTCCGTTAAGTTTTCTTTAGAGGCCGTTTTGCTTAATAGAAATTCAACCGTATTTAACATTTATTCTTCCAAAAATTTGTAACTAGTTCTTATTAAAACAATAAACCTTCATAACTAATTCACACTGAACCGATGGACAACCACTATTATTTTAAAAGATTCAACATTCCTTATCCCAATTTTTTGAAAAAAAAATTTTCAAGTTCAATTAACTTGCATTATTATTAATATCAACTTTTAAATTTCTTAGTATTTAAAATATTTTTATACTGGTGTCCATCCTTTCAGCCTGACCCGAGTTTTGGAATAATTGAAGATCTCTCATGTCTTCTCGCGATTAGATTTTACTATACATATCTGCAGTCAACCAACTGCCCATCATCATCTGTTCGCTCTTATTAATTAATAAACGGCACCAGTTCTTGAAGGGATACTTCACAATATTCTTGAACTGGTAGTTCCAATATGGACACCAATCTTGGGCCACAATTTAATATTAAACTCGTAATGGTGCATGAGTTAAATTGAAGTTAATGAATAATTAAAATGTTATAATTGCTAGAGAATATCGTTCCTAAGGTTGATCGTATAGAATTTACAATTTAGTACAATCGTTATGATAATAATTCAGAAATTAACTGTCATTTGCTAATAATAATTAACTCTATCCTGAATCCTAGAAATATCTAACTACTTCACCGCAATAATCCTAAATGATGAGGACAGGAAGTTGGCTATAACATTTATTACTACTTCACAACACATTAAATTTCCATGATCAATACACAATAATTATCTTAATATAGAATTACGATGGAGTCCGCGCGTCGTGTTGAAGGGATAAAAGGAATGGACTTACTTGTTCCAGTACATCATGTGCGAAGCATTCGATTAAGTTTTTATTAATTGTAAAAGCTTGTGCTCTTAGTAAATCTAACTGGCTCTCTGAGGAACGTCATAATGGGGGAGCTTATGCTCTAGTCAATCTAAAAATTCGGTTCTGCTTCTTGCTCCTCGTTTTTGCACCGACCCCTGTCAGATATTTTTAAGGTCCACCCTTCCGGTTTTAAATTCAAACCCCTTCCGGTTTTAATATCCAATCCTGGACCAAATATTACTCCCCATTTCCTTCCCTTTACTTTAATTTGCCCAAGAGGGGACTTCGCCCAGTGACGCAAATCTTTGCCATTGGTTCGGCGGCATCCTTCCTAGGGTCAAAACTACCCTTCCGATTCTTGGAACTCAAAAACATGTTTACAATTTTTCCAACTTTTTTACACAAAAGCGTCTTACCGCCCGTTGATTTTCATAGAATATTTAACGTCAAGGGCTTCCTCTAACTTTAGAATTCTGGGTTGAGTTACTACTATTTCTACAAAAGTCGATTTGATCCGATATAGAAAATAGCCTAGGAAAGTCGCCTTTTACAATCCCCGACTTTCTTTTGAAGTTTCCCCCAAATTCCTATCGAAGTTGGTAACACCTGGCATGTTTCGTAAACAGCCGTCCAATATTCAACTAACGAACTTTTAATCCTTAATTTTTAATAATTACTGGCCAAGATTAGTAGTTTCAATAAATTTGATGTAGTACAGCTGTTTAAAATAGAATTTGTTTAATATTCAAATGATAATAATTTAAAAAATGTATAAAAATTTATTCTACTTGCGTGAAAAGAACTAGGCGAGACGTAATTTTTTTTATATATTTATAATTAAAATAATATTTCTTAAATAAATTCTTCATTATAAAATGAGAATAGTCCAATTTTCAGCATTTTAATATTGGAACAAAGAACCAATTATAATAAGTTCTTTATTTTGATAGTTGGAAGGTTTTAATAAACTCTTCATAGCCACTGTAAGATTATAGTATACATAAATTTGTGGAGTTGCACTCACATTTTCAACATTTCAACCCGTATAAGTGTGTGTCAGAATTTTTTTGCTGTTGATATTTTTAATGGATATTTATATTCATTTTTCCTTTGTTCATTCACAGGTTTTTCTGTGGAAATAACCATGAAAAAGTTTCTAAAGCTCCAATTAAAAGCAAAAGAAATCAAGTTTATAGCAAAGGGATATTTTTATTTGGAAAAACTATAGAATTTCAAATCATAAGGGACATTTTTATGTAATGGTGGTTTTGGTAAGTAAATTAGGAGAAACTTGATGCTAACTCAATTTATTCATTATTTGTTTCTGCTTTTCCTACAAAAAATTATTTTTAATGCTTATTATATATTGTGTCATTTTACAAATCTAGATAATAGGAGGTTTACTATTATAAATTCCCATTCCATTCTCATTCTCGTCATTCCATTTGACATTTTGTTGTTTTACACAAAAGCATTGAATTTTCATAAATAAAAAGCTATTCTGATAAATTCACATGAGTTTATAGTTCTAAAAAAAATATGTATTTAATAAAAAATTCATTTATTTAAAATGTTTAATAACTGAAAAACAAAAACTTTTATATGTTTGTGAATGCTTTTAAAATATAAATAATTTGCAGAGTATATTTTAAGTATGCAGCTAGTAACAATTTTAGTTTTTATAATTTTTACAGAATTTCTGTTAATTACATTTATGGTTCAAATATTTTTTAACTGATTTATTTTATAAGTGTGTGGTGATTTTTCGTTCTAGAAATTTATTTCCATGCTATACCTCTTGTGAGTGCAAGACTCAGATTTGCTTTTGTAGTTTAAGTTATTTTATACTTTAATGTGTAGGGGGAATACCTTGATTGAGTAGGAATCTTTCCGTAATCTGGTCTGTTGGCGGACATTGGCGACAGGAAACCAGTTTCTCCCTTGGTTTTTTTTTCTCTCGGTTCAAACATGGGACTTTTGTCTCGCGTGAATTATGGTTGCTGGGAGGGAAGAACCATGTAAGAAACAGGATTCCTTACACCAGGTTAGGCGATGATTTGCGATTGCTGCCAAAAAGGCCTGGTGCAGACAGATTCCGATGCTTTGAAGGGTTTTTTCCCATGATGTTCTTTCTGCGTGTTTATTTACTATATTTTTAAGTTATTATACTATTAATGAAATTTGTTTTGACTTGCAAATTCAATTGATAAAGATAAATGTTTGTTGAAATTGCTACTTTGTCTTTCTATTTTTTTATGCTGCGAATACATTGCCAGCTCATTTTACTATAATACTATTTAACGCCAATTAATTATACTATTAATGACAATTGTTTTGACTTGTAATTTCAATCGATTAAATTAAATGTTTGTTGAAATTGCTACTTTGTCTTTCTATTTTTTAATGCTACGAATACATTGACAACTAATTATACTATTATACTATTTAACGTCAATTAATTATACTATTAATGAAGATTGTTTTGACTTGTAATTTCAGTCGATTAAATTAAATGTTTGTTGAAATTACATGCTTTGTCTTTCTATTGTTTATGCTACGAACACATTGCCAATTAATTAACCAAGACCACCAAGAAGCGGTTAAAAATATCACACATTATCGGTTGAACCGTAATCAGGTAGACCGTATGTTTACATTTAAGGACTGTAATTATACGCTTGATACCGTTGTTATGTCTGTTAATAAACGGTCCTTGGTTGTTTAAGTACGCTTAAATTGTAATTAGTACGCTTAAATAGTAATTAAATAGTAGCAGATGCCAATCTGTAATTTCACAGTTGATATTGTACTGTTTTGCCTCTTTAATAAAATTACCTCGAACCTAACGTCTAACTCGTTTGAAGGTAAATGACCGAGGAACTGTTTCCTTAAGGGGGTTCAGTACCCCAAAATCGGTGAAATAATAAAATTAAAAAAAAATATTATTGGCTTAAAATACTATATTACAACCTTTATTAATAATGTCACAAAGTATCAAGACGATTGGACAAATATTTTTGACATTAAAAGTCATTTTATTTAACCCTTTCCTTACTGAAACGGCCCAGAACAGCCGAACGACTAAGGATTCGGTAATGTTATTCCTATCAAATATTACGAGGAAGCAAAAATCCTTCGTAAGGAAATGGGTTAACAATAAAAACTTTAAACGCGTTTTTCTCAGAACTTGATTTTGTGAACTTCGATGTGCCTTTTCTCAAAAACTATGTGTTTTCTCGTAAACATTTTTATATGAAGTAACACATTGTATAGATTAATCTGAGGTTATAAATTTTAATAAAACTAAAGTAAAAAAAAATTAAGGGGCAAAAAAGTGAAAAATTTCATGATTTTTTGGGTACTTTAAAAGTTATTTTATTTTTTAAAAAATCCAACAGTTATTTAAAAAAAAAAAAAAAAAAAAAAAACTTTTAACCTCAGATTAATATATATGGTTGGTATAACACACACAGACAATTTTAAGATGATCTGATCAGTAGTTATTGTGAAAAGGTGTGTAAGAAATATAAACGTTTTCCCCGAAATTCATGTAAAATGAATTTTATATTTATAAATGAACCATAATCCGAAAGCCAAATTGACAAAAATAAATGAGTTTTAAGCAGCAAATAGCAAAAATTAGAGTTTAATTTTTTTTAAAACTTACGTTAAATTTCAGAGTAACATTTCATGAATAAACAATAAAATTAATTATTTTATTTGTTTAAAATAATTTTATTTGTTTAAATATTTATTGTTAAAATAATTATATTTGTTTAAATCCGAAAGGGGGCTTAAATTCGTTCGGGTTCGTTTAAATATTTATTGTTAAAATAATTTTATTTGTTTAAATATTTATTGTTAAAATAATTTTATTTGTTTAAATATTTATTGTTAAAATAATTTTATTTGTTTAAATATTTATTGTTAAAATAATTTTATTTGTATACATTTATTGTTAAAATAATTTTATTTGTTTAAATATTTATTGTTAAAATAATTTATTTGTTTAAAAAATACTTCTAAGCCTTCAACTGGGAACCTAACAAACATAACAGTGTAACCTAATCAAACTAGCCGACCAGGGCGGCGCAATGGTTATGGTGCTAGCCTTTGGAGCTGCTGGGTTCGAATCCCGGAAAGACATGAATGTTTGCGTTTGTCAATTGTGTTTGTGTCGTCCATCTTTGTGCGTCTCTTGTAACGGGCTATAAAGCCTAAGCTCTTCCCTTCTACAGGGCTCACTCATTGTCATGTATCAAACGAAACAAACTAAATCACATGCAGAGAAATTTAAATTAAGCATTTGAAATTAGAATTTGATCTGGATGCATCGGCCTTAAGGCTGCTCATCACCCCCATTCCCCGTCCTCCTTCGATCGGGCTTGCTAATGGTAAGTCTATGGGGGAAAAATTGTTTTTGTTCCAAAAAAAAGCAAAGAAATTATAGGAATATTTTGATGCGTTTTTTTTTAATTCATAAAAATCCAATTAAGTATAGTGCTTTTAGAGGTTATTTTTTTACTATTAAAAACGTTACTTGCCTTTTTTTAATAGAAAAAAAATTAGATTAAAAAAAGTAAATAACGTTTTTAAAAAAATAACCTCTAAAAGCATTACTTTATTGGATTTTTATGAATTAAAAAAAACCGCATCAAAATATTCCTATAATTTCATTGCTTTTTTTGGAACAAAAACCATTTTTTCCCCATAGACTTACCATTAGCAAGCCCGACCGAAGGAGGACGGGGTATGGGGGTGATGAGCAGCCTTAAATGAAAGTTATAATTTAATATTTTAAATTATTATATTTGCGATTTCAAAAGTTTAACAAAGCTTTGTTTTCTCTCTTTTTTCCGATGAATTTGAAATGCCTAAAAATATGAAATTTGTTTTTTAATTTTTTATCTTCTAAACCGGTGACTTCAAAGGCCTTGGATCGCCAGGAAGGCGGATCGAATTGGGCCCCGCCCATCTGATCCGCCTCACTGCCACTCACCACGCTCACGCAATTTGACGTCACGCCAACTTGGGACAAATCACCTGTCTTCATGTTGGAAGGAGTTTTTCTCCAGTGGAAAGTTGTGCGGGTTGCCGTTGTGAATTGTTTTCTCTTATTTGGCCACTATAGAAAAATTTCACCATAAAAATTCAGTTAAACTTTTGAGTTTCAGTCGAATTCAGTTCATTTTTTTTTAAGATCTTTCAGAATCCAGAGCTTTCTCGAAATGGTAATTCTCTCAGAATTACTTCAACTAAAAATTAAAGTTCTACTTGTAAAACTCATATTCTGCAGAGTATAAATAAGATACTGGGGCCGGTTATTTCATTGGCGACTTTTGACGATCGCAAATTCAAGTGGACGAAGACACCAATGAACAGAGACCGGAAACAATATCTTATTTATTCTTTAGAGAGAATGTGAATTTTGTATTTAGACTCCTCAAATTTACAGCTGATATGTGTGAACGGAATAAACATTCTTATTTTCGTTATTTTAAAGTGAGTAAAATCAATTTAAATCTTAATTCATCGTAAATATATTTAGCCACTTTAAACTTCAAAAACACATTTTCTAAAACAAAATTTTCTGTATTTTCAGAAGTCGTCAATTAGCAAAAGTAGTTTCGTGTTTTAAAGAGGATATAAGGGCATAAGTTTTAAAAAAATCCTTGGTCGCTATTGATATTTGCTGTGGCACCTCTGGGCACGATTAATAAAGGGTTCCTTTATTCTCCTCTCGGGTGCCATCGTTTCACCCCTGGATAACACTGTACTAGGGTTGCTTTCATTTAACCCCAGTTATGGGTGCCTTATGGCACCTGATGGGGTGTCGCTGACGGGACATGCCTTGCACCCCCAGAGGTGCCAAATGTCACCTCCAGTTTTACCGGTGCATGGAAACCATCAGACATGTCCAATGTCCATCTCCGTTTCTCTTTTTGGCCCTGTGCTGCGTACGATGTCACCCTTAACGGTTGCGTTGGGTGCCTATTCGGTTGTCGGCTCGTTACCTGACTGTGGTTCCAAAATGCGACGCCCGTCGCCAATAGCCCTCGTGTAGCTCTAGTGCGACGATAATTCAAACCAAACCTTTTGGCTCTGGAGGTGAATTGCTTCCTGCGATTACCCGATTGACTATTCAACTATTGGGCCAAACAACTGAAGAGCTTAGTTTAAGAACGTGCTAAGTGACAAAAAGGTGAAAACGAGAAAAGGAGCTTTAATAGTATATCTGAATCCAACTGCGTCGGAAAAAAAAAATTGGAACTAAAATCTGGCAGTGTTTTGAATCGAATAAAAATGTTTGCTATTTTTTATGAAGATATTTTATAGTTATTAAATCGCGCTTCCAGAAATAAGACAATTTGCTTTAAAGATAATTGTTTCAAATATTTTCGTCTATATATCAAATACGAATTTTAGAACCCTTTATAATTATAATAATCCTCAAAATTAACGAAATGAAGCTTGAGGATTAATGAAGCGGCAAAAATGAAAGTGTTATTTCTAAGAGTGTGAGGACTCCAAATGGAATCATTGAGATTGAAAGGATTTAAACCATGCATTTACAAAAAAATATTATATATTATCTTAATGAAAAGAGCAAGCTAAAAAGTGTTACTTTTTAAACCTTTAGCCATATTTTATCTCTCGAAATTTCACAAGGAATGCAAGAGAGATGCCACAACAAAGAACAAACTTATACAAAGCAATTATTTAAAATTGGAAGACACGCGACATCTATGCTCATAGACGCAAAATCTCAATTTTTTCAAAAATGTCACTTAACACGTTTTACTACTAAGCTTTTCAAATATCCGAAGGGCGGGATGAGTTGACTCATGACCGTACACTCTTAAAACAAACACTCCTAATTTAACTCAGTCTGAGTGGATTTCACTCCTCCAGACTGGAAAATGCACTTCTCCTTTTGGAGTGGATCCTTTGTGTGTTAAACCTCCGACAGGATCACTCCAAACGAGTGATTTTAACTCAGTCTGAGTAAATATGCATGCCTTTAGGGTGTCGAAAATGCACTTCTCCAACTGGAGTGGATTTCACTCTTTTGTTTTAAGAGTGTAGCAGACATTTTTAAAACTTACATTTTATAAAAGCATAACCTCTTGTGACCTGGCGTCCCCATTTGGGGACATTTTTTTAATTCCTCCCCACAAATAATTAACACGTTAATTATGTTGTGCAGTCAATTATCTGAGGTTAAGTAATTTAAATGGAATATTTTTAGAGACAGCTACTAATTGATGTCAAGATTAAGGGCAGATATTTAAGTGGTTTACATAATTAAACAGTTATTAAATATCTATTTTCAGCCCTTGACCACGGTATCTGCCGTTTATTTCTATAAAAAAGTGAAGTTGAATGAGGGTCAATACGCTATTAGAGTTCTTAAAAAAATTAATTAAAACTTTTTTTCAAACTTTTCAAAAAGGTCATTGAGTAGTTAATTTTAAAGGCACTCTGCATTAAAAATAATGTTAAGATAAATTGTTAACTACAAATAAGTGATGCGGAAATTTTTTTTTGCATTTATGGCACAAACAAATGTGTATTTTTAGAGCTTAAAGCGTGTCTTTCAGTAACTATTAAACACAATTTTTAAAAAAGGTACTTTGCAAAACATACGTTTTGGCACATATTTATATGAAAAGTATGTTTAGATTACGAATATATGTGTATGATTTTGCTCTAGTCTTAAGAGGATAAAGCCGTGGCACAAACACAGGAAGTTTAGGTCAATGGTCCCTCTGAATGCAAAACTTGTTGTATACCTTTATCAGATTTTATCGAAGTTGAACATTGATAAAATCAGGAGTCTCTCTCATGCAAATTAAAACTTACAAAATTCAGTAAGTTCTTTTTTTTTTAAAGTTTTTTTTATTGTCTGAGCTGATAATTTGAGTAAGTTTTAAAGTTGTTCCCTCAGTGCAGGTCTAGGTTTTTACGTTGAATCGTCATTAACTGAATATAGTACCACATGCAGCGTGCTATTGTTTTATACTGTGCTTTATAAACCCGGCGTTGCATGAGTGTACCCTTAATAACCTTAATTAGTTGGTTTTTTATATGTAAACTTTTATCTGGATATTATAAATAAACTTTTATCACTCCATTAGGATACTGTAATCTCCTTCCAATTTGATATGAAGGGGTTGATTTTATCCAGGCCCTTTCCGTCGCAAATTGCCAAAACAGCTATATTATGATATAATGAAATGTTTCTATTTCACGATTAGCACAAAACGAAACTGCCCAAATGTGGTAAACATTTCACTTCATATTTCATACAACTCGATATGGCTGGGGGACCCAGTCTGTTAAGACTTTCGTCTTGCATTGGGTAGGTCCCAGTTTCAGGTCCGGGCATCGCCAAAATAACTGCCGACCTATAAGCGGCCTGTGCAGAAAAAAATTTCTAACGAATAATACCTCGTGTAGAAAACGGGCACTTTAAAAATCCTCCATATTCCTAACGCTGAGTACGATGTCGCAATTAAAAGTTGCATTGGATATATTTTTGTTCTGAAATACAACGGATTAAAAAAATAGTTTTAAAATTTTTGGTTCCTGAAAAAGCAAATCTAAAAGAATTTTAAAACTGAGTCTTACCCGATCAAAACTCGCCCCCAAAACCAACAATTAACTATCAAAATTACAACAACAATATTAACCTTTCACCGCATGGCTGAATTCAATTTTCCGCCACGCAACCCCGAACCTAGCCAAACCCTTGGCGACAGGTAAGTCTATCTCTCATACTCGGCAACCCTACCCAGGTACAGCGTCTTCTTGAGGTAGGTTTTTGCGGCGTAGTCGTGCGGATACATCCAATGCTACTAGACGCCTTATGTATAGGACGCCAGACGCATTGGACTACTGAACGTGACGTCATTTGTGACGTCACACCCGACGGACCATACCTGAGATCGGACCTTTGGTGACTCTTGACTGCGTTTACAAGATCAAGATTTTTGTTGTTTTATTTGTGGACTATGTGAGGAAGTTCGGTTGGATTGTTTAAGGTTTTGAACGAGCTGACCTAATCAAGATTTTACTTTAGTAATTGCAATATTTTTGAAGTTTTTATTTATATATTATAAAGTGCTTGACCAAAGATAGTTTTGATCTATATTTATTTATAAGAGGAAGTTGCGTAAAAATTAAGTGGATTTGAAAAAATAGGAATATATATTTTTGTTTTGAAATACAACGGATTTAAAAAAAATAATTTGTAGTTCCTGAAAAAGCAAATCTAAAAGAATTTAATAACTCGAGTGTGTAGAAATTACGCATCAACTACATTCATAAACGATAAATAAAAAGTTAAGTATTGAAATATAGAGGTATATTAAAAGAAAGTGCAAGTAAACTTTTCCAGTGAAATCTTACAAAGCACGAGCTTTTCAAAATTGTCCATAAACCAAATTTGTCTGAGAACGCAGAGCGAAAGCCTGTGAAATCGCCTTGTGAAGAAAAAAAAGTTAAAAGTGATCAAAAGCTTAATCTGCCAGAGAAACACCAAAAAGTTCCTATGCTTCTCAACATTTGATAGTGTGAAAAAACAATCTGTGAAATAGCAGTGTGAAAAATAACACGCATAAACTTGAAAAATTGTGAACCTAACAACCTCATCGAGTGTGAAAACCAGCTAAATCGACGTGTGAAAGGCAGCTGTAAAGAAGCCGTAAGTGTCAGGAAAACCGCGATTAATACAAACTCTTACTAAATATTCTTCTGGTGTAAGCTCCTCATCATCCCTCAAGTGTGAAACAAGCGTGTGCGGAAACCTGTGAAAATCGACACGTGAAGGGTGCTTAAGAAGACATCATAAGTGACCGGAACCCTAATCCCTACAAACTCCTAGTAAATATTCCGGTGTAAGCTCCCCCAAAGTGTCCAGTGTAAGCTCCCCCAAAGTGTGAAACAAGCGTGTGGAAACCTGTGAAAATCGACGCGTAAAAGGCACCTGTGAAGAAGTCATAAGTGACCGGAAACCTAATCCACTACAAACTCCTACTCAATATTCCGGTGTAAGCTCCCCCCAAGTGTCCAGTGTAAGCTCCCCGAAAGTGTGAAACAAGCGTGTGGAAACCTGTGAAAATCGACGTGTAAAAGGCTCCTGTGAAGAAGTCATAAGTGACCCAAAACCTAATCCCTACAAACTGAAACTAAATATTCCGGTGTAAGCTCCCCCCAAGTGTGAAACAAGCGTGTGAAATCGGCTTGTCAGGTGTGAAGCAAGGTGTGTGTGGTCAAGCCATGGCGTGCCAAACCGGGTGAGGTGGCCTGTGGATTGCCTTCAGCGGCTGGATACGCCCTCGCATGAGCAACACCGTGAGTAAATACACGTGTTTGTTTCTCTTTACTTTTAATATAATTAGCATTGGCCTGATTTCTTTAACCCTTTCAGTTGTTGTGATGCCATTTGGTATCATCATATTTCTGATCATAATTAAAACAAAATAATAGGGCTGACATCTATTGGGATTAATAAAAAATATGTTCCAATTGGGGAAAAAGTTTGAAGAATCGAATAATGTGCTTTTTGTTATCATAAATGGCTATAGACGATCAGAAAAAAATTCTAAAATGATGATACCAAATTGTCATTGGGACTGAAAGGGTTAAGCCCCGGTCTTATAAAACATCAAATTTTATAGGCATTAAAATAATATTTTAAATTTTTATGCTGTTGAATAGGGTAACTTTGGAACAAGCTTTTTAAAGCTAAATGTTTTTGAAGTTTATAATAATTAAATAGTAAAAACTGAAATTAAACCTCTCTGCGCTACAGATGGGTGCCTATTTCAGTTTACTTGACCAATTGTTCTGGGGTGCCAGTGTAAGGCGGTCAACTTAACTCGAAACCAACAGTGTTTAGTTCCCAAGCATAATTGGACCTTATTTTGTAGAAGCATACCTTGTCCTTATTTTTCACTTAAGGATGAAAGGATGAGTCAACCTCGCCCAATCCGGGACTTGAACAAGCGCTTTAAAACTAGATCTGTTTGAAGTTTACCATTAAATATACTCATTAAAAATGTGCTTGCGTTTTTTAACCTCTTGCTACCTGGCGTCCCCATTTCAGGACATATTTACCCCCCCCCCCACACACACAAACAATTAACATGTTAATAAGTTCCGAAATGGACCTGGTCCAATAGAACATTCTAATACCAGTTTTCAGCCTTTGATTACAGGTATCAGTCATTTATTTCTATGAATAACTGAAGTTGAACGAGGGGCAATGCTATATTAGAGTTCTTAAAAATAATTAATTTAATTTGTTTTTCTCAAAATTTACAAAGACTTCTTTTAGTAGTTAATTTTAATGGCATTTTGCATTAAAAACAAAGTTAACACATAATATGTCAATAAAAATAAGTGATACGGCCAATTTTTGTTCCTTTTATAGCACCAAAAATGTGCATCTTTAGTGTTTAAGGCGTGTCCCTAAGTAGCTATTAAACATAGTATTTTTAAAATGTCTTTGCAAAACATATTTTTAGCATACATTTGTATGAAAAGTATATTTAGATTAAGAATATACGTGTAGGAATTTGCTCGGGTCTTAAGAAGTTAAATATTGGCTACTCTCTGTGTTGACATACGAGTAAATATTTTCAACACGAAAGGTATTACTATGGTTTTTGTGCTTGGGCCAAAGTTACTTTCTAAAGCCAAAGCTATCTACGTTCGGCGGTACCCTAAAATGTCTAATGAGTTTTATAATTTTGGCGCCTCTAGATTTCTATAGTTAAACTCATAGTTTCATTGCACAAAAGCCACGACCATGGGCGGAGCTATAAAACGATCAGAACAATCAGATAAAGACAAAGTAAAACGGCTGAAATGTTCTCTTCATCTGATTGCTCCACGCGTTCTATATCTCCACCCATGGTCGTGTCTTCTGTGCAAGAAAACTAAAAAACAGCGAAAATTTGACGAATTTTAGCGAAATTAAATAAAAACCCTAAAAAAACCCAATTAAACTATTTATCTGCATAAGGAAAGTTAGCACTGTGCAAATATTAAATAAACTAAATGCATAAAAAATCATTCTTTTGCTGATATTTTTATCAGTGGTGTACACATAAAAATCAAATAAAAGGTTTAGTATATATATTTTTTAAAAATTAAATTAAAATAGCTATTTTAGACCCTTTGAGGGATACAGACATATAACCTCTTAAGACCCAAGCAAAATCCTACACATATATTCTTAATCTAAACATACTTTTCATACAAATGTATGCTACAAAGTATGTTTTGTACATAATTTTTAAAAAAAAAATTATGCTTTATAGCTACTCAGGGACGCGCCTTAAACTTTAAAAATAAAAAAAAAATGCTATAAATGCAACAAAAAAAGGCCGTATCACTTATTTGCAGTTAACAGATTATTTTAGCATTGTTTTTATGCAAAATGACTTGAAAATTAACTATTAAATAACTTTTTGAAAAGTTTGATTTTTTTAAGAACTCTAATATCGTATTGACCATCGTTCAACCCCATTTTTTTATAGAAACAAATGACTACCTGTAGCTCATATTTGGATCTTCTTCTATCGTACCAGGTCACTTTCGGAACTAATTAAGGTTTTAATTGTTTGTGGGGGTAATACGAAATTTGTGGGGGAAATTAAGAACGTCATTTTAATTAAAATTATAATTTTTTTAAAAATTACAATTTTATTTAACTTCATTTTTAATTTAATTTTTTCAAATTTATAATTTAACTAAAATTATATTTTTTGTGTATAGGCCACTCATTTATAACCATCTACTATAGAAATTTTACTTTCTATAGTAGATGTTCTTTATTTAAAAAAACTAAAGAAATCAAATTTTCAGCTACAAATAACAATTTTAAGCTTATGCAATGTATGAAAACAAGTTTACACTTCATTAAATTTGTTCTTTTCTATAAGTGAGTAAAAATGCCTCTGGTTCCGAAAACCTTTTTTCTCAATTTATCTTCATCCCCGTGAGAAGATCAAGATTAACAAACAAAAGTACTAACTCGCAGAAGTACTTGGAAACTTACAAGTGAATCCAATTTTATCATGCTGTATGTGGGCCGATATATTGAAACAATCCTTTATATTGGAAAAAATAAATAAGAACATATCTTATTCCAATTAATCGGGGGCGAAGATTCCTATATGAGGGCAACAAGAAAATGATCTATTAAAAGACACATAACAACCTTTGGAAAAAGAGAAAAAAAAATGAAAATTAATTTAAGTCATTAAATGATTTATTTTAAAAATACTTTATGTGACATATTATTTAAGTTTTTTAACCCTAATGCACGATGTGTAATTATAATAAAAACTTATGTAAAAAAATGTATATAAAAAAAACTTGGATAAATTATAAGTATTCTAGCGATAGAGATACACTCTTAAAACAAACACTCCTAATTTAACTCAGTCGGGGTGGATTTCACTCCTCCAGACTGGAAAATGCACTTCTCCTTTTGGAGTGGATCCTTTGTGTGTTAAACCTCCGACAGGATCACTCCAAACGAGTGATTTTAACTCAGTCTGAGTAAATATGCATGCCTTTACGGTGTCGAAAATGCACTTCTCCAACTGGAGTGGATTTCACTCTTTTGTTTTAAGAGTGTAGACAAATTGTTAGCATCTAAACCGTAACGCTCGTTCAAGTAATGTACAGAAAATTAACAACGAAATAAGAATCACTCTTTGTGGAATTTAAGCTCACTTCCAAAAACTGTAATATGCACGAGTCTTTTAAGGAATACAGTACCTCAAAAATGGCAAAAATATCGATTTTTTTTATTTGCTATAAACTTTAAGTTTGGAATCGCCTAAATAAATCTTCCAAGTTTTAAAAGTGATGCTATATTTTTAAAGAAGTTATTTCACTTTTTATGCAGAAAGGTAGGATAAAAATGCAAACGAATGAAAGTGTTTTTCATGGTATTCATTTTTCTTAATGACGAGTTTTTCAAAACGCTAAGGTTTTTTAAAAAATTATTTCAAAGGAATTTTGTATGCAGTTGGTCAAATGTGTTAACATAAAGAATTGGCATTAAAATTATTTTCAAAAGTAATAGTTTTAAAGGAAAAAATAGTAAAGTCGAAATTTTTCAAATATGCTCAAATAATTTGGGATATTCAAGATATATCTTTTAATAAAACAACTGCTGAAGATAAAAATTAAGATGCCAATTTTTATGCAAAACATTTCAAAGTACATAAGAAAAAAAAAAGTGTTAAAATATTAGTATTTAAAAATGCCTTAGTATTTTAAAAAATTTCAAAAAATATAGATATTTTTAAAAGATAATTTAAAAAATAAAATTAATTTATTATTTTTTTCATATATTATTTTTATATATAGATTGAACTTATAAAGCATCAATTTTATAGAGAATATGTCAATTTTTTTTAAACTGCACTGTTAAAAAAATCACAGTAAAATTACGGGCTTGGGACGGCAACAAAGTTTCCAACCATGCACCGTTAAAATACACTCATGCCCATAATTTCCTGCATACCGTAATTTAACGAGCCAAAGTAATACAGTGACAACTGTAAAATTACGGTCCTTAAACGTAACATTACAGTATGCCTAATTACTATTTAAGCGTAATTAAACGACCATGGACCGTAAATTGACAGCCATAATAACGGTATCAAGCGTATAACTGCAGTCCTTGAATGTAAATATATGGTCTAACTGATTACGGTTTAACCGTAAATTGATAGTGTGTAATTGTATATATCTGACCGTTTTCTGACGGTCTAGGTAAATTAATTAACGATGTGTTCATAGCATTAAAAAAATCAAAATACAAAATAGCAATTTCATCAAACATTTAATTTTATTCATTGAAATTACAAGTAGACCAATTTTCAAGACTAGTATATTAACTTAAAAAATAGTACATTAGCACACATGAATAATACAGGGGAAAAAACCCTTCCTAGCATAGGAATCTGTCTACAACAGGCCTCTTTGGCAGTTTTAGCAAATCATGGCCTAACCTGGTGTAAGGAAATCAGTTCCTTACTTGGTTCTTCTCTCCCAGCAACCCCAGTTCACGCGAGACACAAGTCCCACGTTTGTACCAAGAGAGAAACTGATTTCCTATCACCAATGTCTGCAAGCAGACCAAATTATGGGAAGATTCCAAGCAAATCAAGGTTTTCTTCCCCTCGACTCTTCACATATTAAATTATAAAATAAATTTAACTAAAAAACAAGCATCAAAGTATTACACTTGCAAGACGTATAGCATGGAAATAAATTTCTAGAACGAAAAAATCCACACACATTTATAAAATATTTAATTATTTTAATCAGTTAAATAAATATTTGAATTTTAAATGTAATTAATAAAACATCGGAAGAATTATAAGAACTAAAATTTTTACTAAAGTCCTACATCCTGTAAATTATTTATATTTTAGTAGCATTTACAAAGATATAAACAAGTTCTGTTATTTAATTATTCAAATTTTTAAGTCATTTTTTTATTATAAACTCATGTGAATTCATCAGATCAGTCCCTGATTTATGGAAATTCTATGCTTTTGTGTAAAACAACACAATGTCAAATGGAATGACAAGAATGAGAATGGAATGAGCATTTAAAATAGTAAATTTATACATCATCTAGATTTGTAAAGTATGTTTGCTGTTTAAAAGTCACACTATTTGTGTAAAAAAATATCAAATTCTAAATATGCTTATCGTAAAACTTTTTTACAAGTCAATTCTAAAATTTGGATCCAAAAAGGGTAAAACTCAAGCAGTTCCTTATGATGATAAGACTTATTTACAAAATATGTTCAGGTGTTTCATGACTAGCTCCACTCCAAAATGAATGTTGATAAAAGATTAGTTCAATGTCACTGCATATCCAGTTTTGAAACTATAATAGAAATATATTTTATTTTTACCAAAGTGCATATCATAGAAGATTATGAAAGCAAACTTTAAGGGGGAGTCCATAAATTATTGTTATTTGCTTGCAGTGATTTGTTTTGGGTTCAGCATAATAGTATCAACAAATCTCATGCGAGTGTCAAGCCATGAAATATAACCAAGAGAAGAGTGATGGGGGGGGGGGGGGGGACAAAATCGCCAAAGTCGTCTAACGTAAAATATGGACGCCCCTAAGCTATCAAATCCCTTCAAACACACAACCTGCATTAATAGAATTATCTATTTCATTGTGACTCTCCAAGTTTCATAGCTTAAACATTACGTACACGGGAAAAACCGAATGATTTTGTAGAGAATTTTTCTTAGCAGGCCACTTAGGCGCTGATAGTGAGTGATCGTTAAACTTGTGTAAGGAATTCAGTTAATACCACAGAGATCATAGTTAAAGTAATAGAGTGGCAGATCACGTGATCTCCAATGCTAACGACAGACGGGACGCGCAAGGAGCTCCCACAAGAGCCACAATGAATCCAGTGTTGTTGGTCACGTGATCTGCCACTCTAATACTTTAACTACCTTCTCTGTGGTTCCTAGCAACCAAGATTCAGGCGATTGACGATCCCGACGCTTAGACCAAGCGACGAAAAAAAAAGAGAAACCAGTTTTCTGCCGCCAATGTCCGCCAAGCAGACAATTGTGGGCGTCCGCCTAATAAATCAATCGGTTCTTCCCGCGTACTCTTCAAATATGAAAATTACAGTTTTGACATTTTTAATAAATGTTATATTCAGTCAATTTATTTTTTAAAAAGAATTTTCTGAAATGTTGAGTTACAATTACTTATAACATCTTTGGAGGACTATTCTAAGTAGTTTCATTTTTTTGGGTCTATGTTTCAAACCTTCACAAAAAGAACTTGAAACCTAACTTTTATTACAGACATCAACATTTTGGCCACTCTTTATTTCTTGCCAATAGTCATAGCCAAATTCAATATTGTTTATAAAAGATACATTATAAAAAATAAAAATAGACCACCATACCTTTTGTTTGATTAGCCCAGTCGATGATCGGAACCAGACATCGAACTAACTTCTCCAATACCAGTCTTTCGATTTCTACTTCCTGCGAGTGAGACTTCTCTGCTTCACTTGCATTAGCCACTAGGCATTCCAGGACAATCTGTAAATCGGATAAAAAAAAGCCTTCAGAACAGTGGTTGATTTAGGGTTATGGTTAATAGTTCATTATGACACACAGCCTACAAGGTTTTCACCCAATTACAAGACTTGAGATTGTACAGTTTACAACCAAGTCTTACTCAGGAATCGAACCTAGACTCCCAGTTCTTCAGTCCAGGAGCTATAACCGAGTATGAATATTGGGTATCATTTATCAGACATTTTTGGCTGTTCAGGCTGCTGTATACGTTGGCAGTTATTTTGAGGATGCGTGGACCTGAACCTGATACCTTCTGCATGCAAGGCAAATGTCTTAACTGACAGAGCTCTTAGCTGATTTACGAATGACCTGGTATGATTTTACTGCACTATGTCTTAATTAGAACAGAACCTTTATAGCTGTTTCAAACAACTCTAGGCCAGAAGCACTCTCAGATATTGACTGAGGGTTCCTCAACTGAAGTTAATAACTCCAGTGAAAAATGGTCCATTCATTGTTGTGGTTACTGAAGTTTACCTTCCTATGTAACATGAGATCAACAGCTACTTTTCACAGCGTAGCCATACAACAGTGGCTCATAAATGGTAATCAAGATCATAAAAGGACAATTTTTTTTAGCAGGAATTAATATCCAATAGGCGATTTGAAAACAATTTCAGGTGACATTTTTAGTTTACCTTCCTTTTAGCTTGAATTTGAAAGAACAATATAATAATAAATTAGGCAAACAATAATGAATATTAATTTAATTTGTGAAAGAAATTAGTTAATTTTGGTATTTAAATTACAACTGGAGGCTGTGTTTGGGGATTTTTTCTAAGGTGTAAAAATCTCTAGGTGGCAATTACTGTTGCAAACATATTTGCTTTTCTATAAGAATTTCAGTAAGTATTTCATAGAAAAGCAAGCTATTTTAGTTCTCCTAGAGTTTCTTGTCGCCCCTGGAGTGCCAACTAATTCTCTGGTGAACTCATTTTTACGAGTCCAAGGCATTACCCCAAATCTACGTCAACAACATAATTATTTCATACCTCTTCAACTCCTTGTTAGCACAGGCGGCTTGTTGGGGAGATGTCCAAAGAGAAGTTTGCTGTTGGATCCTGACTTCGCAGCATCTGCCAGGTGCAATCAGAGTCTTCCTTTCTTAGCTGTCCTTCAAGTTTTGTGCAATCAATGCACTTGCAGATGTTAGTACACAGGATCTTGCCCTAAATATAACGAGATAAGTTAAAGGTTAGGTTGAATTATCCTCGCAGTAGACAGAATTCAAAATTGAAGGTCGCTAGTCGCAAAATGCGAATGAATCCTCCAATAATGCAACAGCAAACTAAATTAAATCTCAGTTAATGTAAAAAGTTTATCAAAATCCTCAATTCAATTTTTTTATTTCTGGTTATGAAAAATCTCACCATAATTTTTCTTAAAATTGCTAATGTTCACCTATTCTAAATTAGCCACCGCTGTACTATGACTGCTCTAGTTCACTGGTCTTGTGTCTTAAACTCTCTATGAAAACAAATAAAATTCTGCAGTGCTGAAATTCCATAACTTTGATTTTATATATATAAACAAAATGATTAGAAATTGGAAAACAATGGCCATCGTGAACTGTCAAACTTGCAATGATCGTAAATTTTAAAATTCAGACAATTAAAAAATTTAGAAACTCAAACTACCACAATCCTAAATAGTAATTCTTTAAAAGGCACTCTGGTAATGCTATTAACACAAAACTCAAAAATATTAAAAATTTTCTGTTAAGCGCTATAGACTTTGGAATTTGTGGATAAATAAACAAAAATATAAATTTATTAAAAATAAAAAAAAAATGCTCTTAGATACTGTGCATTAATGTTTTGTGTGATAGTCATAAATATGTACATTTTGGAAATTTTTTTAGATAATGAATGAATAAGAGAAAAATGCTTTCCACTGTACCTGTTAGTGTCCTTCTCACCTTCTTAGCTGTTTGGGCGTCTCATGGAAGCATCCAATTGATGAGCCGGATGATCATACTTTAAATCTTCCGGGTCTCTTGGACCTGCTGTAGGCTTTCATTCACCAGGGAGATGAAAAACAACAATAATCCTAAATATATACATTTGTTTAGAATAATCTAATAATCACTTCTGTTAATAATATAATATTAGGGCGACAATAAATTTTGATGAATATTTACAATTAGCAGTAATTTAAAATAAATATGTTAAGGAAACCATAAAATCAACTGTGAATTGCATTTACCAAGAACTGTGTTTGTCCGTTGCTGTCAAAAATAATCTTATTAAAGAATAATTTAATTTGTTTCAGGGCTAGAAAAATCTCAAAAATTTTACATGCCCTGTCGGGCATGTTAGTCTGGGAAATACATGCCCGAATAAAAATTTTACATGCCCAAGCGCAGGCCGAGCGAAAGGGGGAGGGGGAAAAGAAAGCTGGTACTCAGGCATGAGTTTGGCAAAAATAACAAAAGCTGAAACTAAACTGAATAATTGGCCGCGTAATTTTTTTAAAAAAAAAGCAGTATACTTAATTCACGAAATAAACTGATACATTATGTAAGTTGGAAAACCAAATTCTCTGACTTTTCCAGGTTTTCCCAGAGAATTTACAGAAAATTCCAGGTTGTATCAATGTCAATTAAAAATATATCAAACTATTTTACCTTAAGACACCTTGCCAAAGTAATAAGAAATTCAAAAATTGTAGAAAGTGGTGACATTTCCCGGCATCCACTAGAATTTTATTGATGAATTTCTATTTGATGCCATAATGACAAGATTGTGAAGCAAGTAACTAATTTCGATTTAAGATTAAAATTTTCAAGAGGCAACAAATGGATATGTTGGGGATCTATAAAAACGCAAAATGTTTATTTAAATTTATGGAAAGGTATTTTTGATGTAATGTTTACATGCCCGGTCGGGCATGTGAGGCGAAAAAATACCTGCCCAATTGGAATATTTACATGCCCCGGGCATGTTGGGCAATATAATTTTCGAGCCCTGATTTGTTTGTAAGAGTTTCCAAGCAATAAGGGTCATAAACATGCTTTGCTTTGCGTTAAAAATTCTAGCCGCTATAGGTCTTTTTTTAATTGCTGAAAAAATTATTTTTACAAAATAATTCAAAAGAATAACAAATAATTCAAGTATAAAAATGTACTCAATTATTGAAATCTGATAATTTTGTTAAATTAAAATTTTGTACTTAAATTTAACTTTTTGTGCTTTACAAACACATTTGCATAAAAAAATTGATTTTGACCTAGAATGTTTACAAAACAATAAATTATATTTAAAAACAACTGTAATAAAATTCATTTAAATCTGAAAAAAAACCACATAAGGCACTCAACAACAAAAAAAAAAAAAGAATTTGGGAAATTGAAGACACGTTTCCACTTTTCCCAGAACAGCACATCCTCTTCAGAAAATTTAATTCGTAAAAATAAAGGTAAATTATATTTTCAAAATATATTAAAATATCAAAAGATGTTGCTTGATTGTGAATATATGTCACATGTGCGAAATATGAAAAAAAAAAACAATCACAATTTAAAATACACTTCATTATGCTAGCTTGAATGATATTTTAGAACTTTCACTCGAGCAAAATATTGCCTTAAGCCTTTTTCAACTTTTAGAATTTACATTGTAATAAGTCAGAAATAATATGGTTACCGATGTTCTAGCAACTGTTGAATTTCAAAAACTTATCAAACTATACAAATAAAAATCAGATTAAACTATTAAAAACTTGGAACGATGTTAACATTAAATTGTAATCTGCACAAGCGAATTCATTTCTACACCAAGACATCAGCTATCTTCAAGGACAGACACTTTCTTACTTAATTTATATTTTTAAACTGAATTTTATAATCATTGAAATTTTACAAATATTATAAATATTTAACAGCGATATCTGCTAAAAGGAAAATATAATGCGAAAATCTCAGTAAAACAAGTTGTAACATATTCGAATAAGTAATTGTATTCGTTTTAGAATGATAGTTGCTGTTGGGGAACGTGGTTGACTGCTAAACTTCATAGATACAAAACAAAAAAGGGGCAATTTTTACAGAATCGTTAATATTTAAAATGATGACACATTCAACGAAAGAAACAATAACATTTTACTTACTTTTAATTAGCATTCTGTTCTTTCTTTAGAAGAACCATGCAGCATGTAGCTTCGTTTTTCTCAATTGTTTGTTTTGGTTTTAGCGGGATGAAAACATCACGGTTGCAGTTTACGTGTGACGTCATTCTGGAAATGAAGGGATTTTCCCCTGCCGGATGTAAATTTACGGTGGTGTGCAGTAATTTTGCTAACAGATGGGCTGAAACTGTAAAAATACGGGGGTTGCCCTTATTTTCTAACTGTTTAAGGGATATGGCCGTTTATTTAGTGGGTCAGACCGTATTCCATCGAATACGGCCAATGCCCGTAAAAATTGAAGGGCAAATGACCGTAAATTTACAGGTTTTTTTTACAGTGTGGTACGTCCCCTTTAAAGTTTAAGATTTATAGAGTAACATTTCTAGTCAATACATTTTGATAATTAATCAATGAAATTTTCAGAACTTATTTCGCCATTGGATATTTAAACTTGAGCATCGTGCTTGTCTGCCTCTTAAAATATCCTGGCCTGGCTGTAATTGGAAATATTAGTCTTTAATAGCTCAAATTACGTTCCCTTGTTCAGCTAATGTACATATAATTAACAACGAAATAAGAAAACTTTTGTGGAATTTAAGTTTATATCCAAAAAGTGTGATATGCACGAGTATTTTAGCGTTTAAGATTTTTTCATACAACAACTAAAAAAACTAATTGCAATTACTTTAATTGTGAGTTACAACTGACATACGTTAATCAAATTGATTTAATTTCAAGGTGCAATTCAAAGTTCAATTGCGATTAATTTAATTCTAATTAATTTAATTGCAATTGCTCATTTAGTCAATCAATAAGATAATTGACAAATTAATTGATTGAAATTGAATTGAATGCCACTTAAATGAATGCCAATTAAATGCAAATAAAATTGAATGCCAAACACTGGTCTAAATGTTGCTAAGATTGCACTAATTGATATCAATGAAAATGACGTAGCAAAAAAATCAAACCGCGGCTCTATAGAAACTCATCAATATTATTTGCGAATTTATTGAATGAGATTTATTAATGCATTAACGATGTTTGGTAAGAAAATTTTCCGCGGGAAAATGAGTTTTCGGTTTTGCCTAAATAAAGAAAATATAAGACAATTAAAGACCATAGTCCTAAACAATTTATGTATGAAAACTTAAGTTACGTATTAAACTTAAGGTTTAATATATAAAATTTTTTGGACTCGACTATGTTTTAGTCAGGATATTTAAAATATTTTCAAAACTCCACCCTTGTCTTATTATATTTTGATATTAAAAAAAAAAGAAAAACAAGTATGTTTCAAAGCATTAAATCTTACAAGTATATACGTTTTGAACCTCAATTTAAATATTTATTTCAATTTGCAGATACAATGTTTTAAACTTGCATATCTCTTCTACAATTTTTGGTCAACTATTTATTAATTTCTAACAAAAAATAAGGTTTTTAAATTATTAGAAAATGTGGCAAGTTCTAGGATTTCAGCAAATCACCTACGTTATGTTTTTTGAGTGACAGTCGTTGGAAATGAACACTCTTAAAACGAACGAGTGATTTTAGCTCAGTCTGAGTTAATTATCACTCCTCCAGTCTAGAAAATGCACTTCTCCTGTAGGAGTGGATCCTTTGTGTGTTAAACCTCCGACAGGAGCACTCCAAACGAGTGATTTTAGCTCAGTCTGAGTTAATATTCACTCCTTTCCAGTGTCGAAAATGCACTTATCCTACTGGAGTGGATTTCACTGTTTTATGAGTGAAACTCATACAAATATCTGTATTGATTTGCTTGTATACTCAACAAAATTTCAGTCATGATTTAAATAAAAAAGATCGTCATCATAATGCAAAAAACAAAATGGTACCGACTGCCCAACTCACTTGAAAGTTTGTTTTCAAAATTTTGTGTATCTAATCCTTATTAAACAGCAAGATTCAAGTATTTTAAGCTTCTCGATTAAATTTTTTAGAAAATTGTTGTTGCTTTCATAACTACTAATTAAGTTTGGGATGAGTACATTTCTAAAATAATCAAAATCTAGTTGAAAACAGCGGAAAGTCCGAAAAAGAAAACTGTTGAAATTATGTAACTAATATTTAAAATCAAGTAACTTTTTGTTCAAATAGTGTAATTTACTGTATACCAAAACTATAATAAAGCTAATGGTTTTTGCAAGTTACTTGCGCTTCTCCTTCATTGCAATATATAAAAAAAAACTGCAATTAGGATTACTCCATGCGTATTGACAATTTGTATTAATGGAAATCCTTTTGTATAGTTTGATTGAATTAACGTTTCACTAAATGCCACACGATTCTATTATATAATGGCCGAGCCACACGGCGAATAAGTTGCCTAGATTTCCTGTTAACTCATTGGAAAACCAATTACAATTATATATTTTTTTGCCCAGTTGATACAAGTACAATTATAGTTTTTTTGCACAGTTGACAAAAATTACAATTATATTTTTTTGCCCAGTTGATACTAATTACAATTATATATTTTTTGCCCAGTTGACACCAATTACAATTATATATTTTTTTCCCAGTTGATACCAATTACAATTATATATATATTTTTTGCCCAGTTGATAAGAATTACAATTATATATATATATATATATATTTTTTGCCCAGTTGATACCAATTACAATTAAATTTTTTTGCCTAGTTGATACCAATTGCTATCTTTTAAATGCTGTTTCATTGTTTCTCTTAAGAGGGAGTCAGAATGCTAATCAAAATCGCTTATTAAGGTTAATAGCGTATTACGCAGTGCTAATCGGGTTTCAGAGATTCATTTGAATTTTTTCTCTTGTTGACAGAGTATTATCTCTAAGCCTAATTCCACCAAATATTTGTTACATTTGCTGCGTAATTGCCTTTAAAAGTCATCGTCAACTGACCGTTACTTAAAATTAAGATACTTCGTATTTTCCCCCCAAGAAATTAGACTGTCGAAAGTTATACTTATTCAAATGCAAGGCAACACGTTGAGTATCTATGTTTACATCGAAACCAATTTTATAGCAGATACATTTTGTTTTGGAACGTCTAAAAAGGAAACGCTATCTGACTTAATGAGTTAATAAATATTTTAAAATACGAGTAATTGTACGTTTTTAATACCAATCACACAATCCTAAATACGAAACATTATTTGAAAGGATATTAATTACTTACAATATATATTTAAGACTTATTTCTATAGGAAAATTCGTGTGAAAAAAAAAATTGAACATTCAGTTTTTGGTTTAAAACTTAAATAAAAGAATTTCTTTTAATAAATGGTTTCTGAAATTGTATAAAATTTAACAAATAAACAAAATAAAGCCTATTCTTAAATAATGACACTGTTCTCGCTTTGCTTTGTAAGACAAAAATTATTTTTAGTTTTATTTAAAAACGATTGCTACATTTATTTTATAAGATCATTAAAATTAGAAATGTTATATGTGTTAATGAATTTGTTATTTAGTTAAAGAAAACTAAAAATATTGAGACTTGTAAAAAGTTAAAAAACTGTATATATAAGGTTCCCCTAATTATGCAGAATGACCATACAAATACCTCATTACCTATTTCAAAAACACACAAAGTTGATATTAATGCAAAACCTTTAAAAGATAAATTGTAATAGTGCGGTACGCATATAGAAAACAGTAAAACCGTTATTGTTATTAATGCCGAATTGCACATTGTTAACAAATAAACATCCATATTATGATTCCATGATAACAACATGCGGAAGGTCCAGGTTCGGGTCCGGGCATTGCGACCTATAAACGGCCCTTGCAGCCAAAAATGTCAGACGACCCCGTGTGGAGGAAGTGCACGTCAAATATCCTTCAAAGTCTTGACGCAGTGTACGATGTCGCTCTTAACGATTGCGTTGTGTGGCAACTCAGGTGTCGGTTCGTCACTTGACTGTGGTTCTAAAATACGAACGCCAATAGCCCTCGTGTAGCTCTAATGAGACGACAATTTAAGCTAAACTAACCATATTTAAGATCTACAGGGTGGTTATAAAATAACGCTCGCTATTCGGAGTGGTCTGTAGCTTTAATGAATAATCCAAATGCAAAAGACTTTGAGACACTTACTAATCAAGAAAGGAGGGAAAAGAATGGAATCATAAAAAACAAACTCGTTACTTGATCAGGGTTCTAAATTACGAGGCGTAATTGGATGTGTTGGCAGTAATTAACCATAATTGGCTATCCCTCGTAATTTAGAACCTTTTTCAAGAGACGAGTTTCTTTTTTATGATTCCATTCTTTTTGGAAAAAATGAAACTTGTCTCTTGACTAGGGTTCTAAATAACGAGGCGTAATTAGCGGTGTTGGCCGTAATTGGCCATAATTTACGACGCCTCGTAATTTAGAACCCTGGTCAATAGACGAGTTGTTTTTTTATGATTATTCTTTTTTATGATTCTTTTTTAGGAATCTATATTTTTTTATGATTCCATCCCCCCCCCCCTTCTTGATTAGTAAGTGTCTCAATGTGTGATGCATTTGGATTATTCATTCAAGCTACAGATCACTCCGAATTGCGAGCGTTATTTTATAACCACCCTGTATTTCTTCATAATATCTCCAAATGGAACCTTCTTAGAGCAGCATAACGATTTCTTGAATTTAGAATTTTCCATTGTCAGGAAAAAAAAATCACGTATAAAGTTTCTGATACCCTTTAATTTGATACTTCACAATATGAATTACTGAAAATATGGATAACGCCAGATGGCGTTTTAAGAGATTTTTCAAATTTTTTACTAATATTCTTGTGGCTGGTGGTATAAAGTTAGTGGTTAAGTTTCTGAATTAGGTAGCATTGGTAAGTCATAGCGTCTGATTAAAGACACCTTTTTGGAGTTTGAAGTAAAAAAAAAATGCTGAAGTTACATTTGAAAACTAACCTATATACACGTAAAAAAATTATTCAATTTCTAATTTATTTTTAATCTTAAAAGGAGCATATTTTAAAAATTCTTTAATTTTCTTTTACTTAAAGTAGAATAAGGTATTTCGGCAAACACAATATTAAAAATTAAAATGTTTAAAAGAAGAAAACTTTTCATTTCAAAATGTGTTTCCATTCATGTGTGCCTAATGCGCACAAATTTAACTAAAAACTCTTGCTTAGCTCTTACAGTAGAAAGCGTTCAGAAAGAAGCAAAAGGAATTTTGGGACCGTCCAGAGTAAATATTTTGTATCATAAGTGAACTTTTTTTTTGACATTTACATGAAAGTCAATGGCTTTTTATGGTATGGTATGGTATGATTCATATATATTCCAGCTTGTGTGCTTGTTCAGAGAACCGCTTATAAGCTTTCGTCAAGTGGGACAGACACAGAAAGAAATTTTACAGTCACAAAGAAATGAATACCACATAGACAAATAACAACATTTATTGACTGTCACAAACATCCATGTCTGACGGGGATTCGAACCCGACCCCAGCAGCTCCAAAGGCTAGTACACTTACCATTCAGCCTCCGGGGCGGCCTGGCTTTATGTGCTATTGTTTAAAACATTTTGGGGAAGGTTACTAATATATTCTAGAAACATGACAACACTAAAAATTTTGCAGCTAAGTTGCATAACACTTTCTCCGTAACGTTCCTGAATTCTTATTACATTGTATTGTTAATAATATCGAATATTAAATTTGCGGTACTGTGTCCCCTTAAATTCTCACAGTTTTATTCAGACAATTTATTTAACATGTCCTAAAATCACTACTGGTTTCCATAAACGTCGTAAGGCGTCACCCCGCCTGAAAGTGGAATTGCCGGAGCACGTCTTTGGTCGTCTTTCACTGTGCCACAGATCACTGCTCCGAAGCGTGGGAGACGCCCGCGGGAGAACGCATCTTGTTGTTGGATTGACAACCAAAACTTTCTGGACAAGGGGTGTGTAACACTAACACGACTTTCAAATACCACAATAATTAACACAATCAATACATTTAAAGGCAACTTTTTCCCCCTTTAAGGTTATTTCAATAATTTTAAAAATGGAAAAGTTCCATGGCAGCTATATGGGTAATGCTATCGATACCGTCTGCCGATTTCTAGCCTCCTTTAAGGAGCTAGAATCAGAGCACAGCCAATTACGCTTCGTAATTTAGAACCCTGGTCAAGTGACGAAGTCGACACCTGAGCGGGCACCCAACGGAACTTCGTGCGACATCGGACGCTAACGCCGTTGGGACTTTCGACTCCACAGATTTAACGAGCACGTATATCGCAGTGTACTCGGGCACCCCGGTGAATTTTAGAGAAATTTTTCCACCAGCACGAATACGACTAAAGTAGGGCTAGGACAAGGACAGAACCAAGAACCTTCTCGGTGTGAGGCTCGTCGCTTACACCTTTCGGCCACCGAGGGGCCCCATGGCAGTTATGTTTGTGCACGAGCGATTCATTTTGAAAACATTATTATGATAACCGGCAGGTTCTATTAACTTGTGTACCAAATTTGATGCCCGTAGCTGTTATAGTTCATGTCTTCAAGCTATAGAGTGGTTACAGACAAGACGGACCAAGGTTCGCGAAATACAATTTTTTCGAATTTTGAAAACCCGCACATTACTTCCACAACCTTTTATTTCCTACTAGCAGTATGGTCCCGCCTTACTGGGAACCCGTTAACATCGCATTGATTCCTTTTAGAGGCATGCTTACATGTGAAAATACGCTCAAAATTAAATTCGTGTTGGCGCATGCGCACTTAAAAAAGCAAACACTAATAGAGGATGAAGCAGCCTTAGGGCGAGCGCATATCTCAACCAAACTCAATCAATCAAACTAATAGAGGATGGCGTCAAGCCCCCGTTTTTTCCCGGTCCATGTATTTTCAAGCCCTGTTATGGTCCAGCAATCCCACGTGGATGACGTTTTTTTTTAACTGATTATATTAATTAAAAACCGCAATCAAATATGAAAAAACTAAGCCTCAGGTGCACATGTAGGTATTAAAAGGAATCTATATTAAAAATTTCGAATTTTTTAGAGCAGTCTAAGTAGGTCTTTTGCGATCCACAGACATACACACAGGCAGACAGACTCTTTCTTTTATTATTATAGATCAGGTTTAGTTTAGTTTGAATTGTCGTCGCATTAGAGCTACACGAGGGCTATTGGTGACGGACGTCGTATTTTAGAACTACCGTTAAGTGGCGAGCCGACACCTGAGTAGGCACCCAACGCAACCGTTACATGCGACATCGCACGCAGCGTTGGGACTTTGAACGATATTTAGCGTGCTCTTCCTCTACACGGGGTATTATTCGCCGGACATTTTGGCTTCATGGGCCCTTTATAGGCCTGCAGTTATTTTGGTGATGCCCGGACCCGAAATTAGGACCTTCCACATCCTAGACGAATGCCCAACCGACTGGAGTCCTCAGCCAAACTTCATATTAGATAATTAAGAGTAAGAACGCTTTTTATTCTTTATAAAACGCTTTTTATTCTTAATAAAAAATTAAGGATGGATCCTGCACGGTAAAATTTTGCTTTCACCTTACTCCATAAATCTTTTAAAAGTACATACTATACCTTCGACATTACAGTGTAATGTTTAGGTGCACCATGAAAGAGGGTTTTTTTTTCACTTTTTCTGGGAAACTTTACTCCATAGAGCTGGAAGCAGCACGCCATCATCAGTTTCAGTTTGTTTGTTTGGTTTGAATTATCGTCGCACTAGAGCTACACGAGGGCTATATCATCAGTTTCAGGGATTGCAGTTTACCAAACTTTTAGTGTTTACCAGAAACTTTGTATAAAAAAGGCATATTACAGATCTCTAATTTGCTATTTTCCCATACAAAAAAAGGCTACTGTTTCAGCAAATTTCTAGGTTTTTACTAGTTTTGTGGAGCAAATGTTATCAGTTTGGAGTTCAGTGCTACAACTAAGTAACTGAGTGAGGTGATTACCATCTTTAATTTTATTGCAGGGGTGTTCTAACTTATCAAGTAAAGAAAACTATTCAGGTAACCAAACTTTTATTTACAGAACAAACTTAAATTCAACTTAAAAGCAGTTATATATTAATCACGCGCTTAGTGCGCTGGAAAACAGTACCGAGATTTGCCCTCAGGAAAGGACAGCACTCGTCTTATATTGATCAAGAAATTTACATATATATTAGAAAGTTACACACTCTTAAAACAAATGGGTGAAATCCACTCCAGTTGGAGAAGTGCATTTTCGACACTGGAAAGGAGTAATTATTAACTCAGACTGAGTTAAAATCACTCGTTTGGAGTGATCCTGTTGAAGGTTTAACACACAAAGGATCCACTCTTCTCGGGGAAGTGCATTTTCAAGACTGGAGGTGTGAAAATTTACTCAGACTAAGTTAAAATCGCTCTTTTGCTTTAAGAGTGCATGTCTTCATTTTCTTCTTATTTACAATTTGGTTGTAGCTCGTGAACTTGCACTTACGCTACACTACTTCTTAGCACTCCACTCGGCAAGTTGAGTGCGAGCCACATTATATACATTTTAATTTTACTGCATTTTTAAATTTAATGCATGGGACAGTCATGTTTTATCATCTCCTATTCGTCGTTTAAAATAATTTAGAAACCACGTAATCAAATATAATTTAAAACAATTTAAAAATAAAATTTTCAGTTAAAATTCCCAATTTGAATCACTGCCCAGATACGCAGCTTACACCAAACCACATTTTTGAATGCCCGGCAATGAGTGCCAATTTGAGAGACATTGGAGACCTGCCATCACTAATAGATCTTTATGACAGTAATATCCAAAAAATTACAGACGCGGTCATCAACACATGGTTTCATTTAGCTTAACTTTCACTTTTCGGTAACGTCATAGACACGACAAAAAAAATTGCATTTCCGGCAGTGAAGAAAAGGTTAAACTTCAACCAAATTCTGAGAGAGTTATAATTATCACCTTGTACAATAAATATCCATCACCAAAAATACATACACAAATATTTTTTACAATTTCAAGTATTCCACCAAAAGATCATTTTCACTTGAGAACTTTCTCCTCTTTCATACCAAAAATATTAGATCTTAATATCAAAATGTGTTCCTTTCTTTCCCTTAAAAAAGTTCAGAAATCCTGAAAGTCTCCAATTTCCTGGATGATTCACATCGAAAAGGAAGCCCTCTTCGGCTATTCCCATCCCGTTCGGGCGATGAGAGTCCATTAATTTCGCCAAGATCTCACACTTAGTCTGGGATCAGTGGGCAGGCGGAGGAAGGAGCTTGGCGGAGACATCCGTTGTAAGAGTAACTTAATTTGCCTGTTTCAGGTGACGTAGTTCCTTCCAGCTTTCATTCTTGCATTTAACCTTTTAGGACCCGAGAAAAATCCGTCACGTATATATTTTTATATCATCTAAACATACTTTTCATACAAATATATGCTAAAAAGTATGTTTTTCAAAGACATTTCGAAAGAAAAATATGTTTAATAGTTACTTAGGGACACGCCTTAAACTCTAAAAAACATTTTTTTTGTGCTATAAATGAAACAAAAAATTCGGTATTACTTATTTGTAGTTAACAGATTATTTTAACAATGTTTTTAATGCTAAATGCTTTTCAAATTTATTGCTAAAATAATTTGTTGAAAAGTTTGATTTTTTTAAGAACTCAAATATCGTACTGACCTTCGTTCAACTTCATTTTTTTATACAAATAAAAGACTGATACCTGTAATCAAAGTCTGAAAACTGATAGTTGGATCTTCTTCTGTGAAGCGAATTGTACAAAGCATAGAGATCCTAATCAAAGTATTAGAGTGGAAGTCACGTGACCTATCCATGCTAACGACGGACGGGACGAGCATGGGGACCGAAATTCGGGAAAGTGTCGCCAACTTTTTAGTAGAAAGTGCTTAGAAAAAAATAAATTTAATTCTTAAATATTAAAAAAAAATATCATAAAAATACTAGCTGCATTTTGGAATATTTTTAGTGACTTTAAAATAACT
Source organism: Hylyphantes graminicola (assembly GCA_023701765.1). Lineage (NCBI taxonomy): Eukaryota > Metazoa > Arthropoda > Arachnida > Araneae > Linyphiidae > Hylyphantes > Hylyphantes graminicola. Next base: position 75,035,899 of record CM043113.1, on the reverse strand, counting down.
TGAAACGCCTTTCTAGTATTTTTATAATATTTCGTTTGTAAATTTAGAATTAAATTTTATTTTTCGCGAAAAATAAATTTTGAATTCCGAATAAATTCCGAATTTTGGTCCCCAACCCTAAGATGGCGGCCCTCATGCTCGTCGCGTCGTTAACATAGATTGGTCACGTGACTTCCACTCTAATACTTTAATTAAGATCTCTATGGTACAGCTGGGGAAAAAAAAAACGCTCCACCCCACGTTTCTCAGCTGCTATTGGGCAAGGAACTTTGTGAAAGGTGTCATTTTTCAGGAAATAGCGTAAGGAACTAAGAACTGGCAACAAAAATTGTATAAGGGGTCGTCTACATATTAAAATGTGTACCAACTTTGAAATTTCCAATGGCAACACCCAATTTTTTTTACATAAAAATGTTCAGCACCTTCAAAATACCCCATCTGTAAAAAAGATTTATTTACTTTGCATTATTTGCTGAGCTATAAGCATTCAAAGTTGAACGCCCATAATGTTAAAAAAGTTTCATAAACTTTTATTCATATCTCCACAAATAAAAGGAATTAAAGAAAGTTTTTTTTTTTTCATTATATACTTCTTAATCTTCCAAAAACAAATCACACAAGTTTTTTCATCAATTTTTCAGTTTTAATAATTTTTTATTTAAATTTAAATAATAAAAAATAAAACATGAATAGCAACCAAATTTTTTTTTTACATAAATCGATAAAGTAGATCAAGTAGAACCAAAATCCCAATTTTTTTAATTCAAAAACAATTATTTGCCGAGTTATTGTAAAAAAACTGAAAAAGACGAATTTTAGGGATCGTGTAAAAAATTACTTGGCGAATTCGATCCTAACTTGCATTATCGTTTGGTGATTGAAAAGCATTTGTTGATAAATGTTTATTCAAATTATTGATGTCTGAAAAAAAAATCTAAAAATATTTTCTTATTTCAAGTGCATGCAATGTATTTTGTTTGTCGGATTAACTTTAAATTATATCGATTACTATGTTTTTAAATATGTGTTATTTCCAATACAATTTCAAGAAGTGAGTATCAAAATTAAAATATAATTGGAATTCGGTTTTCAGTACATTTTATTGTTACCACATTGCTTATTTAAAATTATTAGTGCCCACTTTCCTTGATTATAAATCATTGCCCAATCATTCTGAATAATTTTATTGTGCTTTCCTTAAATATCGTGTTAAGGTTGTAACCCTAGTTTTGAATTACGTGGTTTATATTACCGATAAAGGGCGACAAATTTTTAACTAACTTTTTGCAGCAATATTAATGAAACAAAAATTTGCATAAAAAATGTGAAACATTAGTGCAATAATCATGTTAGTCAATGTGATTATAACTAATCGCTTTTGAAAATCTGTTCGTTATAAATAACCGTATATGCGACTTAAATTAAAATTAAAACTTTCTTTTAGTCTTTGTTTTATTTCTGAATTTATAATTTCAAAATAAAAAAAAAACATTAAAAAAATCACAATATTAGTGAAGAAAGTTAAATTCTAGCATCCGTTGGCGAGATTATGTTAACCCAGTTAGTTTGTTGTTTTGAAAAGACGCAACCCAAATTTTACTGTTTTCACTTTAGAGATGTCCCCCTAAACGAGTTCAAAATTAATGCTTTAATATCTCAGCAAATAATGCGAACTAGATCATAATTTTTTATACATGGGGTATTTTGAAGGTGCTGAACATTTTTATGTAAAAAAAATTGGGTGTTGCCATTGGAATTTTCAAAGTTGGTACTCATTTTAATATGTAGACGACCCCTTATGCAATTTTTGTTGCCAGTTCTAAATTACTTACGCTATTTCCTGAAAAATGACACCTTTCATAAAGTTCCTTGACCAATAGCAGCCGAGAAACGAAGGGTGGAGCGTTTTTTTTTTCCCCAGCTGTACAAAGGCTCACGTATATGTGTTTCTGGAACGAAGAGGTTTTGGACCATTTGGCTTTTCATGAGCAAGAGTTGTCCTTTTAACAAATAAAATAATCGACGGTTTGTAACGTTGAAAGTGAAGACTTTATATTTGCCCATTAACTCACAAATAAACTCCCCATTCCTTTTTTGACATCTTGACTGCCCTCTGAAAACACAAAACTGCCAAGCTACACAATTTAACCTTCATCCTTACATCAAAGAATTAATCTCAGCAAATCCCTAAGCCTATAGGCCGACCCCCCTCTCTCTGAATAAAAGTTTTCATTCTCCAGTTTGACAGAACTTTAACTGAAATCTTTTTAAGTGAATTTTTTACTAACATACTCTGAGAAAAACGACATTTTCATGCGAAATGCTGTATGAAAATGTTATTTAAGTTTGGTTGTGACAGACACTATATTGAATCGAATTAGTTTCAAGAATTGGAAATTAATTAACTTTTTCCGATCAATGTGCAAGATTAAAAAAACCCACTTTAATTGCTTTAAAATTTAAAAATTATTAAAAGGTTAATGAATTTATAATAAGAAATTTTATTTATTATGTATTTTCAAGTTTCGAAACAACAATCACATTAACCTTCCGAAAGCCCTCAAAATCGACAAAAATTTTGTTGTTTTCCTTCTTAAATAATTTATTTTAAATAATATATTTTACAGAGTAGAATATCAATAGTACTAATTGCTTATAAACCATTGGAAATCATGGTTATTGCAAAAAAAGGGGGGAAAAGATAGTTTAAAAAAAAAAACATTTGATTTCAAACCTTAAAAAATTAAAAGGCATATATCAAACAAATATTTGCTCAGTAAGTAGAGAAAAATCAGGAAAATGAAAGGAGGGTAGAGGTTAGGATGGACGGACCATTCCACCATGTCAATACTCTACACACCATTCTTCATTTCTTTCGTAATAAAAACGGAGTTTTTCTAAAATTTCATTATCTGAGATTGATGATATAACTGTTAAAAAGTTTGGTGCAAGATTGTACCGGAATCCCATAGAAATTTTCTAACTGCTACTACAATTTGGAGCTTGGATGTTACCCAATTTTGTGGTAAATCTATGACTTTCATGCACCACAAAGTGGTATATCAACTTTTCAAATTGCGGTGGCAACAACAAAAGCTACAAAATTCCGGTGCAATTTGGCAGAAAAATTTATAACCCGAGCGGCCTGGAAAGGGGAATGTTTTTCGCTTTTTACTAAAACTGATTTCACTGCATTAAATTTCAATTTATTTTAAATACAAAAGCCCCTCGTTATATCTCGTTTCCCAGGAGACAAGTAAAAAACCGCGATATATCGGAGCGACTTTTTTTATCATGCTTTTTATGTATTTATGCTCTCAACAAAGTTTTAAAACTAATTCACAGCATGTATATGATAGATATAACTAAATCATATTATATAATATAACTACTCTAAAAAAGAACAAAAATTTAGAAAGGACTTATTATCATTATTAATTATTATATATATTATACATTATTGCACAAGTACTACTATGCATATTTCTCTCATTTTTTTTGTAAAATATCCATCTAAAATTAGCTGCTTTGATTTTTCTTGCATATATCTTGACTTGCCGCCTATCTTATCTCATGTCGATTTTTTTTTTTGTAAAGAAAAGTATATGTGACGGGGAAACCCGGGGGAAAATTTAGAGACATGATGTATACAAGGCGCGATATATCCGAATGAGCGATGTAACTAGGCGCAATATAGCGAGGTGTTACTGTAACATATTTGATTAAAAAAACAGCATCATTTTTGAAAAGCTGATCTTAAAATCATTTCAAAATGAAAAAAAAAAATACATTATGAATAAAAATTTATTTTTATAAAATTTTGAAATTTAAGGTAATTGATTAAGACTGATGCACAATTTACCCAAAAAGCAGGGTCTAATACTTGGAAGGTTTCAACTGTGTGGATACAACACTTCCCACCCAAGGGTGAGTCGTATAAAAACCAAAAGTGCGCAATTCCCCATTTCCTGTGGGACTGAATGAATGAATGAGTGAAACACAAGGCAGGGCAAGAGTGGTTGGAAGAGTGCAGCTAATAGAGTTGTGGGATGTCGACAACCTAGCGCCAACAGGGGGCCGCCAAACAAACAAGCAAGCGCGGCTAATAAGCGCCAAATGGAGGATTTGAAGGGGGGATTCTCACGGGGTGCCACATTTGGCGACGCATTGACGTTGCCCATTTTAGTTTAGTTTGAATTATCGTTGCACTACACTCTTAAAACAAAAGAGTGAAATACACTCCAGTAGGAGCAGTGCATTTTCGACACTGGAAAGGAGTGAATATTAACTCAGACTGAGTTAAAATCACTCGTTTGGAGTGATCCTGTCGGAGGTTTAACACACAAAGGATCCACTCCTTTCGGGGAAGTGCATTTTCTAGACTGCATGGAGGAGTGAAAATTAACTCAGACTGAGTAAAATTCGCTCGTTCGTTTTAAGAGTGTAGAGCTACACGAGGGCTATTAGTACACGGGCATCGTATTTTAGAACCACTGTCAACTGACGAGCCGACACCTGAGTAGGCACTTAACACAACTGTTAAGGGCGACATCTTACGCAGCGTTAGGAATTTGAAGGATATTCAACGTGTGTGATCCTTCCACACGGGGATTCGTCGGATATTTTTGGCAGGGGTAGTTTATAGGTCGGCAGTTACTTTGGCGATGCCCGGACCCGAAACTGGGACCTTCCGCATGCTAGGCGAATGCCTAACCGACTGGGTTCCCCAGCCCCAAATTTGAATTGGAAAAAAAACAGGGAGAGAGAGATGGTGTGAGAGGAGTGGATGAGGATCCTTTTAAATTATCATTGATGTATGTCAAAGAGTAATAAGTATTTGTAGCCTACTTTTCGTTTTTTTTTAATTCGAAGAATTAAAAAAAATAAAAAAGTAGGTATTGACATGCGGTCGATGTCCGTCCGTCCGTCTGTCCGTACCCCCCTTCCAAAATCAGTTCTATCAATCCGATCTTAAAAATTCTTTTTTTTATTAGAAAGGTATAACCTCAGGCACCCAACTTTCATACTTTTTGTCCGTCTGTCTGTACGATAGGACGGACATAAATCTACTATTTGACGACGAATTTCCCATTGAATTAGCATTGAAATTCAATTTCGTGTCATTTAAATCGCTGAATTTAACTACAAATGCTACGGACAAGTGAGATACGTCAAAAAATTCAGCGCATGCATCGAAATTAGAATACATTGAAAATTTCAGAAAAGAATTCGAATTCGAAGTACTTCAATTATTTAAAAAACATCAAAATTTAATGCTCATTTAAAAAGCATAGGAAGCCATTTTTATCACAATTATATCGCCGTTGCCATCGCAACAATTGCTTGAGAAACTTTAATTCTTTTAGACAATAAATTTAAATAAAATGAGAGAATAAATTTAAATAAAATTTTGAGACATCGATCAATTTAAGATGACGTCAAATACATATTTCACTACGAGATCTTTGTATGTTGATATAAATTGTTTTCATTCTATTTAAAAGCGAGGAATATTATATATTTATTCTTTGAAATATAAATTTTTGTAAACGATTTAAGTAACAATTATTTAATTTTCGAAATAAAATAAATGAAACTAGCCGAATTTAGCAAGTAAATGTTTATTGAAGAGTAGTTTTTTGGTTTTTGTTCCACGAAAAATTAAATATTTATTTATAGTAACTGCAAATAAAGCTGTGTTTAGTGCTGTGTTTAGTTAAATGCTGTGTTTAGTGAAATTTATTTTAGAATTTAAGGTGGAAAACCGGTTGTTGATGACACTTACTGTTACGAACCTAGTTTTTTTAATATAAGAATTTTAGTAAGTATTTAAGTAACAGGAAAGTAGGCTATTTTAGTTCTTTAAGAACTTCTTGTTAACTAAAATATCAATTATTTTGTACGCGTTTGCCTCTTTCATAATGTGTGCAGTATATTGATAATTATTTAAATTAAATGCTAATATAGTGCGTGTTTACAAAGATTTTTTTCTTTTACTTCTTTCATGACTGTTTATAAAATTTATTTAAAAGAGAAGGTCCATATCAAACTGATCAAAATATCTCAGTAATAGAAATATGGGCCTAAAAATAATAGAGGGAATAAAAAAAGGCATAGAAACAGTTGCAAACTTCCAAATTTAAAAACCATCGCCAAATTATCAAAGGCAACCCTAACAATAAAGTAGTTCCCAACAGTGAAAGGTTACAACCCGAGTCCAAGAAAACACAAAAAAGCGCCCCTACCAAAACAAATAATAGTAAATACTCCGCAAATAAAGACGGCCAAATCTTGGAAGAAAACCGAGAGGAAATCCGTGTTTGAACGGGAGCTTCACGAGATTACCCGAGGTTTCTTGTCTGCCGTGCTTTTGGAGGACCAATAAATCGGCGATTAGATTATTTGACAGCTCTCAGCTTGCAGACGGAAAAGGGCGGGATTTTTTTTTTTATAATGGTGAGAGTAAGCTAAAGTGATTTTAATGAAGGGATGTGGGAGGGGATACGTGAACAAAAAAAGAAATTAGGAATGACTAGGAATGAAATTATTAAACTTAATTAATCTAGCTATTAAACTAAGTAAAGACAAAGAACTCATTATCATGCTGATGTGCTTTTCGAATTCCTCTGGGATGATCAATAAATCGGCGATTAGATTATTTGACAGCTCTCAGCTTGCAGACGGAAAAGGGCGGGATTTTTTTTAATGGTGAGAGTAAGCTAAAGTGGTTTTAATGAAGGGATGTGGGAGGGGATACGTGAATAAAAATGGAAAATAGGAATGAAATTATTAAACTTAATTAATCTAGCTATTAAACTAAGTAAAGACAAAGAACTCATTATCATGCTGTGCTTTTCAAATTCCTCTGGGATGACCAATAAATCGGTGATCAGATTATTTGACAGCTCTCAGCTTGCAGACGGAAAAGGGCGGGATTTTTTTGTTAATGGTGAGAGCTAAAGTCATTTTAATGAAGGGATGTGGGAGGGGACACATGAATAAAAATGGAAAATAGGAATGAAATGATTAAACTTAATTAATCTAGCTATTAAACTAAGTAAAGACAATGAACTCATTATCATGCTGTGCTTTTTGATTTCCCCTAGGATGATCAATAAATCGGCGATTAGATTATTTGAGAGCTCTCAGTTTGCAGACGGAAAAGGCGGGATTTTTTTAATGGTGAGAGTAGGCTAAAGTGATTTTAATGAAGGGATGTGGGAGGGGATACGTGAATAAAAATGGAAAATAGGAATGAAATGATTAAACTTAATTAATCTAGCTATTAAACTAAGTAAAGACAATGAACTCATTATCATGCTGTGCTTTTTGATTTCATAAAATGATGTGGGGGTGATTAAATATGAAGAAAAAAATAACTGAACTGATAAATATGAGTGAATTAAATTAGGAATGAATATAAATATTAATGACTTACAATGGAAATAATGATATAGATTCATGCAGATATTAACCTAAACAAAAATACAATGACATCGTTATTCTACTATTGTTTTAAAATTCCTGTAAGATGACCAATAAATCGGCGATTAAATTAAGGAGCTCTACGATGTCAAAGTGATTTTAGAGAAAGTCTGTGGCGGAAGGAACATAAACAAACAATAAATGAATACAAATGAAATAGTGAATATAAATTAATTAAAAAGAAATGATTGGGAATAAGAAATTAAATATTGCTTAAACAATATTTATTTCATGCAAGTTTTATGATACACATTGAACACAGAGTAAACAAAACCAGAACTTTATTAATATCTGAGTCAAATCAAGCGTATCACAAAAATGCTATGTCACTACTCCATTGGCGTGATCAAGTCACAAGTTTTCTAGTAAGCATCACCAAATCACTAATGACATTCTGATAAACACAAATCGCGTCACTTCATCGTTTTTTTTTATCTTGTCATTTTTATTTTCATTTCATTTGATTACAGACAAATGACGTTACTTGTGTATTTATTATTATTTGTTATAGTGCCCATTACCATTGACGCCGAACCCAATATAAACACAAGTTATTTAAGTTCAATTAAGAATAAAATATTACGGCTGAGAGGTTAAACATGTCCGCCTAAGAAGCAAAAGATCGCGGGTTCGAGCCCAATTAGTGGCATGTAAAATATTCCTGGAGGGTCTATTTGGCTTGGGTACTCTCGTTAAAATTAAATCTTGGCATACTTGAACATCCACAGAGAACTCAGATTCATTGTAATCCGAGCGTCAAAATTGGTAGAGAGATTCGCCTAGATGGTGCCCCAAGAAAATGGCTCTCAGTTTTGGGGAATGTGCCGAGTCTGAAAAGGCGTGACAGAATAAAATACTTTATAAAATATAATAGTTAATATAAAAAACACCGGTAAAAATATACAAATAAAAACAAAAAAAATGTATAATAGTTACATAAAAAATTTATTTATATGAATAAAAAAATGGTATACGTTATGGTTAAAGTGATAAATTAGGTTATTTTTAATTATGACTAATTATTTGTTAATATTTGCAATAAGATTGTAAGGATTGTCCAACAAAAGTCCCATTAAAGTTTATGTATTTGATAAATTAAGACATCGCGAAACATTCTAACCAAAATCATCAAAAACAAACGTTACTGCACCCGTCCGCCTTTTAAGGTATCCCCTTCTTTATTCTATTAAGCCATTTCCGGTACAACTCAACATACAAAAAAATTAAGCGCGTTCCCAATAAAAACTAAACAAAGAAAAAACCTCGACGAAAAAAATATCATTTTTATTCGATATCTTACCTGTTTCTCAAGGAAAAAAAAAGAACTTAGGTATATTTGTTCTGCTCCGTTGGCCCCTAATATCCCCCTCCCCCATCCGTCCGCTGTTGCTGCCAGATACCAGATAAGTATCTTCTCTCAATTGCCAGACGATAGGATAAAGGAGGGGGGGGGGACTGGACGTGTTGCATCGTTTGGCGCAAGGTCAAGCGGCTTGATCCCCGAATATTCGAACACGAACCGCCGATTTGTCATTAATTTGTCCTCGATTGTTCAGGAAAATAAATGACAAAAAAAGGACAGTGGGAACATTAGTTTATCTGATTGCATTCGTGCATTGCTATTTATTGGGGCTTTTTTGGCGACCTGTGGTCAGAGTCTCGATCTACGTATCGGAAGGCCCCGCGATCGAGTCCTGGTCGCTGAAAACCCACCGAGTTTATGCGGAGTACGTGCTCGTTAAATCTGTTGGGACCGAAGGTCCCGTGGGTGGTCATTGCGCAGTTTCCTATGGGTACAGGTTCCTGGAGACTATTTCCCTCCCCTTCAGGGACATGTTTAAATTGTGGAGGTGGCACGCGATAGATAGCAGCATCTGTCACGTATGTGTGTGTCTGCGAGTGAATGTGTTTGTGTGTTGTGTGTGTCTGCGTGTGATGTGTTGTGTCTGTCTTACTTGACGAAGGTTTATAAGCGGGTCTCTGACCAAGCACACAAGCCTGATAATTTATGTATACCAACCAACAAACCAACTTGGATTGCATTGGTATTTAATGGAGACTTGATGGTGGGGCCCGGATGGCCGAGCGGTTTGGATCGTTACGCTAGCAGTCTGCGCACTGTAATGGGTGCGGGTTCGATCCCCGCCTTCGCCCTGGGTGTAAATTTCTTTCTCAGGGACAGTAAAAAAATTCCTTTGTCTTACTTAACGAAGGCATATATAAGCGGGTGTCAGATCAAGCACACAAGCCGGAATATATATGTACCCTACCCTAAACTGACTTTATGGTTTGTACAAGTATAAAACTTCAATTATGCTCTTTTAATTGCAGTCAAACCTTTCTTTACCAAACCTTAGTCAACCGATCCTAAGAGAGCCAGTTGGATGAATGTGTTGCAAGCAGTTGTGGGCATTAATCAATTAATTTGTCAATTATATTGTTAATTGACCAGAAAAGTAATTGCAATTAAATTAATTACGATTAAATAAATCGCAATTGAACTTTTAATTGCCCCTTGCAAATAAATTAATTTGATTAGCGTATGTCAATTGTAACTCTTAATTAAAGTAATTGCAAAAGTTTTTTTACTTATTTTATGCAACAATTAAAACTTACAATTAACTTTATGTATTAAAACGAAATGAGTAATGATTTATGAAAATTAAGCTGCAAGTCTTATACTTAAGATTTTTAATTAAAATTTTTAATTTATTTACCAATTAATTTAACAATGAATTAAGTGTCAATCTTTAATTGTTCTTGCAATTAAAATTTGCCCAACACAAGTTACAAGTCGAATTTTTAAAAGATAATAATTTATTTTATGTACTATACAAAGTGTGTTCAATAACAACTTAAAGTCGCAGTGCTTGGCGATCTTGCCCCCCACAAGAAAGTCATAAGTCATAAGTGTTCAATAACAACTCGTTTATTACGAGTACTTTGTTTAACGAGAAAAAATGTTTTTATAAACTTCGTTGTCGCTATAAACGAGTTAGACTTACCTGCACCATTTTTCATTTAGGTGCTACTTTGTGTATTATCTAGTCAACCAGCCCACGTTTGTTACATCCTTTGAAGCTAGTTTTTTAAAGTTTTGCGAAAGATTTTCAATTAAAAAAATTCATTTCATATTTTTGCATTACAAATTATATCAATTATTCCACATGTTTAAATTAACCCACCCATTATATTATTGTATTTTATTAAATATTTCATTATTAACTTACCAGTTTCTAGATTCCAAAATATTTTGGAAAAAGGGTTTTAAAAAAATTTTAGTGACAAATTTACGCCTATTTGAAGCTTTTCCAGAACGGTAGTCTATTAACAGTGAAACAACTTTTACAGAAGGGGTTTAGATCAGAGGTTACCAACCGGTGGGTACGCGGGAAGATGGCACGCGTGAGAAATGTGAACTTCATACTATTAATAACCTCTATACACTCTTAAAACAAACACTCCCAATTTACCTCAGTCTGAGTGGATTTCACTCCTCCAGACTGGAAAATGCACTTCTCCTTTTGGAGTGGATCCTTTGTGTGTTAAACCTCCGACAGGATCACTCCAAACGAGTGATTTTAACTCAGTCTGAGCTAATATGCATGCCTTTAGGGTGTCGAAAATGCACTTCTCCAACTGGAGTGGATTTCACTCTTTTGTTTTAAGAGTGTAGGCATGAGCAGTGAGACAGAAAGCAAATGCATTACTCATTATTTTAAACAGTAACAATATTTTATAGAGAGACCTTAAATTAACTTCTGGCTCGGATGTAAAACCTAGTACCCTTTTATCTTACGGCAAGCTCTGCTATTTTTGGTGAAAGTTCCATTACTCCTAGTGTTGATATTTTAATCACAGGCAAATAACAAGAAGTTTCGCACTACAGACTATAAAAGTATGTTTCGTATGAATTAATTTATTGATGAGTTTCAATTTTTTTTTAATCTGTATGTTTGCTGACCTGGGTAACAAATAAACTATTAATTAATACCATATTAATTCTTTATTTCTAATTTATTATAAGCATGTTATAAATAAAAAAATATGTAACACTTAAAAATGAAGTTTTCTCATGAGGAATATAATTCAACAAGCCTTTGAGCACTTTCAGAAGAGTAAATATTATACCTTTATTAAAAAGTCTGGTGGTACGCCAATATTTATTGAAAAGTCAAGTGGTACGCAGGTTCAAAAAGTTTGGGAACCCATGGGTTTAGATCATTATCCGAAAAGGCCTAGAATTAGATTAGCTCTTTTTGGAAAGGTTGAAATATAACATTTGGCGTTGCTTTAACTTCACAGTAGGCGTTGACGTTCCAGTTATAAATTGTTAACTAAATTACAAATTACAAATTATTCAAATGAACCATCCTAAAATCGGTTCTGGAGAGCCATGTCGGTTAAAGCGTTTGCCTTGCTTGCGGAAGGTCCCAGGTTTGGGTTCGGGCATCACCAAAATAACTGCCGACCTAGAAACGACCCGTGCAGCCAAAAGTGTCCGACGAATAATACCCCGTGTAGAGAGAGAGAGAGAGAGAGAGAGAGAGAGAGAGAGAGAGAGAGAGAGAGAATGCACGTTCCATAAGCTCCAATCTCCCAACGTACGATGCCGCTCTTAACGGTCATGTTGGGTGCCTACTCAGGTGTCAACTCGTCACTTGCCTGTGGTTCTAAAATTACGAAGCCCTCGGGACAATGGCAGTCTTTCATCTCTAGTGCGATGCTATTTCAAACTTACATTATCATCCTAACAAATCGCATTTCTCTTCCAGGCACCAGATCACCAACTCTCGAAGTGGCACCCCACTTTCTGAAGCTTCGAACAAACTAAACCAAGCGCAGCACAAAGGGGACCGGGGCGTCGTGCCCCCACATCAAGCAGCCATGATGATGATGCAGGACGACATGTACATGTCCATGGCGGGACAGCACATGGCCATGATGGACTTGGGACATCTGGGACACCACCAACAGACCATGGAGCAGGAGAACAAGAAGAAACGTGAGTAGACATGGTCATATAGTTGGATGCCATTATCGTATCATTTAGCTTGATGTTAAAATGGGTCGTAACCACAGAAAAAGATTGTGAGTTAGGACAGAGTAACCTTATTCTACAAGAGCAGAAAGACTCATTTTCTGGATGATTTTATTGTAAAATTAATTATCTATAGAAACCAAAAGAATATTCGAACTGATTTCAAAAAGTGGTATTATATTGACGTATCACATAAAAATAGATATCTTATGCATCTAGAATAATTTGGCTTTAGAAAATTATTTCCCTCCCCCCAAAATTAGCCCACAGTGAAAATTTCTTCTTGTGATCGTCAGTTATGTTGAAACGACAGAAATTTATTGCTCTTCTGTCATCAGCATTCTTCTGGTATGAAATCCACACAAATATTATAATGTTGCCATTTGTACATTATACTCGTGCTCCGATTGTGCTGTTTGAACTCAAGGTTTTCTTTATGAGTGACCCAATAATTTTGCTCATAGCTTATTACCCAGCGTTTTAACAAATAATTAAACAAAATATTCCTTATATATTTTGATTAAAGGAGAATGGGTATGCTGAACAGCGGGTCTCCAAACTCAAGTGCATCAGTGTTAATCCCCCCATGGAGAAAAAAAAATTCTCTGGCACATTTTGCCGGCTGTATTGAATATTTTTTAAAAGCTTTTCTTTTTTTAAAATTTAAAATGTAGATAACTCGCAGGTCTCTGTAATCCCACTTTTTGTAGATTTATTTAATGAAAATTTCAAAAAAATATTCGAACCCTTTTCAAAAAGTGGGGTTGTCGGGGCTTTTAAGTCAGCCAGATCTGTAACATAAAAAATCCGCTTGTAAAAATATTCAATTACAGCCGTAGAAATGTGGCATAGAAAATAAGTTTTTCTCCATTGGATTTACACTAATGCTCTTGGGCTTGGAGACCCCCGGTCCAGCGCGCCCTTTACCCCTATGGTTTAAGGGGTCACAGGAGTCTTAAAAATGTGCAAAGAAGGTACTACAAAACATAGTTTGATCTTTCATGTCATTTTTGAACTACTCAATAAATGAGTATAATTTTTGTATATGTAATTCTACAAGATTTATTTATTATAAAACAAGTTTTAAAATTCATGAAACTTTAGCCACAACTAAAATAAATGATATTAAACATGAAGCTATTTGAACACATTGTGATTAGGCTTGCGCGGCAAATTGTGAGGTCAAAATTGAAAAAATGACCAAGAAAATGACTTTATATTGTACAAATATGTACAAACAAAGACTTGTACCTAAATTCTCAGCTTAATTTTAATTAGAAATTATTTTAAAAAAAATTTAAAATCAAAATTTTAAAATTTTTATGAATTTTTTTAGAAAAAAGTTCTTAAAATAATTTATAATTAAAATTGAGCTGAGAATTTAGGTATAAGTCTTTGTTTGCACATATTTGTACAATATAAAGTCATTTTCTTGGTCATTTTTTCAATTTTGACCTCACAATTTGCCGCGCAAGCCTAATCACAATGTGTTCAAATAGCTTCATAATTAATATCATTTATTTTAGTTTTGACTAAAGTTTCATACATTTTAAAACTTGTTTTATAATAAATAAATCTTGTAGAATTACATATAAAAAAATTATACTTATACAGTGAGTAGTTAAAAAATGACATGAAAGATCAAACTATGTTTTGTAGTACCTTCTTTGCACATTTTTAAGACTCCTGTGACCCCTTAAAAAAATCTATTTCCGACTAGTTGACGAAACCTGGCAACACAATTTCAGTAATTAAAAAATGACGATGAAATTCATACCTACATAACATGTTCACTTAGTTATAATTTTATAGTTAAAATATACAATTTTCTTTATCAAAAATGACGATGCAAATTTAGAGAAATTTGTAAAAATCCATATATATGACATTTTCACTGTATATCTACTGTGCTACTTTTTAAGTGAAACAGAGCATGCAATTCTGTTATCGTCTCATCTAACCTTTCCCTCTATTAGTCCATATTATCACTACACAGTTATTAATGTTCCAATCGTCTTTCATATACCTTCACATGCGTCATACAGTAATTAACAACGACCTAAAAGACATGAAGAAAGAATATAATATAGTAAAAGGAGTGGGTGGTCAGGTCCAACATGATTCACAGAATTCGGTGAAAGAGGTTACAAGAATTGGTGGTTTATTTCGCATTTGGCGTAAATATAATCTTGTTGACCGACATTGTTCAAATTAATATTGAAATTCATTGCGTGCGATTTACATTGGCTTATTAATTTCGATTACAATAGCAAAAGATGTTACGATACTCTTTTAAGCAAATCTAAGGAATCCAATGGGGAAATTGTATGAATTTCAAAACCGTTTGCAAACAATTGTTCATTCCAAAACACGTCGAATGGTATAATTAGCGCTATAAAAATTTAATTCAGTTAGTCTGTTAAACTAAGTAATTCGTTACTTACGATAACACTTTCAATCATATTACTTTCAATCATATTAATCATACTGGCTCATGAAGACTATTTGGTTTCTTGATCATTGGCATACAATTTCTTAGTGTATAATTTTGTGAGATATACAGGGTGTCCGTAAAAGAATGTAAGTGTTTCAAAATTTAATAGTATCAGCTGTAATTGTTTGACAGTTGTGGTTGAAGGGGACGAATAAAGAATAACTATCTGGTGTTCAAATGACCAAGCATTTGCTTAAAAGTCACGTGACTTGGTAATATGTTGTTATGTTATGTTATCTTCGCTTACGTTTGTCAATTCTCAGTGTATCTTTATCAAAACTGCGTTTTTTTTCTCGAAAAAGTTAATAGAAAAATCTTTCCAGTTGCGCAATGAATTGAAGGTCAGTCGCAACTAAAATCTTATCTTAATCATAGCAAACACGTAATTCAGCTATTAATTGGATTTAAGACTTTTCTTTTTTAAAAAAAAAATGAGTTTTCTGTATGAGCTTTTCGCTTGGTTGAACAGTTTACTAATGAAGAAAGGCGCTCGGGTGTGAACATGGCGCAGAATAAAAACAAAGGGTTTTTAAATAAATATAATTGTTGGTTTTTTTCGATAATTCTAATTATGACTTTAAGAAGTTGTGTTGATTCCAATTCTCAACATGTAATTAAAATAAAATGTTGTACCTATACTTCACAGAAATTTTCTTTATTTTAAGTTTCTCACAGAGGTCAATTAATAGATCGAATATTACACATGACGAAACACACAACAGGTTTTTAAAAACAGATAGTAATAAAACAGATTCACTGAGAACAACTGACTTTATACAACCGCTTCCATCTAAATTCATTTCACTTCATAGCCAAGGAGTTGCAAATTGTTTATTTGATATTTCTTTGCAAAATTAGCCAACTTGTTTCTTATATGTTCTCAAAATATCCAATCAATAAATCTGTAGCAACATACCTATAGCTCTATCTTACCCCCCCCCAAAAAAAAAAAATCTTATTTATAAAACTTCTTTAAAACTTAACATTTTAACAAAATTTTATTATTTTGCTCATGATATTTAGTATAATGTAAATAAAAATTCAAAATCAACATTCATCAACATAAACCCAGCTCTGTATCACAAAATCATCAGCTCTTCGACCAACTGTTGCCCTCATTTCCGGCACCACGTGACCTTTGACCCCCCCCCCCCCTAACCCCTCCCCCTTTGAAGATGCGCTACGTTTGCCATATGTCTGTCTGTCTCTACCTCCCCTTGATTTACCAACGGCAGAAGGCAAAAGAGATGATCGTTGTTTAAAGGTTTTTGAAGGTTTTTATTGTTATAAGGATATAACATAGTCGGGGGACGAATTCACTGTTAAAAATTTTGTGCTTGGTTTCACCAGGGTCCGACTTACAACTTATAGTCAACTTGTAGGGCACAGAGCACAAGTTAGTTTGAGGGCCTCCATACACTCTCAGAAAAAACACTTTCATTTTTGACGACTCATGAATCCTCAAGCCTCATTTCGTTAATTTTGAGGATTGTTTCGTCAAACTATCACGTGACTTTGGAGTCAACGCGAATCCTCACTTTTACGATCGTGATTTGACGATTCTGTATCTTGATTTTGTTTTGAGGAAACTGAATCTCATTGTTGTACTCACATGCTCAAAAATGACGAAATATTTCTTTGGATTAGACGACATTCAAATCCTCATAAAAATGACGATTCAAATTTCCTCACTTTGAGGAAACGAAAACTCGGAGCATTTGCCAGTAATGGAATCGTCAAAATAAAGTAAAATTTCATCGTTTTTGAGCATTTCTTTTTAAGAGTGTAACATGTATTATGTTATATCTATAGTCAGTTATGTATATACAGGGAGGTTATAAAATAACGCTCGCCATTCGGAGTGGTCTGTAGCTTGAGTGAATAATCCGAATGCAACAAACATTGAGACACTTACTAATCAGAAAGGGGGAAAAATAATGAAATCATAAAAAATAAACTCGTCCCTTGATCAGGGCTCTAAATTACGAGGCTTAATTGGCTGTGTTTGCCGTAATTGACCATATTTGGCTACGCCTCGTAATTTAGAACCTTGGAAGAGTAATTCAGAATTTTTAAATTAGAATTTAGAAGATTTTTTTTATGATTCCATTATTTCTCCCCCCATCTGGATTAGTAAGTGTTTCAATTTTTGTTGCATTCGGATTATTCATTCGAAGTACAGACCACACCGAATAGCGAGCGTTATTTTATAACCACCCTGTATATCCATTAACATAAAAGTATGTTGAAACATTTCAAAACACAGCCACTGCGGCTGCTAGGAACCATATTCTTAGTGGAACCGAGTATAAAATTTTTAGCAGTAATGGATATAATAGATTTTTTTACATGGATCGAAATACCGAAGCCAGTCACCAATAGCTATTCGTAGTGTTCGAGTGTCATTTTAACCCTCTGTGGGCTAACCAAATTAGAAAAGTGTAAATTTGTTTAATTAGATTAATCTATAATAATAAAAGGAAGAGTCTGTTTGTCTGTGGATCGTGCAAGACCTAAGACTGCTCTAAAAAAATTAGACATTTTTAATAAGATTAATTTTAATACCTATTTGTGCACCTGATTCTCAGTTTTTTCATAGTTGATTATTATTTTTAAAATGTAATTATTTTTTTAAAAAACGGCCATCTACGTGCGGTTGCGCGACCATAAAATGCCTTAAAAACACATGGACCGGGCCGGAAAAATATGTATAAATAACACTTTGTTCGAATGCCATTTTGACCCTCTGAGGGATAGCAAATTTGAAAAGTGCAAACTTAGTTTAGTCTACCAAAAAATTCAAAAAGGTTTTTAAAAATTCTGAAAATATTGGCGCTATCATGTCGTCGTTACGGTGGTTTTTCCTACTGTGATAGAGACACTCAAACTATGAATGAACGACATTAGAATGTCATACAAAAAAAAAAAAAAACCCTACAAAATAAAATAAACAATGTAGTGTATCCGAAAGAGTGCGCACTAAACGCCTAACACAATCCTAATAATAAGCCACGCGTCCTTTACACAAAGACACAATGGCGAACAAAAAAAAAAGAGATCCCCCTATCAAGCACACAGATCTGCCATCATCATCAATGGAGGTGGAAGGTCAAGCTAATCGTAAAGCGGGACGCGTGTCGCTGATATGTGGTGGAAATGAGTAGGGGTCGTGCATAAATTGAGGTGGGTTTGGTTGTAGGGAACGTTTGTTAATAAAAAGATGTAAAAAAATAGTAATAGCATTGCTCAAATTTTAATAACTATGAACTAAATAGTTGACATTTACATGAAAATACGTAGTGCAGCCTTTTGATCGACTCTTTAATACATAATCAAAAAATATACATTTAAAAAATCTAAATAAAAGCTTGTTTCTTGGGGTGTGTATCACCACGCCACTTTTAACTACCATCACGATAAATCACTGCATTTAAATATAATTATTTATCCCTATAATATTGCTTCAGTAACTTTAAAATCTAAAAAGTCCAATGTCAGCTATTATAATTTTTTTGATTCATCGCAAATGTATCTTTTTATTTCGGAATTAAAAAAATATTTAAAAAAAATATATATATTATTTCGAGTGAAACAACTCAAGACCATTGTTGGGCAAATTTAATTGCAAGAACAATTGAAGATTAACAATTAATTAATTGACAAATGTAACCGCAGCAACTAATAACTCATCAATTGTAATTATTGAAAACTACAATTAACAATTATTTAATGGCTAACTGCAGAAGTAACAATTAATAATTAATTAATTTCAATTGTTTAGCTAAATTTTAATTAAACATAAACAATTAACCACTTTTTTTATTCGCCTTAAGTCTAAGACCTACATCTTTATTTTCCAAAATATCTACTCATTTCGTTCTTATACATAAAGTTAATTGTTAGTATTAATTGTTTCATAAAACAATTTAAAAAGTCAATTGCAATTACTTTAATTGTGAATTACAATCGACATACGTTCATCAAATTTGTTGTAACCTCAACTGTTGTTTGAGCTGGGCCTGCGCACCATGGTACACAAGTCTCAGTGATACCTGATTGTAGCAGTGTGGTGTTGTGTTGATTAAAGAGATGTGTTGATTTTAATCTTGAGCGTTACTTTTATTCCAATAGTTTTTAAGAAGTCCTTTACAGCATACAACGGCTTCAGGCACTATTCATTTTTGGTGTCAGAAGTGTTTTTTAATCGAATCATGGAGTTGTGAATATTTTTCGAGGTGTGCTTTGTGGGCGTTGACTGGAGTCGTTGTAAACGTGGAGGTGGTTTTATTTATAATAAGGTGTTTTATTCTGTTGCTGTTCCGAGTTTTACATGTGCGGTGCATTTTACTTGTGTGGTTCTTCATTTTACTGGTGTGGTTCTTTTTACTTGTGTAGTGCATTTTACTGGTGTGGTGCAATTTTACTAGTGTGGTGCATTTTACTGCTGTGGTGCATTTATTGGTGTGGTTTACCTGTGCTGTGTTGTTTACCTGTGTGGTAAGTTGAATTGGTTTCTTTGCGTTCCGGATGCTGTGGTAAGTTGAGTTGGTTTCCTTTGTATTGGTGCAGTTTATAATTATGAATAGTTACAGAAAATTAAGAAAGGATGAGTTAAAATCCCTCGCGGATGAGCTTGGATTGGAATGTGTGGCGGGTGCGAGAGTTATTGATTTAAAGAAGTTGATCGAAGGTTCTGATATTTTTAAAAGTGATCCAGATTTCGTTGAAATTATGGCAACCAATATTTTTCAGGAGAGACCCCAGGACCCTATGGAGCTAGAGAAATTAAAATTAAAACGTATAGAAGCCGAATTAGAATTAGCTAATAGTAAAATTTCCAATAATGTGGAACAGGATGTATCTGTTAATTTAGAGAATTTAATTAAAAGTGTGAGAACATTGACAATTCCAGTACCAACTAAACAAGAATCGTTTTGTTTGTTCTTTAATTCAATTGAGAAATCTTTTAGAACTAAAAAAGTGCCGGAAGATTTGAAAGCGGAAATTTTGTTAAATATATTGGGGGAAAAAGTAAACAATTTAATGGTTTATGTGAAAGAGGAGGACATAAATAATTATGATAGTATTAAATCAATTATTTTAAAAGAGTTTCAACCCACGCCTCAGGAGTGTTTGGATAGTTTTAATAGTGCACAAAAAAGCCATAGCGAAAATTATGTTCAGTTCGCTTCGAGGTTGAGCGCTAATTTTGAGTACTATTGTCAGTTAAGGAAGGTCAGTGATTTCAAAACATTGTGCGAGTTAATCGTTGCGGACAAAATCTTCAGTGAGCTTGATAAAGATTTAAAAACACATATTGCCGTAAAGCAGGGGGAAGCATGGTTTAACCCTCAAGGGTTGGGTAGAGAAATCGATATTTATTTATCTTCTAAAGGGAACAAGCAAAATTCAAACGTTGCTAAATCATTCCCTGGAGTCTATAAGGGTTCATTTAACTGGGAAAATATAGACACTCATAGAAGCGGTAAATATAACAGTACCTACAAACCTAAAGCCTCAAATGTGTATGCGTCTAATGTTAAAACTCCGCAATGTATACTTTGTAAAAATAATGAAAGTCACATGCTGTATCACTGTCCCGAATTTAAAAACTTGTCCGTTTATGAGCGGGTTGAAATTTTAAAGAAATATAATCTTTGTTTTAAGTGTTTTAATATCGATTGTAATGCAAAAAGGTGTAAGTTAAGGAATTGTTTTTGTGGTAAACCGCATAATAAGATGATTCATTTCCCTAAAGAGAACAAAGAAACAAAAAATCATAATCCTGAAACTACACAGTGTAATGCTTCTGCTTCAAAGTCAAATGTGCCTTCAGCATTGTTGCTTACAGCAAGTGCGTACGCGAGTGCAGTTGGTAGCAAAATGAATAAATTAACTAGGGTCTTACTTGATAACGGTTCGGAGCGAAACTGGTGCACAAAAACTCTTGCTAGCTGTTTAAACTTAAAACCTATTAGGCAGGAAAGGTTATCTGTTTTTTCGTTTGGATCAGAAAAGCCCAATGAGAAAACGTATGAGGTCTCTGAACTAAACTTAACTAATAGGTATAATCCCAATCAATTTGTCAAAATTGAAGTGTTAGTGTCTGAAATAATAACTGCGGCACCTATTTCAGTACCAAATTTGGAGGTCCAAACTACTGTGCAGTCTCGAGGTCTGCCCTTAGCTGATTGCTGCGAGACTGATATGGACATTGAGATATTAATCGGTGCAGATTCATTTTGGCAGATTATTGAAGGTTCTTCCTTTGAGAAAATCGGCAAAACTATTACTTGTGTGCCAACTCTATTTGGTTATGCGTTACAAGGTAACCAAGGTAAGTCCATAGCTAGAAATTCTGTGTCAGCCCATTTTTGTGCAGCGGCTACAGACATTGAAATTTTGTGGGAAATTGAGTCCTTAGGAATTACTGATGGAAAAAATTTAAATTCTGTTGATAAAAGTTTAATAGATCAGTTTGAGGAAAATTTAAAATTCATTAACGGGCGATATGTGACTGATTTGCTGTGGAAAAGTGATTGCACGGGATTGGGGAATAATTATACCTTAGCCAAAAAAAGGTTTGAAGATTTGAAAAAAGGTTTTTCTAAAAATGATTGGGTTGCTGATGAGTATATGAAAATAATATGCGAGCAAAAAGAGAATGGGATCATTGAAGAATGTGGGAGAAGCGAAGAGGGATATTTTATGCCACACAGAGCAGTCGTTCGCGAAGATAAAGATACGACTAAAGTAAGAATAGTGTATAATTGTAGTTCAAAAACCAAAAATAGTTTTTCTCTTAATGATTGCTTGGAAATCGGCCCAAACTTAAACCCAAATATTCTTGATGTTATTTTGCATTTTCGCAAAAATAAAATCGCATTTAATGGAGATTTGGAAAAGGCTTTTTTAATGATAGGAATTTCCGAAAGAGATAGAAAGTTTTTGAAATTTCTTTGGTATTCGGATAATCCTGGTGAGCAACATAAAATTATGCAAATGACAAGGTTACCTTTTGGTTGTAGATGCAGTCCTTTTGTCCTGAGTGCAACAATAAAATATCACATTCGTAAATTTCAAGAAAGTAACCCAAAATGTTTTGAAATGTTGAATTCGTTTCTCTATGTTGACGATTTATATTTTGGAACGGATGATGTAAAAGAGGCATTTCAGTTGTCAGCTGAAGCTGTTGAAATATTAAAGCAAGGTGGGTTTAATTTAAAGAAATTGAGATCTAACAATAGAGATTTAGAGAAAATGTGGGTAGAGAATAAACTCTGTGATGAAAAGGAAATAAATAATCGGGAATTAAAGGTATTGGGTGTAAATTGGAGTCCTGAAGGAGACGAATTGTCATTGGAGATTAAGGGTTTGGTGGAGTCTTGGAAAACTTTAAAGAACAATAAGCGGTGTGTTTTACAAACAACGGCTTCAGGCACTATTCATTTTTGGTGTCAGAAGTGGGATTGCGGCACGGATTTTTGACCCAATTGGTATGGTATCCCCGTATATTGTACGCATTAAGTTGTTGTTGCAGGAAATATGGGAGAGAGGGTGCGACTGGGATGAAGAGTTGCCGGAGGATTTGAGTGAAAAATGGGCAACTTGGTGTAGAGAGATTCATGAGGTCGGTAACATCTCCGTCTCCAGATATTGTTTTGTTGATTGCAGCAATAATGAAGTGGAAGTGCACGTGTTTTGCGATTCTTCACTTAGTGCATATGGTGCAGTTGTATACTTGAGATATTGTGACACTGTTGGCAATTATCGAGTGTCTTTTGTTATGTCTAAAAGTAGAGTTGCACCATTAAAACAATTAACATTACCACGTCTTGAACTTATGGGCATGGTGATTGGCGCCAGAGTTGGTAATTATGTGAAGGAGGTCTTTGGGAATAAGGTTGCAAAAATCGTGTATTGGAGTGATTCTATGATTGCGTTATATTGGGTAAAGGGTTGTGCTAAAAGGTGGAAACAGTTTGTTGCTAACCGTGTTGTTGAAATTCAAGGTAAGTCTCGTCCAAGTGATTGGTGTTATTGTCCAACAGCAGATAATCCGGCTGATTTGTTGACAAGAGGTGTTTCGGCAGAGAGCTTGGTATCCAATAGGAAGTGGTGGTTGGGACCAGGTTGGCTACAAGAGAGTAGTGACAGTTGGCCGGAACAGTTCATTAAGGAGTCAGTGAAAGGTGACTGTGATGATGCTTTGAAGGAGGAGAGAAGGATTCCAGTTACTAGCTTGGTGGTTAATATTGAGTTGGTAGAGAGAATTTGGAATGGTGTTTCGGAATGGGCTAGATTGGAGAGAGTGGTTGCCTGGTGTTTTCGTTTTGTCAACAACACTAGGGGTGAAAGACGTGTTATTCCGTACTTGGTGGCTTCAGAACTAAAGAAAGCCCATGACGTGATTATCAAGGTTGTCCAGCAGATCGAATTTTCAAGAGAAATAGCTTCTCTTGAGAAGAGAGAGGTTGTGAAAGGAAGTGCCTTGATGGCCCTTAATCCTATATTGGATGGCAGTGGGTTACTTCGTGTCGGAGGTCGTCTTCAACATTCTCACCTTCCGGAGTCTACGAAGCACCAACTAATTTTGCCGAAGAGTCATCCAGTCACTAAACTTCTCATAAGACAATACCATCTGAAATACTTCCATGGTGGTGTACAGCTCATCAATGCAGCGATGAAGCAGATATACTGGATTGTTAGTGCGAAATCAGCTATTCGGAAAATAGTGAAAGGCTGTGTTACCTGTGCACGATACCGCGCCGAGACATCGAAGCAAATTATGGGTGATTTGCCAGCATCCCGAGTGAATCCAGGCAGAGCGTTTTTGAGATGTGGTGTCGAATTTGCTGGGCCATTTCTCGTCACTCCACGACGAGGCCGAGGAGTGAGAGCACTGAAAATGTACGTCTGTGTGTTCGTGTGCTTCATAACAAAGGCAGTGCACTTAGAGCTTGTAAGTGATCTTAGTGCCGACATGTGCATTGCAGCTCTGAAACGTTTCGTGGCACGTAGAGGCAAGCCTAGTGACATCTACAGTGACTGTGGAACCAACTTTGTTGGGTCTAAGAACTGCCTGGATGCGTGGTCTTCAAGATCAATGGGGAAGTTCCTGGAAGGCGAAGGGGTCAGATGGAATTTGAATGTCCCTTCGGCACCCCATTTTGGAGGTCTCTGGGAGGCCGCCGTCAAGTCAATGAAGCATCATATGAGGCGAGTCATTGGAGCACAGATCCTGTCCCAAGAAGAATTCATCACATGTTTGACACAAATCGAGGCTGTGTTGAACTCTCGTCCATTGGTTGCTGCTTCAGAGGATCCAAATGACTTGACTGCAATAACTCCAGGACACTTTTGATCGGATCTGAACTGAAGGGTCTACCTGAGCCGGATCTCTTGGGTAAGAACTTGTCTTTACAGAAACGTCTGCACTTGATTTCCCAGATTTCCCAGTCGTTTTGGAAATCTTGGTCCAAGGACTACTTAACTCAATTGCAGGTCCGAAACAAGTGGAGAGTTCCTGAGGACAATTTAGCTGTTAACAATATTGTACTCATAAAAGACGATAACTTACCCCCATTTAAATGGAAACTAGCCAGAGTAATTAGTGTTATGAAGGGTCAAGACGGCTATGTAAGATCTGTAAATTTAAAAACAGCTACGGGAGAGCTGAAGAGACCTATTCACAAATTAGTTAAACTGCCAATTGAAACTTAGTAAATTTATATTGTATCACAGTTTAACAGTGTATTAATTCAGTAAATTTTTAGCATGTTTAATTGTGTGATCATCTTTTATTAGTATTTATATTTATCTCTGTGCTATATCTACTTGTGATGACATGGTCATAGGGCCCCAGGATGTTGTAACCTCAACTGTTGTTTGAGCTGGGCCTGCGCACCATGGTACACAAGTCTCAGTGATACCTGATTGTAGCAGTGTGGTGTTGTGTTGATTAAAGAGATGTGTTGATTTTAATCTTGAGCGTTACTTTTATTCCAATAGTTTTTAAGAAGTCCTTTACAGCATACAACGGCTTCAGGCACTATTCAAAATTTATTTAATTGCAAGATGTAATAAACATTTCATTTGCGATTAATTTAATTGTAATTAATTTAAATGCAATTATTTTTTAGTCAATTAACAATATAATTGAAAATTTTATTGATTAATGTCCAAAACTGCTCAAGACAATTAAATATGCAAAAAGTTCCAGGTCGTAATTAATAGGGTGAAAAAAACTAAAACAAGTATATTATAGTCGGTTTTATTTTGGAGCACTGTTTTGCTGTAACTTCTACATTTCCCTCTTTTTTTAAATTAATACTAGCTCCAAATAGAGACAAATTTAGAACCCACCAAATCAATAACCACATCCGCAATTTACACACAACCCCCTACTCCCTTCCGCATCATCTACACACACACAAAATATTAACTTATACCGAGTTTCAGTTACAATTACAGTTAGGGATATCCAAAACACATCCCCCCCCCCCCCATATGTATTCCATCATGTTCCTTTTGTTCCTGGTATCACACTTCCCATATGGTGATGGGGGGGGGGGGGGGGGGGGGGGGTGCAACGGAAGCTTCGAATTCGAATATCCGAAGGCACGCGAACGAACAGTTGTGCGGAATATATTTTATTTAATGGTTATTTGGGGTTGAATTAACGTCGTATTGAAGCTTGTAGAATTATCTTAGGTTTTTTTTTTATCGTTTCTCATAGAGATGATTAAAATAGAAAACCAAAACCGTTTTGAAACCAGTTTAGAAAGGCGTAAAATATGGTCATTTTAACTTCCAAAATGTATGTGCGGTCAAAATTCATTAAATACAAAAAAAAAAAAAAAAAAAAAAAAAAAAAAAATGCTCGCATAGAAAAGTTAAGTTGTTTTCGACAGTTTAATAAGTGTACATCAGAAAAACTTCACTGTTTTTAAATTACCGTATAAAAAAAAAAAAAAAAAAAAAAAAAAAAAAAAAAAAAACCGCGACATTTTTATTCATCAAGCCAATTAATATCTTAACTGTGGAGATTTTTAATTAAAAGGTCTTTAACTGCTCAATTTACTTTTAAGTGCTTTTCAACTAATTATTCCTGGTAATTGTCGGTTAATAAAAAAAAATGGCATCAGTTGTAATTTTAAAGCTATTTCAGTTAATTAAAGATATTTAGAACTATTTAAGTTAATTAAAGCTATTTTAAAGCTATTTAAGTTAATTAAAGCTATTTAATTTAATTAATGCTATATTTTAAAGCTATTAAAGTTATTTAAGTTTAATTAAAAGGGCAGTTATCATTAAAATCGTCTCACTACTTATCCCATAACTGGTTATGCTTCGTCGCGCGAACCATACTTCGCGTCACGCTAGAACTTTACGTTTGGCCACTTACGTTTTTCGGATTCAGTTACGATGTAAAAATAAAAAATCTTTTTTGCACTCTGAACGTTTCAAATCATAATCGAAATACGTATAGAACAGCATTTTGATCTAGGTTTTAGTTCATTAACAAACTTCAAACTAACTAATTATATGTAGAATTCGTTAAACAAATATGTATAATAAGATATCTTATAGGCCTTTTTAAAAATTATCGTTTCAGATGAGAAACACAAAGTCTAAGTAGAAAATGCAAACTTCCAATTTTTAAATCATTTAATTTTTTTTTTATTACAATCGAAAATTGAAGCAAGCAGTAGTGTCAAGAAAAACCCCATTTATTTTGTTAAGTCGGTCAGATTGGTGTTTTGAACAATGTCATGTCGAATTTCGTCACAAAACGCAAGAAAAAAAAATAGTCCCAATTTCAGTAAAACTTGTGCCGAATACAAAAGTTTCCCTGCGATTTCGAAACACACAAAACGACTTTATTGCGTCCCTATTTCCATCAAAAACTTCTTAGCTGAAATTTATATTTCTTTCAAGCGTAATCGTAAATCGTGGACATGTCCAGATTTCCTCGATCGTAAACATTTCTCAATCTGTCAGCCGTAAATCGCCCTTAAAAGCTCCGCCCTTTGGAATTTCATTCGTCTTTCAAGACATTCCTCTGTTCAGGGGAGGAGTCTCTTTTCTGGAATGTAGCCAATAGGAAAACAGAGTAACTCCGCCTATTTAATAATTGGTGTTTTTTGGCGACGTAATTGATTTTGCAAATGAAGTTTTTGTTTGGTTGATGGATTCACATTTTTAAGAATCACGGATACTATAAAACTTCACATAAAACAAATGTTTCACTGGTCAGTTTGAAGTTTTTAAGTGTATTTTACAAAACTCACATTTTCTAAAGATAACTAATACATTAAGTCATCCCGTTTATCTACACTCTTAAAACAAACACTCCCTATTTACCTCAGTCTGAGTGGATTTCACTGGAAAATGCACTTCTCCTTTTGGAGTGGATCCTTTGTGTGTTAAACCTCCGACAGGATCACTCCAAACGAATGATTTTAAACTCAATCTGAGAAAATATGCATGCCTTTAGGGTGTCGAAAATGCACTTCTCCAACTGGAGTGGATTTCACTCTTTTGTTTTAAGAGTGTATAATAATAATAAAAAAAAAGAGTCAGTGTGTATGTCTGTGGATCGCAAAAGACCTACTTAAACTGCTCTAAAAAAATTCGAAATTTTTAATATAGATTCCTTTTACCTGCGTGTGAACCTAAGGCTTAGTTTTTTTCATATTTGATATGCGATTTTTAATTAATATAATTAGTTTCAAAAAACGTCATCCACGTGGGAGTGCGGGACCATAACAGGGCTTGAAAATACATGGACCGTTCCGTAACAGTTGCTTGACGCCAATCTCTGTTATTATTTGCTTTTTTCTTGAGCATGCGCCAACACGAATTGAATTTAGTTTAGATATTGAGTGTATTTTCACAAGTAAGCATGCCACTAAAAGGGAGCAATGCGAAGGTAATTAGTAATGGGTTCCCAGTAAGGCGGGACCATACTGACTTCTAGTTAGCAACTTCGTGTAAATGAATTCACTACTATCATCAAATGTCGCCGGACCCTATATCTCATTTATACTTTTGAAAATGTGTTTTGTAACTATTACTCGTTATACATTGTGAGACATATTACTTCGTTGAATTAATTTTTAACTCAACTGACGAATTTTGATTACTTAATCAACCTATTTGTGTTTATAGAACCATTTTAAATTTATGCTACTCTTGATAACCTGACTTATTGCAGGAGATGTAGTTTCTCTCCAGCTTTCATTTCTGCATTTAATTTTTTTTTATGCATTTTCCGACGTGGCATTATTTCACTAATCAAGGCTCGAGAAAGAATTTATTTTCATTTAACATTTCTGTTGAAACGAAACTGAAATCCCGAAACATGCTGATTCCGAAGACGGAGATGAATATTTTTATACTGATGAAAAAGCGCAATAATTTAGCCGAAAAACAACTTAATAAACCATATTCATTCGTTAAAAATATGGTTCATGATGTCAATGGACAAAGTAACAAACAACAGAATAAAAAATATCAGAATATTTTCTTCATTTTTACATTATATTTGCATATTTTCTTCCTTAAATAACACATGGAGACTTTCAAAGTAAATAATTTTAATTCATATCATTGAAATAGAAACAAGTTTGGTGGCGCCATCTTGTGCTCAGTTCTGAAACAGAATTTTAAGTGGAGAGGATGAAAATAAAAGATGAAGTTTTCAATAATAAAAGTATTTTTTTTTTAATTCAGTAAAAATGCATTTGTTATCTGAAAAGGGTTAGGTAAAAAAATCCTTTCCAGTAGTATAATATTTTAAAATTAAATTGTCGTCTTAAACATACTTGTTTTTGCTTTGAACGGGTATGTTTAACACTCTTGTCCCAGGATCATATAAAACGCACTTATTTACTCAAAATTTCATGCTTGATTTATATTAGTTTATTTTAGTTAAGTATTTTATATTTTTTAAGATTAGGGTACTTACAAAATTTCAAATATTTCAGCTTTATTTAAATTTCAAGCAAAAATTAAACAATTCTAGAAAACTAATAATTAAAATAGATATTTTCACTAAAAAAATTGATGAATAATGTATCCCATTGATTATAAACAAATCACAACCTTTAATCATGATATAGTGGCCAATAAATGTTTGTATATTTAATTAGTATATATTTTGACTAGAGGAACAAAAATTCATTAGAAAATGATAAAATCACTAAAAATCTAACAATAAAAAATTTAGCATAAAAAGTCCTTTTATTTCGATGCCCAACAGTAAAAACTAATGTTAACATTGGTGAAACTCATAATATATTATAAAAACTCTAGAAGCGTTAGCTTATAGCTCGTTTCGAGTACACATCCAGGGCTGGATTTCGGCCTAGGCCTGCTCTCCGTGCAAACCTAACTTGGGTAAAAACAAAGAGTAACAAGGTATAGGGAAAAGAGCGATTGGTCCGTTAGTTGGAAGCTCTTGTAAGGTAATATTTACATGCAAAATGATCTGAATACAATTTAAACAAAATTCAATTTTCATTCCGATAAAATTGCCTAATTTTCTCAAATAATATTCAAATATGCTTGATCTTAAGCAAAATTAATGTTTTAAACGTGTTTTCTGGATGAATTCACAAATTTAAGGAACTCTTTACATTCGCGGAAGGATCTTCTCAATTGCCTATTCCTATTCACCCAACTTAGCTTGGCAAGGAGTGTAGGCAACAGTCAAGAAGGGGGGCCCTTAAGAAAGATAAAATCGACTAAAAGTGTGAAAATCACCAATCGCCAAAAGCCGAAACATATTGCCGGACGGCCTCAAAAATTGCCAAATTTGCAAAAAATCGCCAGTTGCAGATAATTGACTATGATGACGTAATTCGTTTTTTGCATAGAAGTAATTTCGCCGTGTGATTTTATAAATTTTATATAATAAGTATATAACTAAATCAGCATTCTATATTATTCTGTTTAGTAAAGTCGATTAAAAATTACATGTTCGGTACTAGATACTAGGGTGTTTAATTTGCTAATTTCCAAAATAGCTTCGAGATGGTGGAAGTGCCCCAAATTCCAAGTGCCTAGGGTCTTTAAATCCGGTACTGCTCACATGAAAACAAACTTTCATTCTTAAAACCAATCCTACAAAGAATTCCATTTAACTTTCCCTTTACCTATTTCCGGTGCAACTCAACCATAAAGAATACAAAAAAGAATATGTAGTACAAATCCCTGAACGTAACCGCACCCCAAAACAAATAAACTACAGCACTATTTTCACACGGTTGAGAGTTCGCTTTGTTTAGTCTAAGGGATCGGAGGATTGTTGATTGTAGTCCCTTCGTCCATGGCCATTGCAATCGGAGTGTTTCCGATTCGCTCAATTTCACATTAATTCGTGTTTTTACCTATTTGACCTTCATTTTGGAATTGGTGCGTTTTTATTGTGGTTCGTATCATAGAAGATAGATGGCGCCACTATAAAATATAAGTTGAAATTTTGCCATTGCAAAACGAGAGGGAACGTGTTATATAATAGAGATGTTTCAAGTGATGTAAAATGAAATGCTCTTGTTTTTTATATTTCCGTGTCCAGCGATTTCAGTGATTGTTTCGCTTTAACTCTCAAAAAGACCGTCATAGATGAAAAGAAACTTTTCTTTCAATGCAAACTTTTTTTAACAAATGATTTGATTTGAACAGCAATAAATTGGCATTTAATAAATTTAGAAGTGAAATATTCTTAGAATATTCATTTTCGAATACCGAAACAAAGTAGTTGCAGGCAACGAATGCAAACAAACAGTTGGAGCTATTAACCTACACGGACGTGAAACAACCAAATTGATTTATTTTTAAAGATAGTTAGGAATACTTTTCTTTTAAATTTCTCATTTCCCCCAACTGATAAACAAGTAGGTAGGTCAAATAGACTATCCTAAATTTATCAATAAAATAAAAGTAATACCTTTTACAATTTATTAAAAAACTGGACGCTTTTAAAAAATAAAACGCTTGATGTACATAAGAGGAATAGAAATTTTAAAAAAATCTTCAAAATAACAAGCGAGGATAAAAATACTGAACTGAAAAAATGATAAAAAAAATTAGTTATGAAAGATGGTTAGCCATTTTACTATTAAAATATTCGTAAAAAAAATTCTGTGATTTTTTTTTTTACTTTTCACCGTCGCGAGTCCAGAAAAAAAAACCCTACTACCTGCCAAGGTTTGTTGGTGAACGTTTGCGAATTTCGCTTGAAATACAGTATGTGTCGATTTCACTCAATTTTGTTGCAAAGGACTGCATTATTTATTCACTTGAAAGCTGCAAGACATTATATATTTTTAATGTTTATTATTCGTGATTGCCCATAACGGTTGAGTTGGGTGCCTACTCAGGTGTCAGCTCGTCAACTGACTGTAGTTCTAAACTACGACGCCCGTATAAATATCTCTCGTAAAGTTCTAGTTCGACGATATTCCAAGCATAATCTTAGCTCCGTGGTATAACTCCAACTAATACAGGGTGTCCTAAAAGTTCCCGTACTACAACTTTAAGAAATCATTATCCGTGTTTAATTTTTCAATTATTGAATTTTATCATCTGCTCATTATTTCATCAAATCTTTTGTTTTTATTGCTTGGTTTTTTTCGTGCTTAAGTTGTTCGGTAATAAAATTCCATGTCATTTTGTTCTTCATTGCAACATAATTTTTCGCGCATTCAGAGAATTGCGCTACTTGAGGCTCATTTTGGATGTAAATCATAATGAAAGATGTAAAGAATTTTGGCGACATAAATATCCAGTTGATGCTATACCGAGAAAAGATACTCCAAATAAATTCGTCCAGGGATTTCGTGTGACTACAGGTTCGGTGGAAGTGTGTTAAGTGTAAAGTGGCAAACCGAAAATTGTTACACCAGATTTTGTGCAACAAACTCAACGAAGGATATTGCAATCTGTTTTTCGAGTCAAATGTTGATGGGACTGTATACAGATAACTTTTACAACGATTTGTTGCATTATTAGAAGTGAATGAATGATATTCTTGGTTCCAAAAACGCGGTGCTGCATGCCATAAAAGTAATGAAACCATGGACATGCTTCAACATTTTTTTGGTGATCGACTCTTCTCAAGAAATCTTGGGCCACCTCGTTCCCCTAATTTGAGTATACCTGACTTTTTTTCCTGTGGGGATATTTAAAGAACAAAGTTTCTGAAGATAATCCACAATTAATAGAGGATCAGAAAAATGCCATCATGCTAAGCATACAAGAAGTCACTCCCAGCATCTTAAAACGCGTTTATAAAAATATGCGCAAAACGCCTTCAGGTGTGCTTCAATGAAAGGGGTGGACAATTTGAGTATTTAATGTAAATGTAAGTTCCAAATTTTTTCCTACGTTTTATTAAAAGTGCTTTACACCATTAGCATAAAAACAATGTTTTAAAGTTTGTTGTTTTGTGTGTAAAAAATTCACGAATCGTCAGTACGGGAACTTTTAGGACACCCTGTATAATCAAGCTAAACTGAACACTGTTGCAAGACTGTGTTCTCCTGTAGCTCCTAATGGAGGCTAGAAATAGGCAGCCGGAAACGATTACACTACCACTTTTGCAAGCCGTTTCTCGGCACACACACTACTATCGCAGCAAAACAACTTTTACAGAAATCATGAAACACACAAAAAAACTTGTCTATAGGGTACTTGAGTGCTTGCTAAAATACCTTCTAATATTAATTAAAATATAGTTTGAGCCTAAATATAACAAACTTATATATTTGTTTGCTAAATAAATCGTAAAAAAAATAAAAATAATTTTTAAATGGCTTTTTTTTCATCGGTATGTCACGTGATCACAAACACTGATTTGGCTGACTAGTATGTAGAAACAAACCAGTGTGATGTTTTTTTGTTTGTAATTAAACTTGATTTAATCTAACTTACTATTAAAATAAGAATTATATTGATAATGGATGGAGGTTTTACAGAAGCGGATAGTTCAAATTTTTTAAAAGTAAATTACAAAAAGATGTTTCAAAGTTTGTTTATAGTTACTAGTGACGTCATAGATACCACGGGACAGCCATTTTAGCATTTGCCGGGTTAATTTTTCGTCGTAATTTTAAAATTGATATTATAGGGCATCGTTTGAAAGTTCTGGAAACGTATTTTACATAAATACCAAAATTTAAAAAAAAATCAATTTTTTGAAAATTACGTGGTACTGATCTGCCTTAAGAGATGGTACTTCATTTCCATTTGTTTGGACCCCCCATTACATTAAAACCTCCTTTCCAACTGTTGATATATAAACCTTTCTACAGTAATTACTTTGCCATGAAACCACCCGCTGACCTACAACATCGGAAATTGTGCGCATGTACGCGAAACGTGTGCGCAAATGTTTGCACAGTTAGCTGGCTAATCGGCCACTTGCGTGCGCGTCATGCATTGTCGGCGATATTATCCTAATGTTGCGGTCATGTTATTTATGTGGATGTGTTTGCCATGCGCTGGCAAGTTCTGTCGGTGGATTTTGTTATAAATGTGACTGCCGGGTGGTTATAAAATAACGCTCGCTATTCGGAGAGGTATGTAGCTTGAATGAATAATCCGAATACAACAAACATCGAGACACTTACTAATCAAGAAGGGCGGAAAATAATTGAATCATAAAAAACAAACTCGTCTCTTGACCAGGGTTCTAAAGGGTTCGAAATTACGATACGTAATTGGCTCTGTTGACCGTAATTGGCCATAATTGGCTACGCCTCTTTTAGAACCCTGGTCAAGAGACGAGGTTTTTTTTTTATGATTCCATTCTTTTTCGAAAAAAAAAAGAAACTCGTCTCATGACCAGGACTCTAAATTACGAGGCGTAATTAGCTGCGTTGGCCATAATTGACTACGCTTCGTAATTTAGAACCCTGGTCAAGAGACGAGTTTGTTTTTCATGAATATTAATTTTATGATTATTTTTTATGATTCTATCTTTTTTTATGATTCCATTCTTTTTCTCTCTTCTTGATTAGTAAGTGTCTCAATTTTTGTATGCATTTGGATTATTCATTCAAGCCACAGACCACTACGAATAGCGGGCGTTATTTTAGAACCACCATGTATTTTCAGGGTGGTTATAAAATAACGCTTGTGTGCTTGGTCAGAGACATTCAAATCGGTAAGATACTTTTCTTGCGGAAGGTCTCGTGGTATTACCAAAAATAACTGCCGACATATAAACGGCTTCAGTATGTAAAAAACTGACGAATAATAAACAGTGTAGAGGGAGTGCGCGTTAAATAAGCTCCACCGTCGCCAATAGCTCTAGTGTGACGATATTTCAACCTTACCCTAACCTTTAGTTCGAATAAAATTGCGTTTTCCCCATATTTTCATGCTCTGGACCAGGCATTGTCGAAATTACTGCCAACTTATAAACGGCTGGTTCAGCTAAAAAGTTTGACAAATAATACCCCGCGTAGAGGATGTGCACGTTAAATAAGCTCCATAGGCCCGGCACCGTTTTCCGTTCTTAAGTTGCTTTTGGTACCTAATCAGGGTCGGCTCGTCACTTGGCTGTGGTTCTAAATTATGACGCTTGCCACCAATAGCCCACGTGTGGCTCTAGTGCGACTATATAACTCAGCCTTACCCTTGACAAATGGCAGTGAGTGCACCCTCTAGAAGGGAAGAGTGCAGGCTTTTTAGCCCATTACCCCGCTCGCCAGAAGAGACAGTCACTAGAGACACACAAAGAAGGACGCCGCAAATATATAGACAAATAACAACATTTATTGACAAACACAAACATCCATGCCTTTACCGGGGTTTGAACCCGAGCCCAGCAGCTCCAACGGCTAGCACTCTAGCCATTGCGCCGGATGGCCGGCCAGCGTTACAATTACTCTTAGTTCGAATAGAATTGCGTTTTTCCATATTTTATTATTCAAATAGTGGTTAATTCAACCAAATAATGAAATAACCCAAAATCTTCACGTCATGGGCGTTTTTTAAGTTCTATAACTCCAGGATCTACAGGACACTCCCTAGACACTTAACGTGCGCTTGAACCCTCTACACGATGGTATACCACCCTCTGATAAATCTGCGACATTACGACCTCGAATTTAAAAAATATGGAATCAATATCATCTTAAGTGATGTGTAGTTCATCATTGTATTTATTACATGAAAAATAGTATTAAATATCTATTCAGCACTCTGATTGAATAAAAATATCCATATATTTTATAATTCAGACCACGGTTAAGTCAACCAGATAATCCAATAATCCTTAAGTTTTTTTACGTCCTGTAGCACTGATACACAGGACACTCCCTGTGACAATTCTGCTTGATTCTGGTTTGTGGTCAAACATTTTATTAGGCCACAGTTTAAGAAAAAGTTATTGCATACCTCTCCAGCACTCAGTTCGAATAAAATTTTCCATATTCTATATTCAGATATGGGTTAATTCAACCAAATAATCCAATATCCCTCCATTTTTTCCACGTCCTTTATACTACAGGACACTCCCTAGACACTTCACGCCACTTCAGCTTAATTTTGGTTTGTGGTCAAACATTTTATTTGGACCCAGATTAAAAAAGTTATTGCATACCTCGAGCACTCAGTTCGAATAAAATTTTCCATATTCTATATTCAGATATGGGTTAATTCAACCAAATAATCCAATATCCCTTCTTTTTTTCACGTCCTTTATACTACAGGACACTCCCTAGACACTTCACGCCACTTCAGCTTAATTCTGGTTTGTGGTCAAACATTTTATTTGGCTACAGTTTAAGAAAAAGTTATTGCATACCTCTCCAGCACTCAGTTCGAATAAAATTTTCCCACGTTTTCCATATTCTATATTCAGATATGGGTTAATTCAACCAAATAATCCAATATCCCTCCATTTTTTCTCACGTCCTCTCTACTACAGGACACTCCCTAGACACTTCACGCGCGCTTGAGCCCTCTTGCACGATGGTCCGCCGCCCTCTGATAAATCTGTGCCATTAAGCGGGTGCCGGACCCAGCGGAGCAGTGAAGCGGGAGGCTGCCGTATCCCTCACGGCATGAGCCGCAGCTCCTCTTCCGTTGGATGGCTGTGCTCGATCTTTATTTCTCGCAGACGATATAAAAGGCCACGAAAAGTCGTCTGCAAGCCCCTTTTTGGAATGTGAGGTCGAGGTGGTTGGTGTCGGGACGGTTGGGTGTTGTTTGAGGTATTTTTTTTGTGTGGTTTTGTGTGAATATTGGCTTGTGTGCAGATATGTTGTTGGTGAAGATGGGGATGTGTGGTTTGGATTTTCTCCACCAGATGGCGGATTTGGTCAGGTAGGTTGATTGTTCTGATGCAAACGGAAAACATGATTGCTTTTCTATTATAAAATTATTGTTTAGTGAAAATTAATGCGTTGAGAAGTTACACGACGCAGTTCGAAAAATGAGGTAGTCAAATAGTCAAAATTAATGCCTTTTTCAGAGAAGACCTTTGCACTCAAAGCATAATGTTATTGTAGTAGTTCAATGGCACCAATCGCGAAAAAGAAAAACAATTCCTATACATAAATAGCTATTTTTTTCGATAAGTAAATGATCAGAGTGGACTACTCTTACTGCGTCACCATATAAAATGGTGACAAATGCAGAGGACTTGTTTCCAAAAGTCCAAATACGTGAAAATTACATCATCGTTCACTTAACTTATCTGTTGACTAACATAATACCTTATCAAGGTATCTTGTATGTAATTTTGTCTGTATGGTTTTAAACACTTAAGTTGGACAATTGTCCTTTGTAAAAACTACACTCTTAAAACAAAAGAGTGAAATCTACTCCAGTAGGAGAAGTGCATTTTCGACACTGGAAAGGAATGAATATTAACTCAGACTGAGTTAAAATCACTCGTTTGGAGTGATCCTGTCAGAGGTTTAACACACAAGGGATCCACTCCTATAGGAGAAGTGCATTTTCAACACTGGAGGAGTGAAAATTAACTCAGACTGAGTTAAAATCGCTATTTTGTTTTAAGAGTGTACCATATAAAAGGGCCACATTATGGACTGAGGAGATAACACATTTTTACGAGTAAAATTAATTTTTTCACACTATATTTCGATACTAATTGAAATTAACAATGTATTCCTACTTAACTTCTGTATTTTATAAAAATTTGATAATCATTATCGACACAATTAAGTCAATTACGTTTTGTAACGTTAACAAAGCAAATTCAAACTCAACATAATGGAGATACGGTAGGGGGAAGTTGTAATATAGGATTGCTCGGCCTTGACGAGACTCGTTGAGAATTAAGTAAATATATCCTTGAATTTAAAATACATTTCTGAAAACAAAGTAGTATCAGTACAAGGGTCTCACAATTACACTAATTCCTCATTCAAAGCTACCCCACACCCCCTAATATACAAAAGACATCTTACAACCCAAAATCCACCCCAATAACGGATGTTGACTTCTTCCAACACTCCAATCTCTCTATAGAGTCGTCAACATCTCTCACAATACCTTATTGAGTCCTCAGTCCCCCCACAAATGCCCTGGGCGGCAAAAGATCAAACGGAAATACTAGGGGGGAGGGGAAGACCCTCCATTCCGACAGACGGACATTGTGTGGGATCGGAGGATCAGTGGCGCCGTCTAGGATGCCGCGGAGGAACTGAATATGGGCATCCGCGGCACATACTCCCACCTTTTTTTGTTTGTGTGTTTGTGGTTTTTTGGGTATGTGACAGTTTTCGGGGTTGACTGTAAGGTTGTTTGTGTGTTGGTATGGGTATTTTATTTTGCAGTGATACTTAATACTGTAGTAACATCACTGTGCAGTGATGCTGAGTGTACAATCGTAGTGTATACTCAGAAAAAAATTGTGTCAAAATAGTAAAATTCGAACACACATATTGCTTAAAACTGGCTACATTTCAACAATATTTAGTAGCTTTATTACAAGAAATGTTTTGCTGACATAGGAACACCAATTGGTGTTCCAACATCACTGACGATTGCGCCCCAATAGCCTTCGTGAAGCTCTAGTGCGACGATGATTCAAAACTTAGCTAAACTAAGCTAGACGATTGCGATAATATAGTTTATTATAGGGTAGACTGACCAGTGAGTGAACAGGCCCCAGCGAATGAACATTTAGTAAATATAATTAAAAAATAAGGATTAAAAATCATTCCACTATATGGATTGGCAACACTGACTTCCTTCCATGTAGTAGGAAGCTATCTGACAAAGGTTGGTTGTCCTGGTCATTATATCCTGGTGTTCATTCACTGGCGAACGTGACGTCTTAAGCGTTCATTCACTGGTTAGTCTACCCTACCCATGCGCGAATGACAAAACACTGTAAATATTGTTTTCTAAAAAATTTATTACAAAATAAATTTTTAGATGTAGCTTTAGGTCAGTGTTGGGCATTAATCAATTAATTTGTCAATTATCTTGTTAATTGAATAAAAAAGTAATTGCAGTTAAATTAATTACAAATACATTAATCACAATTTAACTTTTAATTGCACCTCGCAGTTAAATTAATTTGATTAGCGTATGTCAATTGCAACTCCCAATTAAAATGGACTTTTTTTAGTTGTTTGTTAAGAAAACAATTGTCAACAATTAAAACTAACGATTAACTTTATGTATTTTAATACAAAATTTTTTAAATTGTTATTGACTTTCTAATCATGTTTAATTAAAGATATTGATGATTATTTGGACAACAATTGATAATTAACCAATTGTTACTACTACAATTGTTAATACTACAGTTAACAATTAAATAATTGTTAATTGTAATTTTCCACACTTACAATTGATAAATTGTTAGTTGTTGTGGTTACATCACCAATTAATTAATTGTCAATCTTTAGTTGTTCTTTAAATTAAAAT
Source organism: Hylyphantes graminicola (assembly GCA_023701765.1). NCBI lineage: Eukaryota > Metazoa > Arthropoda > Arachnida > Araneae > Linyphiidae > Hylyphantes > Hylyphantes graminicola. Next base: position 74,996,957 of record CM043113.1, on the reverse strand, counting down.
TTGCCCAACAATGCTTTAGGTACATGGCCCATTTGTAAAAAAATAATACTAAATGAACTATTATAAATTAATGATTAATTTCACTGAATAATAATAATTTCTTAGAAAAATACATTCCTAATCAAATAAATTTGGATGACTCTTAATGGCAAATTATGATTTGATTTGATATTGTGTGCTGTTCTTAATCTTGCTTTTCGTTTCCTTTTAGGAGGTGAGTTTATCAATAGATGTTTGAAAATTTGTCTTCAATTAAAAGGTATTGTGTTTTTATTTAATATACTAGCGTTCCTCTCAAGAAATTAGCTGAGGAGTATATGCGATAGAAAAATTGTGACGTCAAATGTACCAGCAATATATCATTTCGCCTACATACGAACAATAAAGTTGTGAACAGTATGCAAAAAAAACCTAACCCAAACCATGCAAAATATTATCTTACTTTTCGGAATAAAAGTTGAGAACCGTAATTTTTGCACCATAAACAATTATGTTTACTCAAGCTGTCAAAATAACGGGTGGTCTGGTGGATTTGATCGCAGCCCATTACGCTAACAGTATGCACACTGTATCGGGTGCGGGTTCGATTTCCGTCTTTATCGTGGACTCTTTCTCTCTCTGTCTCTCTCTCTCTTTGTCTATGTCTGTCTCTCTCTCTTTGTATCTGTCTGTCTCTCTCTCTGACAGTAATAATTCTGTCTGTGTCTGTCACTCTTTAAAACATTAAACTTAAAATCAAGTTATGAAAACTCAATAATGAATTTTTCTTCTTATAAATTAAACTTAAAACCAAATTATAAAAGCTCAGCCATGTTTTTTTCTCACAAACCCATTCCCTCGCTAAACACTTCACTTCATAATAAACTCGAAAAAAATCAATAACCCCTTCATAAACAAATTTAAAAATCTCAAGGCAAAAACCCATCAACACTGATAAATGGCTCTCATACAAAACTCAAAACACGATTCATCGAAATTCAATTCAAAATCTACTTTTTTTCCACAACCTCCGTCTTATGAAAAATCTAAAACTGATCCGAAATCCAATAACCTGAAATTACAATAATCACACTCAAAATCCGAAATACCCCTTTCCCCCTCCTTTACTCGGAGAGAACCATAAAAATAACTCAGGGTCTTTCTTCCTCGTAAAACATTCCTCAAAATTCCAAGGAGAGGAGAACAGAGGAAAAAACGAGGGAGTTAAAGTATCCTAACTCATCATAAATAACCCCTTTTCTAAAGTGGATGCGGTCTTTTGATGGAGCTGTTAGTTTTCGTTCATGTTTTTAATTCAAATTTGTTTGAAAACCTGTATCCATAAATTATAATGGATGTTGAGGTCTTAAAAGCTTTATACACACTGCAAATCTCTGAACATATTATGAACGCATTGCACAACACAATATTTGTCTCCTAGTTTAGATCGTATTACAGAACACTTTCTGGAACATATTTTTAAGTGCCTTTCCGAACACTTTATTTTGTCTCCCTTTTTAGATCACAATCCGGTACGCAATTTGGAACGCAATTCGAAACACCTAATGGAATACTATTTTCTTCAGAACACTTTTAGAACACAATTGGTAACGCTTTTCGTATCACAATGGGGAACACCTTTCAAAACACATTTATTAACGCTTTTAGAAACATATTCGGGAACGCTTTTTCAAAACATATTCGGGAACGCTTTTTCACAACACAATCGGGGACGCTTTCAGAACACTTTCGGTACTCCTTTCAAAACACTTTACGTAGGATTTACGGCACACTTTCAGTAACACTTTTATTGAGCAGCAGTTTGTTGTATGGTATAAAATTTAACACATGCTTTAAAAATTTTCCATGCAAAATGTTTGTTGTCTTTAAAAAAAAACTAGTACTTCTGTTTCATGTTCAACGGTCATGACGACTTGCCTTATGGGCATAAAACAGAAGATTTTTTTTCCTTAAAGACTTCAAACATTTTACATAAAAAAATGAAAGCATGTGTTGACTTTTTACCATACAACAAACTGCTACTCAATAAAAGTGTTACTGAAAGTATGCAAAAATCCTACCTAAACTCTTTTGAATGGTGTTTCGTAAGTGCTCAAAATAGCGTTCCGCTATGCGATTTGAAAAGCATTTACTGTAAATTGCAACTCAAATTAAAAGTGTTGCTGAAAGTATATAAAAAAGAATTCGATCGTTTACGCTAGATACAATTTTTCAAAGATATTCTATTTCTGTATATAAATAACAAATGAGAAAAGCTTCACTTGATGTTTCAAAAAGTTTTCAAGAAATTGATATCCTATGTTTAAGAAAATAAAGAAATGCAAAATGTGATTATAAAAATCAAAAAGTAAATGTTACAGTTGCTTGAGTATATGCCTAACCTGTCTGCCTAACCTTATCTTACCTACCTGCAAACTTTTATTGGCAATAATTGCTGTGATTATTGTTTTCATTGTTAATTTTTTTTACCTGGAAGATTTTATGTATTCTATAAGATTTAGAAAAGATATTAAAGCAACGTAACTTCAAAAACTTAAATGAATGCATTAGTAAGGAGAAGTATAGAATAAAATACAAGGAGAAGTATAGTAAGGAGAAGTAAAGTATAGTATACATGTATATCCTTTACTAAAAAACCAAACTTCTTTTCGCAACAGTTCATCATTGGGCCAAGTCCTTCCGTGCCCAATTCAGCTTTCGTTATTTAGGGCTCTGGGCTGTTATGCATATGTCCCGGTTAGGAGGTCAACCTAAGCGGGACCGCCAGTGTTTAGTTCCCAAGCATGCTTGGTCCTCATTATATCGACCTAATTATATTATGAAAGGTTGAGGGAAACTCGCCCAATCCGGGCTTCGAATCCCGGACCTGTGACACGGCAATACAAAGCACTGCCACTTTGCCTCATATATTATACTAATGATCTTAATCTCACTAGAAAAAAAAAACTTGGGCCACCATCCAAAATTTAGTTGGATTATGAATGTTTTATACTAACGTTAGAATTAAAACAATGAAGGTATACATATCTGATTTGCAATGTACTTAAAAGATATTTTTGTTTTTACATTTGACTGAATTAGGGAAAAGTAAAAGAAACACAAAAAACTTGCAAAAAATAAATAATTTTAATAAGAAAGGATCAGTTGACCGTAATACATACAAAAAATATAATGCAATACAACAAATACAATGTTAATCAAATTTTGGAACCATCTATTCCTTGATTCAAATTTCAAATAAGATACCAAAACCTAAATCAAAATAACTATTTTCAGATGTCTAATCCGATTGAGATTCGAAATCAAGATCATTTAAATATATAAAGCAAAATCTTCACAAATTTTAGTGTCAATAACAATCAATTTCTTACAATTCGCACCTGATAAGATGTTTCCTCCACAGTTGGAATAATTTAAGCAGCCACGTCGCCCAATCTTAAATATAATAATTATATAATTCAAAATGTCTTCAAAAAGATTCACGTTACGGGATCTTAGTTTACTTGTTTAAACTTGTAGTCAACTGTGGTTGCCAAGTTGTTGTTGTCCACTTCTACCCTCTGTTAGGAGTTTTAACATAGCCAACTACTTTTTGTAATCTAAAAGCACGGTCAAGTGATTGAAAGTGTTGCAACCTCAAATATGCAAATGTACAAGTGTTCTATGAAGTGTTTAAAATAAATTGTTCTAAAATTAGTTTGAAACTCTATCAAAATAGATTTTCAATCCTTGTAATTTTCAATGACAATGTATTCTACTATGTGATTCAAAAGTGTTTGCAATCTGTTCTATAACATGTTCCAAAAAAGTTCGCAATGTGATCCAAAAGTGAAATTCAACAATTCACTTAGCAGAACACATTCTGAATACCTTGTCAACGGTTCTGGAACGCCTTTAGATTTCGATCTATGCACATGTATGTATTCTAACGCATGTGGAACACTATCGGAACACAATTTTCATGAAAGCGCGCTAAATCTGTTCCGAACGTGTGTCCCGAGTTTGCAGTGCATACTTGAATAGCATTTTTTGTGCTTTTTGAATGTAGACTACACTTTCAGAAATAACACTTTCAATTTTTAACGATTCATGAATCCTCAAGTCTCATTTCGTTAATTTTGAGGATTGTCTCGTGACTTTTGAGTAAACGCGAATCCTCACTTTTACGATCATGATTTGACGATTCTGTATCTTGATTTTGAGGAAACTGAATCTCATTGTTGCACTCACATGCTTAAAAATGACGAAATATTTCTTTAGATTAGACGACATTCAAATCCTCATAAAAATGACGATTCAAATTTCCTCACTTTGAGGAAAGGAAAACTCGGAGCATTTACCAGTAAACGGAATCGTCAAAATTAAGGAAAATTTCGTCGTTTTTGAGCATTGGTTTTTGAAAGTGTAGGGTCCGCTTATAAGCCTTCGTCAAGTAAGAATTTTTACAGTCACAGAGAAAGGGAATTGCAATGGGGTCAAAAAATCCGAATGAAGATGATGATTTGAAGATAGAATAGATGATGAAGATATGAAGATTTTGAGTTTTTCGCACGTTTTGGAGGGTGCCAATTTTGAAAAAAGTGTTTTTTGAAACTAGGGGCCTCTGTCGGCCTGTCTGTCTGAAACCATTCTAGAGCTGGACTAAAAGACCTAAGGAATTCAAATTTGGTATTCGAATTCCCAGTTCTTTTAAAATAATAGAAATCATCTAATAGGGTTATACTTACCTTTAACTGCATGAATATATTTATTGGTAATTGAAGTTGTTTAATTTTACACACCCAGCTTTTTGCGGAAATTTTTTTGTTCAGATATTTTCACACTTAAAGATATCTTTTAAATATTTATACTTGAATGGATGAATTACTGGAATGCGATAAAATCTCTGAAGCCAGATTGTAAAAATCAAGCCATTTTTTTAATGTCTACTAGTTCTCAACCAAGTAGATAAAAGACAATAAAGTATTGTTTTCATCATCTTTTTAAACTCCATATAATTTACCTTTTAACACTTTCACTACGCAAGATTTTTGTTTCCGCGCAATTTGTGGTAGAAATATCATTACCAAATACTTATTTGTACGATCATTTTAGGAGTGAAAGAGTTAACAAAAAACAGGTAAACCAAACCATCTGCATCTTTCCCTACCACTCCCTACCCCTTTTCCTCCCTTAAATCCCTCTCCCAGTGGCGACACTTAATAGTCGATATCATTAGCCTCCCCCCAGGTCACGTGGTTATGACGATGCGTCGCCCGTCACGTGATAGGCCCATACATCATGGCGTAGGCGAAGCGCGAAATAATGCCAGGGGTGTATAAGTGGACTGCCTTTACAGCCCCCCTGTAATATTAAAATACGCCGCCAACAGTGCTCCGGTAGTAAATCCTTATAGGTGATTTCGGGGAAGGGGTTTCGGTGGTGCGAAGGGGTTTGTTGGCGAATTTGGAGATCAGGTTGGCGATTTTGTCGTGTATAGTCTGTCTCAAGTTTTTACGAATATAAACTTTCGTTTCTTTAAGGAATTTAATTAAAAATTAACTTTATTCTTATGATATAATGATTAGGAATTTTGAGAGTAATCGTTTTAAGGTAGTAATTGTTTTTTTAATCGTTGTAACAAAAGAGTGAATATAAAAAAGTAAATTATTGTGAATGTTCTTAGACATTACTCGAAATTCTTGAAATTGATTCCGACTAATATTTTTCTTATAGCAGTCTAATATTTGTCTTATCGGAGTCACTTAAAAAATCACATTTTATTTTAATCATGATTTTAATACGGATACAAAAACTTAATCAGTTAATAAAAGCGTACAAGCACATTTAAAAAAATAGATGCCGGCCTCATCACTTGACCATGGTTAAAATTTACGAGGAGCGTCACCAACATCCTTTTATGCAGCTGAAGTACGACTTTAAGTCACCACAAATCCAAACATATTTCCAACTTTATTTCCCAGCGTTGTCTACAAGCTTACTTCTCGGCTAGTACACTACTATCGTAGAAAAACAACTTTTACAGAACCCCAAGACATCAACATGGAAAACTAATGCCTGTTTCACACACTAATATTCTGGTAAATTTTGCCGTACTTACGATTCCTTAGAATCTCTGAACAATATTAAGTCAATTAGAGTTTTCACACTCGACGGAAAAATAAAGTACTTACGGTTAGATGTTCTTTCAAGTAGAGGTGAATGTTAACGCTATTTGTTGGGGTAAAGCAAGGCGACTAATTTTACCGAAATTTACCTAATCCATTATTTGAGCGAATATCTTTGATTAAACTTTAAGAACGATAATTTTTAGTACCTTTCTCAATCAGTTTTTCTAAATAAACAAAATATGTATATTTCAAATGAAGACCAGTGACCTGAACAATTTATTTACAGCTAAGCTTTTATGCAGCCTACTAAGTTAAAGTTGCATAAAAACGAATTTAAAAAACTTAAAATTAACATTTATATGATACTGTGATTCAGAAGCTTTGTAAAAACTGCATTAATCACCGAAGTGGTACACTCTTAAAACAAAAGAATGAAATCCACTCCAGTAGGAGAAGTGCATTTTCGACACTGGAAAGGAGTGAATATTAACTCAGACTGAGTTAAAATCACTCGTTTGGAGTGATCCTGGCGGAGGTTTAACACACAAAGGATCCACTCCTCTAGGAGAAGTGCATTTTCCAGACTGGAGGAGTGAAATTAACTCAGACTGAGTTACAATCGCTCGTTCGTTTTAAGAGTGTACATCGTCTTGAACACGATTAAAAATTACATAAAATTTAAAAAGACAAAAGTTATTAATATAATTATATTAATGGGTTATATATTATGGATTAATTACCGAAATGGTTGTGAGCGAAATCTGTCTTTATATTTACTTATAGCATACTTCTCGGCACATGCACTACCATCGCAGCAAAACAACTTTTACGGGAACAAAACCCCTTGTCAATCCCGCCAAATCTCCATCACGTAATTTCCGGTAACCCCAGCCGAAAAATACATCCTCTTCCACAATCCAAAAAGGGATTTTAAAGAACAGCCACACGACACCCTATGATTGGCTGCTTCTCCTTCATGGGGGGGGGGGAGTAAATCTTAAGGAATACTTTATAGGGGGAGGAGGGGGGGGGATTGCGCTAACGACCATACCTGAAGCGAACGATATAGTATAAGAGAGGGGGGGGAGGGGTAGTTTCCATACTTGAGGGGGGGGAGGGGTAGTTTCCATACTTGCTAGGGCTGTTATCTCAGAAATACACACTTCGGTAGAAGCGGGGGAGGGGGGCGATGGAGCATTATATGTAAAGAGGAGGGGGTAAGGGGGTATTTTGCATTTCGGGGCTATGCTGATGAGAGGGGGTAGGGTAGTCAGCGTCTTTTGGGAATTGGGAATTGTCCTTAAATAGGAGGGGGAAGGGAGAGAGAGAGGGATATAACGCAGATTTATAATGGGAATTTCGGAATTGTGATTCCTCGAAAACCGATTGGATATGAGTTGTAGAATTTTATTTTTATTGAAAAGGGTTTTGAGGGTTCGATTAACGGGAAGGTGGAGGGAGTAAAAAATGTGTATTGTCGTTTGAACAGAATTTGTCTTTTGTGGTTTTTGGAGATTATTTTATTTTAAAAGAAGATAACTTTTCGTTTTGGGGTGTTTTTTTCCCTGCATTTTTAATCGTAAACGAATTGCGGTTTCATTGATATCGATTATTGTACCTGATATCGTGTATTGAGTTTTATCCATTGCAATTTTTTTAGTGAGGAAATAAGGTATGTATATTTTTTAAAATTTTGTGATTGCTTATTTGTGGATAATTTTGAATTTATAAAAATAGTAATGCTGTCAAAGCTCGTTAGTTCGTATACCAAGGGACCTACACTCTTAAAACAGACGAACGATTTTAACTCAGTCTGAGTTAATTTTCACTCCTTTCGGTGTCTAAAATGCACTTCCCCTATATTAGTGGATTTCACTCTTTTGTTTTGTTAAACCTCCAACAAATTTAGAAACAAACAAGCGATTAAGAGAGATTTTGGGCGATTACGAGCGATTTAGGAGTTAATTTTCACTCCTTTCCAGTGTCGAAAATGCACTTCTCAAATAGGAGAGGATTTCACTATTTTGTTTTAGGAGTGTACTGAATTAGTTCGTTTTAAGCGGAGATTAACTTCTTCAAATTCAATTATTCGAAGCGTTTTTGGTTATCCGAAATTCAGGAAAAATTCCATATCTCGCATACCTAGTAATATTTTTGGCATGACATCCAACAGAAATGAACATCAACAGAGACGGGTATAAAAATGTGTGTCGCATATAAACTTTTGTACTAACTGTACGTGCTTTTATAGTTTAGTTTAGTTTGAATTATCGTCACATGAGAGCTACACGAGGGCGATTGGCGACGGGCTTCGTATTTTAGAACCACAGTTAAGTGAGAGACCTGAGTAGGCACCCAACGCAACCGTTAAGGGTGACATCGTACTCGTTGGAACTTTGATCGATATTTAACGTGCACTTCCTCCACACGGGGTGATATTCTTCGTACATTTTTGGCTGCTTGGGCCGTTTATAAGTCGGCAGTTAAATTGGCGATTCCCGGACCTGGGATTCTGGGACCTTCCGCATGCTAGGCGAATGCCTTACCGACTGGACCGTGCTTTTACATTCGGCACTTATCTGTTATATAAAAAGGTAACTGATTGATAAAACATATTCTTCCGATTAACTCCAAGTATTCGAATGGGGTTAGATCCCAATATCTTCGAATAATTGGAGTTATAATGTATTGATGAATCCGACACTATAGGACACTCAATAATTTCTTAAGATCCCATCAGTAAAATCCTACGCCTTATACTTCAATTATTGTACGAGTTTTGGAATCACAACTATTGCAAAAAGCATTTCTTTGCCTTGTTATCCTATTTCCACCAAGAAGGGGAATCATCATAACATCAATTTAAAACAAAATTGAAAAGAAAATTATTTGCATGAATGGTTAATTGCAGTAAGGGTTTTTGAAAGTTAATACCGTGATACCATGAAACCATCTATAAATCATTAGCTTACTAAAGCATTTATTAGATGAATATCAAGTTACTGAATACTGAAACAATATTCCATGTGCTCAATGAATAAAATGGGAATTTAATGTTTACTGAGGTACTAACTCGTTGAATAATTAAAACACTATTTACAAAACTAAGAGAAGTACTAATTCACTAACTGAAGCTCTAAGTCCTGTGCTAAGTAAATAAGAAAAGGAACTCTTTGCTAAATGAATTAAAAATTCAATGAATAACAAAAATATCAATTACTTATTAACTGAAAAAATAATTCACTGATAATTTGAAACACTACTACCTCTTGAAGTACTAAATATTTAATTCATTCATGCTTGAGAATTCATTGATTAATTAGCGTTCAACTATTTCTTTCACTGCAATAAAATATTAATTGAAGTGAATAAACATAAATTAAAACAATTGCCTAATCCCAAAGATAAGAAATAAATTTAAAATATAAAAACTGAGTAACTTTTTTTAAAAATTTTGTAGGCTTTTTTTTTTTAAAATAAGCATTAACGTGTTACTAAAGAAACAATAATGATAGACAATTCTTTTTTTAATAATCCTAATAACTGCCACTACTTCGAAGAATTTTTTTTTTGGTAATACATTACAAGAACATCATTACTCTTATATCATACTAAAAGCAGTTTTTCCTTACCAACTTACCTACTACAAATCATGAAAAATATCTCGTTTAAAGCAAAAATCCCCTTTTAAAACCCATTTCTACTACCCATATTCTCCAAATCTTCCACTACAAACAAAAACAATGACGTAAAAACTTTTCTAACAACACCCGTTAAAATCAACGACCTTAAACAAAGAGAGTGAGTATCTAATATCAAGAAAACGAGGTTGGGTGAGTGGAGCATAAATTCCTTATTAAATAAGAAAGGTTTCTATTTTGAGTGTCACTATTTTTTTACACTATTGTGTTAAAGGACCATGGGATGTTTAAGGTCTTGAGTGGCAACAGAAATTCTGAATGAAAATAAATTAGTTCTCGAGCTTCGTTTGGCGAATCAATGTCAAATGGGAACAGAGTAACATCGGAGCACTAATTAAAAGAGGAACAGGAATGAAAGCTGGAAAAATATAAATCTCCAGTCTGGAAAATGCACTTCTCCTTTTGGAGTGGATCCTTTGTGTGTTAAACCTCAGACAGGATCACTCCAAACGAGTGATTTTAACTCAGTTTGAATTAATATTCATTCTTGTCCAGTGTCGAAAATGCACTTCTCCAACTGGATTGGATTTCACTCTTTTTGTTTTAAGAGTGTATACCTTTTCTGTTTAAGCGGTAATGGAGTTGGTTGTTTACGGAACTCGTGAAAACCTTAATTTGTTGAAAAACAAATATTGAAACACTGTGATGTAAACGTAACCACAAAATGTGTGGAGTGTGCCCCACTCCTCCAAGGAGTTGGGGCAGTTCGATAAGTGTTCCACGGAGGTTACTTTAGCAGTTTCTGTGTGTGTGTACATATTTACTATAAACTGATTTTAGGGAGACGCAGTTACGAAGAAAACTATTAAATCTCAGTGTCTGGTATTTATACAAACCATGATAAGCAACTACACCAAACAATCATGTGACTTGGGTGGGTTTCATATCTGCCCCCACATACGTTTACTAAATGCTCACTCTATCTCAACCTTAAAGTCTTTAAAACGGGTGGAAACCCAGTAACAGCGTTATAACGGGGCAATGACAGGGAGGCTCAAACCATCGCACCCAGGATTTTATACACGATATATCTGCGAACCTAGGCCTTCCTAGGCCGTGCGCCTACCCCCTAGAGGGCCCGTATCGGCGTTTCCCGGCCGTTGCAGAAAATCACCGATCCTTGGCTATCGGTTTCTGCCAAGCGTTGAGCGCCCCCCCTCCCCCCCCCCCCAACAATTCTCGCGTTCGCTAGGGTTTCTTTTCGGCTCTCGTATAATAATCGCAGAGCCGTTCTTTCGATTCTTTTGGGTGTGACGTCATAGGGGGCTATGTCTCGTGGGGTGGATTAAAAAAAATGAAAATGGGAAATAAAAAAAAATGTGAGAAATTATTAGGACGGTTTTTAGTTTGTGTTTCATTTTTATTGAGGTTTGGGGGGAAATATGGAATTGTTTAATTGAATAGCTAAATGCAAAAAGACATCAACTACATTGTGGAATTTCTCTTTAGACTTCTTGCGTTCAACAATTTAGTGAAAAAAGAATGCAGAATAAAATCTTTTTGAAGACTCGACTATATTTTACTGCTTCTGTATTTTCTTATAAACAACTATAGCAAAACCTATTTTAGATAAGTTTTTTTTTGTGTAAAGCTTTTTCTGATTTTCGAATAAATGTCATGAAACAGTTCTGTGAATTCGTAAATGTGCTATATCAGAACAAAAAAGTAGTAGCCAGCGCAAAAAACAAGCTAACAGAAAATATTTTACTGCGGGCCTCTTTGACAAAACCAGCAAACATCTAATTCAAAATAAACACTTAATATAATTTCAATTAAAAAGAATGAATTAAGAATCTCAAATAAATGAAATCGAGATCCAATAGAAACTCTATTAACCGGCCTAAATGGGCCAGATGGATTAACCGGAGAAGTTAAATAAATCAAGTTTTAAAAATTCATTTGATCGCAAATTTCCAAAGGGATTATAATTGCCTTATAAATGAATGCACAGCCGAAATAATGCGTAATTTCATTCATTGTATTGAAGCATTATAAGTTACGGCTTTTTTTTTAATGGGATATGTAAGTTTTTCTTTTTGAAGTCTAGAATATCAGCTACTTGCCGCAAACATCCACTTTTTATATCATCATCACAAGAAAACCGAAAATTAAACACGTTTTTTAGACATTTATTTACACTTAAAGGGGGAAAAAAACGGCTTGTTGAAGCGCCGATCAGTGTAAACAGATCGGATTGTGGTAAAAAGGGAAATCGAAACTTTTAAATGAACAAAAATGTAGATAACAAAAACCTATTACCTGCTCTTGATTTGCTTCCTTTCTCTTGAAAAGCATGAATGCGCTTCAACAACAGTCCTAACTGGTTTTGATTGTCACATTACCACAGAAAACAAACTATAACATCGTCGAAAACTATTACTGCATACATCCACGGAACATAGTTTAGGTAATAGGTAAACTGTAGTATCTGCAATAAGAACTTGTACCATTGTTATGAGCACTGAATATTTGTACCCCGTAAAAAATTATACTAAAGATTTATTATTTCGGAGCAAAAGTGGTTTAATTCATTGTAGTCGATACCGCTGTTCACCTGCCTAAAGCCTCGGTTTCCTCGGAGACCGTCAACAGATTTAAGCGGTCGGACAAGTGCGGTGAGTGAAGTCATACAAACTACTGACATTGATTACGCTAAAGTGGTTTCCTCGGGAGCGAAGCCGGTCAACTCAACACGACCGAAAGATTGAGTTACTGTTGAGTGCTTTGGGGAAACCCTGATGACAAGCTGTTGTCTGTTGTGAGGTGTGCTTGCCCAAAATTTAAAATTTGAAGAAATGACGGAAGGCGAGAGATTTTTTAGGCTCGCCGAGGAAGAAATGCTAATTGATTTTGTGAGAAATCACAAAGAACCTACATTTTCAATTTTCGATATGCAAAAACGAAAACCCAACCAACAACAGAGTTAGTTCGCTAGGCTTCCAGTTTCGTGTCAACGTAACGTTCCGATAAAGCGGTGGCAGGTAGAATGACGTCATCGACGTTTAATAGCGGTCGCATTTTTCTGGCGACAGACTCCGATGAAACCAAGGCTTTAAAGCCTTGGTTTCCTCGGAGTCTGTCAGTAAGTCAGAGTTAGTTGTCCTCAGAGTTAGTTGAGTGAGTTCGCTAGGTTTCCAGTTTCGTGTCAACGTAACGTTCCGATGAAGCGGTGGACGGTAGGGTGACGTCATCGACGTTTAATAGCGGTCGCATTTTTCTGGCGACAGACTCCGAGGAAACCAAGGCTTTACGGCTATAGAGTTAAGAAGATAGATATGCTCGGCTTGAAAAAAAAAAGTGTAGCCGTCAGAAAGTCGCTAAACAACCCATTAATCCTAAAACAACCGCTATTTTTAATGTAAGTCCACATGCTGAACAGCATCGTTTTATTTTTTAAAACGCAATAATTAAAAATCAAAATATGACTGTTGTGCAGTTGTTGGCTGCAGCACAAAATGTGATTTTACGCAAGATTTTAGCAATTCCCTTCACAGGTAAGAAAAATGAGTCGTAATTAGATTTTTTAATAAGGGGGAATGAGCGCGCTGGACCACGGGTCTCCAAACTCAAGTGCCTCTGTGCTAGTCCAATGGGAAGAAACTTCTCGGCTACATTTCTCCGGCTGTATTGAATATTTTTTACAAATGTTTTTTTAATGACAAATATAGATTACTTACAGGTCTCTATAATCCCGCTTTTTAAAATTGATTCAAATATTTTTTGTAAAATGTTTTATTAGAAATTAAAAAAAAAAAATTCGAACAAGTTCTAAAAGTGAGATTGTCACCGGGACCTGTAAGTCAGCAAAATTTATCGCACAAAGAAATCCGTTTGTAAAAATATTCACTGCAGCCGGAGAAATATGGCAGAGAAAATATTTTTTCTCAATTAGATTAACACTGATGTACGTCGGATTGGAGATCCTTTATCCAGCGCGCCCCTTTAAGAGTCAGAAAACGCAAGTTGATGCAGTATAAGTTAATTAGTGTCTCAATTTTTGATGCATTTGGATTATTCAACCAAGCTACATACCACTCCGAATAGCGAGCGTTATTTTATAACTGCCCTGTATTACTGTCTACATATTCCACTAGTAAGTAGGACTATGTATTTCACTGAAGAATAGTGCTAAATAGTATATCGAGAGCATTTATTTCGGCTAAGGTACAGGGTGGCCCAAAAGTAGCCTAACAGTTAATTAATTATACAGTTATTTATACAGAAACAGTTATTTTAATGCAGCTTAAGTTTAATTTGGTTGAAATATCGTAGTACTAGAGCTAAAGGAGAGTTATTGGTGACAGGCATCGTAATTAAGAACCATAGTCAAAAGTGACAGCTTTATTTACATTCTAAATCCCGAGGGTGCTCAAATTGCCTATCTTCGACAATGATGCATTCCTTCTTGGTACATAGCCTGGACGGTAATATCTAATAAACCGAAGATATCTCGAACTAAAACCAATCGAAGTCCACGATTTGCTACACTCTAAAAAAAATTAATGCTCAAAAACGACGAAATTGTCCATAATTTTGACGATTAAATTACTTGCAAATGCTCTGAGTTTTCGTTTCCTCGAAGTAAGGAAATTTGCATTGTCATTTTTATGAGGATTTGAATGCCGTCCAAGCTAAAGAAATGTTTTGTCATTTTTGAGCATGTGAGTACAACAATGAGATTCAGTTTCCTCAAAATCAAGATACAGAATCGTCAAATTAAGATTGTGAAAGTGAGGCTTCGGGTTAACTCAAAAGTAAAGTGATATTTTGACGAAGCAATCCTGAAAATTGACGAAATGAGCTTTGAGGATTTATGAATAGTCAAAAATGAAAGTGTTAATTCTGAGAGTGTAGGCTACTTTTGGGCTATCCTGCTTAAAGCGATGGATGGTTTCACACGGCGCACCGGTTTTTGTATTGGTTTTTGTCCGGTAGCATCTAGATCTTTTTCTTAACTCTCCGCTTACGGGAAGATTGAACCAACTGTTTAGGAAAGTTCTTCAACGCTTGTATAGACAAAAAACTAACATCAATAGAAACCACAAATCCAACGACCTTCGGAAATAGACCCTAGGACACACACACTCGAATTAACTAAAAAAAAAATTCGAAAAAAAACCCCGACAGGAAGTCGATTTTTTTCCCCTCTCTCAAAGCAAAATAAAATTACTTTCAAGAATCGGAGGAGATAGTGAAAGTAATGGCGGCCGAATTTATGCATCAATAATTTCTCGATTTTTTTTATTTAAAGAAAAAGTAACATAAAAAATTCCAGAATAGAAAATTTACTTGATGAGGAATCATTCGACGAGTTTAGCGTTCGAATAAGTGGTGATTTTTCGAATTCCCTCCCCCTGCTTTTATGGAATGAAATTTGGAATGTTCGAAAGATGTTCCGAATGATTGTGTATGGGAGGAGGGAAATGCGGTGAAATGCCATCATCGCTGGTTATGAATGAGCAAATATTGGGGGAGGGAAATATTTTATTTAAATATATTTTGTTGAAATATCGGCCGAAAATAAATTCGTTGACTTTTAAGTGACATATCCTTTATTAAAAAAAACTTCTAGTAATACTTTTAAATGTCACTATCACAGTTTTCAAATTCAAAATTTTGTTCTTTTTTTATTTATAGAACAGCAGTAATTTATTTTGCACAAAAAAAGTTGTGTAGGTTCTTAAAAAGCTTACTTAAAACTTTAAAAAAAGAGAAATATTTTATTTAAAAAAAATGCAAGAACTTTTACACTGATCTCCAATTTAAGGGCATTTCCACAGTGCTGAAATTGATGCAAACCATGCAATAAAAAATTCAATTTAGAGAAGATTTACAATTGTCCTTTCGTTTGACAATATGATCTTTTTCATACTCTTTTGGAAATCTTTCTGGATTATAGCGACAAAACAAATAACTTTTATTGATATATAAACTTCAAATTAAAATTTTGCTCGAAAACTCTCTTAAAATCTACATGCAGGTCATGTCCATCACTATAGTTGTTGTCCGATAACATAACAATAGCATTAACGAATATTGTAAATAAAAAATATTTTAAATATCCGGTTTTTAACGCCTGCCAGAAGATTTCAGTCAGTTTTCTTAGATTTTTTTTTCTCTTTGTGGGCCGTCGATGGTAGCCCAAGGTACGTCTAAAAAGCAATTCTTCCACAAAAGGGTGGGGGGATTGGCAGCAAGGGGGTCTTTTAGACTTTTCAATAAATATACTTTGTATACTAACTTCTGTTCAGGTTCAGGTTGCCAAGTTTGGCGAAAGGCTATCGAATTGGCGATATATAATTGGGTTAAAAAAAATTATTTTTTATGTATCGTAATTTTTCTTTTCTATATTTTTTTAATAAGAAGACTTTTTTTTTATTTATTTGATACGGAGCTTAAATTTGTTTTCCAACGTTCAACTTGTTTATTTGTTTATAAACGTTAAAAAATGTCAATTTCTCTACCTCCATAAGCAACTTAATAGGAAATCTGGTTTGATTCTGACTTTATGATGCATGATAAGAAATCAGAAAATGAATGGGAGATATTGTTGCTGCTAATGTCAAACCCTAGCTCAGACCTTTAGATATTCAGCGCAATGCTCTCCAACTGAGGTATTTCTGCATTCAGGATTCCAACTAACAGTTAAAATGGTTCATCGATTGCAGTCTAGTACCCTTTTTGCGAGTTAAAATTTGAAATTAACTACTGCAAAATTAACAGATATTTTTCATAATGGAAGGGAAATTGTAGGTGATTTTGATGTCGTTTCTTGAAGATCGAATTAGTCAGGACAGTGTTTCAAGTTATGAATCAATTGTAACCCTTCGAAAAACAGAGATTCTGTTCAAGTTCCATTATTTTTTCTAACTTTGTTTATTTGGCAGCCGATTTGGCGATCCCTTCACACCAGGCAACCCTATTTTCAAAAGACCATTCAGTAGCCACTTTAGGGTCGACACTTTTCACCACCAAGTGAATAAAGTCTCCGGCACACAAAACAGCCCCGATGTACCCCTCTACACAGGGGGGTGCAGTACCTCCTCCCCATGTAGGGCTATTTACCACTGTAGCATGACGTTATTTTTCCACTAGGGCAGGCCTCATACACGCGTTTCATGTTGTCATGCACCGTCTGTTGTGAAGTTGGTTTTGGGGGGATATTATAGTTGACTGCCTCTTTTTATAAAAGTCAGTTATAGGCTGCTAGTTGTACAATAGATGTGCTGTGTTCTGTGTCATCATACAGTACAGAATTGCCAGCGATGTCGAGTGGTTGGTCATAAACGTTAGATATTTGTATTTTGTTTTTTATTCAACTCAAGTTTACATTTTTTCTTCTTTTGCACTATTTAAAATGCTTGAATAAGAAAAAATGAAGCAGTAAATTTTATAGGACAAACAAGTATTAAAATTAATTGTCGAAAATATTGATTGTAGCGTGTCGAAGAAGGAACTGTTCTCTGCCAACCCGCTACAAGTTCTGGACTTTCTTAATGTTTTCAACTTGTTTGATATTGTTTAATTGTTGTGTTCCTGTTTTGTGTGTCCATGGATTTGTGTATATACACTTGGGATCATAAAAAAAAATTAATTGTACATATAGCGATACACCTTATTACTGTTATAACAATATGCCTTTCGGAGAAATATTATTTTTAGGAGAAATATTTATGATAAAAAATATTATAATAACGGGAAAAAATATTTATAATCCAAATTTCCCACTTGTTATTTGAATTTATTTATCATTCTCAATATTTAATGAATGATTACTAGTTTATTATTTGGTGTACGTGTAATTGCTTAACAGTAAAATCTGATTTTGCATCTGGCAATGTAAGTTTTCTTTTGCAAAGCATAAATATTACAGGAGACATTCGTCGTGACTGCTGTTTTATTTTATCAAATTTAAAAACGTTATTTTTAAGTTGTAGCCATTGTTAATTGAAAACCTTTCAGGCAACTGTTGGATAAGTTTCAGCAAAATTTAATAACTTTTTTCAATATGAACGATTGAATAAAACTTTGTTTCTAAAAACCATAAGCAAGTAATGCTTCGGCTCTCACTAATGTCGTCCTCCAACCGGGGTATCTTCACACCAGGATATGATTTTTCTAATTTTGATCCACGATAAGTTAATAAAGAAAAAATTCCATACTACCTTTTTTTTACCCAAAAGTATAACCCCTTACCAAAGAGAAAAGTTTAAATGACTAGTCGATCAATATTCGATTGTTGTTTAACCGATCTCATAACTTGAAACGTTTCTTTTCGACATTTTGACCTGTATGATCACCTTTAGGGAACTGCAATTTAATCAATAAGACGATGAGCCTAAGCTTGAACCGATCGAGTCCCGATACCACTGAAGACCAACCTAGTATATGCGGAGTCCGTGCTCGTTAAATCTGTTGGCCCGAAAGTCCTGTGGGTGGTCATGGCTCAGTCTCTCACGGGTACTGGTCTCTGGAGACTATTTCCCTCTCCTTAAGGTACATGTTTAAATTGCGGAGGTGGCGATAGATTGCAGCATCTGTCACTTATGTGTGTGTTGTGTCTGTCTTACTTGACGAAGATTTATAAGCGGGTTTCTGACCAAGCGCACAAACTTGAATATATGTGTCTACCAAACAATCAAATCATGTTGCCCATATCAGTCTTCTTATTTAGATGGTACTGTCGTCTAGCTCTAGCACAACACCACTAATTCGAGAAACTCACCAAACTTCTCACTTCACCACTCAATTCCCGCTGTCAATAATCGAAAAAAAAAATCCCTCCAAAAAGGGCAGCGGCAGACACCGCATAATAGACCTCGCTTCACAAAAGGCCACGCAGGCATCAATAATGACATCAACACAACCCACCTCAACACGGCGCGCATTCAAAAAGTCCTCCTTGCAGCCATACATCAAGAGAGTGGGGCACCAAGCGGCACAAAGGGGCGAAGTCAAGAGTTCCCTTTGGCACAATGGGCTACAAGGGACCATTGTCGTTCCCAGTTTTGTCCCGGGTATTGAGACGTGTCAATGCCGAAATTTAGTCCCGGGAATTTTTAGATGCATAAAGGATGGTTTTTGTTGCTTTTCCAAGAGTGAATGCCGATCATGAGGTGGGAACTGAATGCGAGGGGTCAGTAAAAATCGAATGACTGTTGACCACTGACTATGAAGGACATTGTGAGGTTCCGTATTCCGCTTTTATGGGTAATAATGTGGGACTAGAGAACCCCACTCCCTTAACGTATTAATAATGGTTTTGGAGGTTGCTTTAGTTAGTTGGGCTATTGGAAACTGCACAATGGGTTATGGAGTTAGTTGATCACCAAAAGGTTATTGTGGTCCACTTCACTCTTGATAGTAACACTTTAAATTGTAAAATGTTGACGTCAAGCAATAGATTAAAAAAAACCTATTACTTGACTTCATATATTTTTAGGGAATTCCGAAATATCAATAATGGCCAAATTACTGAAAAATAAAAGGTCTTCAAATGTCGTAAAGGTTCGAAATATGTCGTAATATAATTAGGATATAACGTATAATTAATAGTTTGGAGTTGCTTAGTAGGTTGAGCTCTTTGAAACTTCATAATGGGTTATGGAGTTAGTTGATCACCAAAGTCTGCCCTTTAAAATATGAACCTACTTAAAAAAAATCCAATGTCAATACTCAACTATTTAAGCAAATTCAAACTATTCCAAATAACAAAATTCATTTACTTGACAAATGTTTATCTCTAACCAAGCACACAAATCTGAAAATATATGTCGAACAACCAACCAACAAAATTCATAGACACTGATTCACACTGTTACACGATTTTAATTTAAATCCCTAAAATAGCAATACGCTAGGAACATATTTTTACAATTCTTTATTCGCTCTGGTGTTTCAGTTTCTTATACTACAAGACTGATTCCACACTTGTTTTTTTTTTGTAAATCTTCTGCCTTTCTCGTGAGAAGCATTTCAACCTTCCAAAAAATCACCCAAAATGGCGCGGAAAATTACACACCCAATACGTCTATAGGTGACAGATTTATGTAACCGTGACGCGACGCCAAAGAAACTTCATTTCTGAAGAAATAAAAAAAAATCTCCGAAAAAAAGCACTTTCTTAAACAAAGAAATGTCGCCAAAGATGTATGTTTGTTGGAACTATGACGTCAGGACAAAAAAAAAATGGGTTTTACCACTCAGTAAGATAAACAATGAACATGATGCGTTTAACATACCAAATAAAATAATAATTATTGTTATTAAAAAGGGGAAAAAAAGAGAACCCATAAAAAATTGTGTTTCTGATGAGAAAAATGTTTTCTAAAAAAATGCTCAGAAAAGGAAAATATATAAAGATGGGAACCGCTCATGCGTTATATAGAGGGATAGTTCCAAGTATCAGTTTTGGCTTCTGGGCAAAAAATTCAAAACGAGATTGGAAGTTTTTAACAAGAACTTAGCGTTGCAATTTAAATATTAATCATTTGTTTTAGTCGATAAAAAAAAGGATAAATACTCAAACTAGATGATAAGTTAAGATCTATAACGATCAGAAAAATTTAAAATCATGCAAGTTTAAAATCTTAGAAAAAACTTACAATTTTTTTTTTAAATGGTATTATACAGTATCAAAAAGTAAAGCTTTACATATTGAACCAGTGTTTATTGCAAAGGAGTAAGTCAAGTTCACAATATGTCTGATTTGACTTAAGGTTTTTTTGTAGCCTCCAAAATATATTGATTTTCTGCTAATTTGGTTTGGTTATTAACTGTAACTCCACTTATGCAATTTTTGGTACCAAAAATTAATTCTTAACTTTTGCTTGAAAGATGACATCTCTTTCAAAAACTTTGATTTAATAGTTTCAAGAAACAAGAAGTTCTTTTGAAGCTGCAGTAAAATTAAAATTTATTTAATTCTAACAATTTCTTCTATTCAATAGTTCTTCGTAAATTAACTAATTTTTTTTAAATAACTCGATAGAATGATGTGGATACCTAAACTTGACAACCCCAATTTTTCAGGACTATAATTTTCACAATACAATTGAAGAGCTGGTAGAAGAACGTGCTAAACGACATTTTGGAAAAATTTAGATTTTTGTGTCAAAGAATATGTTATTCCCACCTTTAAGGATAATCAGATTCCCCATTTTAATAAACTTTGAGTTAAGTATACCGATTTTAACGTATCTAAGTGCAAACGAAAATTTTTAACTCTTCTTTTCTCGTTTCTACCTTTTTGTCACTTCGCACGTCCTTCCACTAAATTCTACAATTGAAGTGCTTAGTGGAAGAACGTGCTAAGAGACAGAAAGGTGAAAACTGGAAAATCAGCTTCAAAGTTGTTTTTCATGTGCACTCAGATCTGTTGAAAACGATATTTGTCTAGTGTAACAAAAATATGCTTTACTAAGATTACTAAAAAGGGGAAACCTGTCATCGTCACAGTAGGCAGTAATATGTTCATGGACACAAAAATTTTCAATTTTTTCAAAAATGTCACTTAGCACGTTCTTCCACTAAACTTTCCAATTATTTAAGAAAACAACGATCAATACACAACTTAACATAACTCTACTTCGATTATATTTACTTAAAACTCCTCTTTCTCTCCCCATTCTATACTATCTTTCCATTTACTTATTCTTAGACTTGACAAAAACATTCCTTTCCTGCTGAATTTCCAAGAAAGCGCCAACTTCTTTGGAGGTACGTCGATTCCAGGTGCCCCGACAAAAAAAGTTTTTTTTCGCTACTAAGAAATTTGTCTTTTTTTTTAACTTTCGTTTATCAAAAGACACAAATGTTGTCTTTTTTGTGGTTTTTGATCGGCTCCTCTTCCGTTTCAGCTGGTTGACCACTGCGATGGACGTTCAGGTTCGAATGATACTTGACGAGGTTTTGCTATATTTGGCAAGACAGCGATCATTTGGTGTTTTGAAAGTTGTGATTAAAATGGTCTTGTTCATTAGTTAATTTTTCAAAGTCACAATTAATTTATTTGCTGAAGTTATTCGGTGTAATAAAGTAGGCTTTTATGGTTAAGTGTGATAATTTATCTATGCTCTTCACCAATTGAAGACGATCAAACAAAATGAGCGAAAATGCGATCGCTATGAACCTGATTGGAGAATAAATTGAAACATTCGCTGTTGCATTGATTCAATTAAAAAAAAAATTAACTCGTCATATTCATACATAACTTGGCGATGTTATTGCCTTAGATGGCTTACAATGATTAAAATTTTTCGTTACATCAAATATTTCGTGTGTGCTATAGAGAAGTTTTTTAGTAGCAAATAAGTGTTAGACAGTTAAGCCTTGGTTTCCTCGGAGTCGGTCGCCAGAAAAATGCGACCGCTATTATACGTGGATGACGTCACCCTTCCGGCCTCCGCTTTATCGGAACGTTACGTTGACACGAAACTGGAAACCTAGCGAACTCACTCTGCACTCAACTCAACTCTGCTGTTGTTTTGGTTGTTTGCATGTCAAAAATGGAAAATTTAGGTTCTTCGTGATTTCTCACAAAATCATTTAGCATTTCTTCCTCGGCAAGCGTAAAACAACTCTCGCCTTCCGTCATTTCCTCAAATTTTTATATTTTTTGGCAAGCACACCACGCAACATACAACAGCAAAAAACGTTGTCATCAGGATTTCCCCAACGCACTCAACAGCAACTCAATATGGTGGTCATGTTGAGTTGTCCGGCAAAGCTCCGGAGGAAACTACTCTAGCGTAATCAATGTCAGTAGTTTGTATGACGTCACTCACCGCACTTGTCCGACCGCTTAAATCTGTTGACGGACTCCGAGGAAACCGAGGCTTTAATTGCTTGAATTTAGTGACACTTCGACTCAATCAACCAAATTGTAATTCTAATTTGTTTGATTTTATTGAATACTTTTATCATTAAAAATTTTGCTTGTGTAGTCCTTTATCTTTGATGGTAGTTGGTGAAAATGGCTTATTATACGAATAATCCTAATTAAAAAAAAATGTTAGGGGAGTTTTCCACTGCAAGATTTTCGTTTAACATATTAATAAAAGAAGAACCATGAAGGGAATCTTCCTACGTGAACATGTAGCCCCATGGCCCTTTTTACATCTAGCTATTCTTATATGACCGTGTTTCAGTTGAGTCGCTTCAATATATATGTTATAAATGTGTATTTTATAATCGCTATAAATGTGTTATTTATCTATCATATAAACGATTAGGTTTAGAAATTTCATTATTTGCCTTCTTTTAAACTTTTGTCAAATGAATTTTTAAAGTGTATATTTCTGTATAGAGTTGAACTGTATTGGGATGAATTTCTTCATTGAAATCCTTTGGCAACATTTTACTTTTTTGGGCAAACCTTCCCAAACGGGCCCAAATAACTTTTTCCCACGCCGACTAATATCATAGGGTATTGGCGTTTGTGTGTTTGAATGAGTAATTTAGCTAATCGATGTTGCATGTGGGATATATAGCTGGAGAAATAATTAACTGTTTTTTCCATTAAATTTGATTGGTTGATTTCATTGCCATTTTATAAGTCAATTTCTAATGATAATTATCATTGTATGGGAAAAATGATTCGTCAAGAATTTTTGATTTTTTGATAGTTTATGAAAGAAGGAGAAGTTTTTTTGTTTGAATATTTATATTCAGCAATGATGATCTCTTTAAATCGGATATATAGTACATATTTAGAATATCTTGATAAAGAGTTCATAATTAAAAAAAAAAGTATAAATAAAAAACTTAACACAAATTTTTTAAGTTACCTAATTTAAACAAAAATTTCTTGCTTTTTTTAAATTTATTTTTAAGGGAAATTTTAAAATTAAAGTTTTAGGCACCATTGGAACTGTTTTTTTTATTTATTTAAGTGTCTTGAACTAATTTATTTTTTGGGTAAAAAAATTGTTTAAAATAATGGATCTAACAGTGTTACGAAAAATAGGTTTTTGAAGAAAATTAAAAACAAATCTTTTTGGAAATTGCTTCTGACAAATGCTTATCTGCGTGTAAATGATTTTCAAAAACAGTTTCACCCCTGTTATCACATGATGTTGTTTGATTGGGATCCTATATTTATCAAATATCTATATATAGCCTCAAAACTTACTCTTCTTTAAGTTTTGTTATTTATAACATTCCCATTTTTTAGCAAAAAAAAGTTCTACGGTTAGAAATAATTATTTCACTTATTCATGTTTAACATCTTTGTTTCCCCTGTTATTCAAGAAATGTTATGAGACATAGTGTAGCGGTTTTCTGAATTTATTCTTAACCCTAAAATGTCCCGATTTAGGTAGTTAGTTACTTTGCACAGATAAAATTAACCTATTCATTGATGCACAAACTCTGAACCAAAACCCATTGAAAAAAAATCAATATGTTACGGTTATTATCAGCCATATATGTAACTTATTTGTACTAATTAACCCCAAATCCTAACATTCGGGATTTTGTCTTTCACAAGCATGAAACATTTCTCCTAAAAATTCCCCAACAACATCCCTTTGAACAAGAACTCCCTCAACTAATCCCTCTTTCAAAATCCCATCTCCTCCCCCCCTCACACTTCCGGCACCCGTGTCATTGATTGGTCAAGAGCGTCCCCGGCCGTGACGTCAGCGTGCTCCGTTCCAGCAAATGGCGTCACGTCTTTTCGCTCTTTTAACCCTCCGCCTCCTCTCGGGTTGCTGGAAAAATGGAGACTTGCGCCAACGCGCCAACTGGAGCACGTGGTGGGTTTGTTTACGTTATGAGGATGCTGTTTGGATGTAATGAATGGGGCTGGGAAATGGTTGAAAAACGGCTGTAATTAATGTCGAGGGTGGTCTAAGTATATTGGAAGAGACGTGCTCGTTAAATTGATGATGTCCAGAGTCCCCGAAGCGTATGATGTAGTTCAAGGTTCAGTTGGGTGCTAGGTCAGGTGTCGACTTGGCAAAGCAACCGCGGTACTAAATTATGAAGCATGTATTGGTTGGTAGAGAATCAATAAAAGAACGAAGCAAATTTTTAAAAATGCTACTAGGATTATGATAGATTGGGTGCCTTTGGAAAAACAGTAAACCAGCTAAAAATCTAAGCAAACGTTAATAAATGGGACAAAAGTATTAGAACTTTATTTTTTTTAAAAGCCACATTTATTTGAATAATTCACAAACCGAGAACATTGGAAATATCTTATAAGCAATTTGACACGCACAAAAAAATATTGATAAAATTTTCTTATATGGGTAATATTATGAAACTTTGCGTGGAAATTAGAAAACCATTTTTATAATGTCCGGCTTAATAAGGATGAACCCGCCAATCATTATTCCTAAAAGTGTTCCGTGTCCACGCTGACCGGGACCATGGAATTAACCCGGTATAGAAGATGTTATTATTATTTGTTTTTTCCATCGTTGATAGGAATTTGGGGAGGTGGTGAGGTTATATGGTGTTTTTTTATTGATTACGAAGGAAAAAATCAAAAATTCCCTATCTATAAATATGTGGCTGAGAGGCTAAACGCGTCCGCCTCGTAAGCTCAAGATTGCGAGTTCGAGCCCCAGCTGAGTCGTCGGATTTTCTGGATGGGAAAATCTTGGACGCGCATGTCGTATCATTATGTGGCATGTGAAAGATCACTTTAGGGCCCATTTGGCATGGGTTCTTTTGGCAAAAATAAATCTCAGCATACTGTAACATCCACAGAGAGCTCTGATTCATTGTAATCTGCGCTTCCAAATTTGTAGCAAGTGTCGCCCTAGATGGTGCCACAAAAAAAAAGCCCTCAATTCTGGGCTTGACCACCAAATTGCAGCCCTATCAGATAGAACAAAATAAAATTGGACCACAATTGAATTAAATCAATGGCCAGGTTTCAGGTATTGAGTGGTCACAGAAATGCTGGATAAAAATAAATTATTTTTTCAAACCCCGATTTTTGAATCATTAGTTACGTGGGAATAGAGAACTTATCGCAAAGAAGGCAGGAATATAAGCTGAAAAGAATGGCGACTCACATGATACAACCAATTGCATCATCTAAACTAAATAACTTAACCGTAGAATCAACTCCGTATCAAAAAGCCATTCCTGCAATTTAATGTTTTCTTTACTGAGACTAATTTTGGGAGTATGGAAAGTTTGAAAATGTTTTTTAGTTTTTACTGATATCCCTAAACAATAAATTAGCTCGACCACCTTACTTTAAACTAATGAGGGATGGATAAACCCGCCACCTGATTATTATGTTTTCCAGCAACACATTTAAGATATTTTTTAAAAGAAAATATGATTCTTTTCATTTAAATTTTCTATTTAAAGTTCAGAAATATAATTTTTATAATCTATTAGGGAAACAAAAATTAAAAAAAAATTAAGTTAAATTTTCCATCAAAATTTTATTGTTATGCAGTGAAAAAAGTTTACCTGTTCTACATCAGCCAATTTGCTTATCCCACAGAAGGTTAAATTAAACCTCGATACAGCAATGCACTCCACTGCTTAAAATAACAATGCAAATTAAAAAAAAAAGTCAAATCCATTAAATTTTAATTTTACTCCAATTCACCAGTGAAGCGATAAACCTGCCAAACCCGGCCCCCCAGCCAGCTCATCTACTGGAAAAAAGTTCGGGTTGACTCCGCTCTTCCATTCGGCTTGAAGCGCAGCTATTGGTCGAATCTTATTATCCGCAAGGACTCTGCCAATTATGCCCCACGAGATGCGGAGAATTAATATCCGCGTGTGACTTGTGACAGCATCCCTGCTTCCCTGCCTCGTAATTTTCTTCGAGATTCGTTCGCATTTGAGATGAAATCGCCATGAAAATGCCTCGGTGGGAGATGCTACTGCATTGGTGATTTTGTGTGGGGGTCGTCGTTGTTATTACGAGGTGTTTTTCGGACGTGTTTTCATCGTGTTATTCCCGAAGGTCTTGGCGCCCGGCGGTTCCGCCGTGCAGTTGAACCTGATGATGGACCTAAGCACGGCCTACCGTTACAACGCCAGCATGATGGAATACTACTCCTGTAAGTACTCGGTACTTGTTTCAGAAAATACTTATCAGTACTTATTGAAATAAGTACTCATTAAAGCAAGTTCAATTTCAGCAAGTACTTATTTCAACAAGTACTCTCGTCAAGTACTTGTTTCAAAAAACACTTATCAGTACTGATTTGAAAAAGTACTTGTCAAAGGAAGTTTAATTTCATCAAGTATGTACTTATTTCAGAACGAATTTGAAACGTACATGTTTTCTAAAGAACTTTCAATTTAATAAATACCTCTATCACTATTTCAGCAAGTCTTATTTCAGAAAATATTCCAAAAAGAACATTACATAAAGAACTTGCAATGTAATAAGTAACTACATTGGTAGCAAATTTCTTAATATGTACTGATAACTTAATGTAATAAGTACTTGGCATGATAATTACTTTCTTATAAAGTACTTGCGCACACTTATTTGGTATTTTTTCCAGTAATTTCGTATTCCAGTATTCATTTCAGAAAGTCCTCACATTGCAAAAAGTATTTCCAGTGGCAATTATTAATTAAAAAAAGTACTTGCTTATATTTGTCCAGTTTTTTAGTAAGTACTGATTCCATTCAGTGTACGTACAATGTTATAAGTTCTTGTCATGGAAATTCCATACTTAAAATCTATTTTCTCTCTAAATACCTAATTCATAAATAACTTTATCTTTTTTTTTGTTTACTACGAAAATTTGTGTTACATAAGTATTTTTTTTTATGACAGTACTTGTCGGAGTAAATAATTATTGCATTGTCTAAGTAAACTGAAATTGCAATTACTGCTATCTCTTAGAGTTCTTTCTTCTGCAATTGCTAACTTATCTGTCCAAAATAGCATTAGTTCACCTCTAGTACGATCATAATTCAGTTCAACACTAACTTATCTGTAGGGTTGTTGTAACTGTTTACTTCAACATAAAGTCCCCAAAGCATACGAGTACTTTTTATACCTACTTTCGTGTTTCTGTACCAATAGCAATAAGTACTTACTCCAGCATACGAGTACTTTTTATACGTACTTTCGTGTTTCTGTACCAATAGCAATAAGTACTCACTCCAGCATACGAGTACTTTTTATACGTACTTTCGTGTTTCTTTACCAATAGCAATAAGTACTCACTCCAGCAAACGAGTACTTTTTATACGTACTTTCGTGTTTCTGTACCAATAGCAATAAGTACTTACTCCAGCATACGAGTATTTTTAATACGTACTTTTTTTCTTGTTTCTGTACCAATAGCAATAAGTACTTACTCCAGCATATGAGTATTTTCAATACGTACTCTCTTGTTTCTGTACCAATAGCAATAGGTATTTATCCCAGTAAGTAGTTGATTCTGTAAGTACAAGATACTAACGGACCGTAACCGATTTCCTTGCAAGAACGAGTACACATTTGGACAAGCATTGTCATGTCGGAAATCAGATTTATTACTTTTCTGAAGTACGTAATCCTATTATTATTTTGGAACAATAGATATCTTTTTTTATGTAGTTTTGTGTTTTATTATTGGGTAAATAGCAGAATTTACCTAGTGACTTCGATTTGGATTTTCATTGTTTTGATTTTTAGTGTTGGTAGTAGGTCTCGTGTTGTCAAAATGGCCCATCTATATATAATATTTCTTCAGTTTAGCTGTTCTGCTGTTTCTATAAAACTACTTTTTTTCTTACGGTTTTGAGTTTTATTTATTGTAATTTGTAATGCAAAAATTTCTATTTTTCAAAAACAACAGAGGGGGTTTACTGATTACAGAAAGTTTGTAACTAGTATCTATTTTCTTAAAAGATGCGAAGTAGACCTGGAACGGTTTTACACAATGGCAAATAGAAACATTAAGCAATATTAAATAGAAACACACAGTTCTTGCATTAAAAAAACATTATAATAGTTCCAAATATACATTGTTGCAGTACATAAAGTGTCCGGGTTATTCAAAACCGAATTTAAGTCCATTTGTCTAAAATAGCATTATATATAATGTAGATGTAATGCATACTCTTATGAAAGCACTTTAAATGTAACCTTTATTATTTTATCGCAGTTTGATATCCTTTATTGTTTTACAATATCGCTTAATAGCTTCGTGTATGGGTTATAGAATAAACAAATAATTATTTTTTTTAAGTATCCAAGTTATTCAATGATAGACAAATTTTGTACTTATGCTAACGTTTGAAATGATTTTGATTATGGTTTTATGTTTTATTTAAAACACAAGTTTTGAAGAAAGTACGATAATGCAATTGACACTACTATAAGATTTTCTAAAATCATTAAGTAATTTCTCTCTAATCCAGTGTTTATGCTCTATAATTATTTCGATTTTTTTGAAAATCATACCTAAAAACATCTGAAATGATTGATGTACAGTTTTATTGTTTTAAAAACATTCTATTAATAGATCCAGTACACTTATGCATACTGGTGTATTAGTTTTTAGCAGTACTTTTATTATAATGAAATAGTTACTTAAAAAAATTATACGCAACTAATTTTAAATAATTGCAAAATTTTTAACAAGATTTAACAATGTTGATTTTGAACCACTTTTATGTTTTGGTGTTTGTATTTTACATTGTTAAACCAAATAATATAACTGTTCGGCTTTCGAATTAGCATTATAAACTACATTTTGTTTTTATATTATATGACAAACCATTGTTTACACTCTTAAAATAAACGAGTGAAATCCACTCCAGTTGGAGAAGTGCATTTTCGGCACTCGCATTCTGAAAAACAAAATTGGAGTAAAAAGATTAAGCATAATTTAATTCAAACGCAGCAATACAATTAATTAAAAAAATAACAAACTGTATTAATCTCCGATATTTAAAACGCAATGCATTATTTTGGTTTTTACCCAAATAATGCTCTGCACTCAATAATGCGTTAGAGATCAGTAAAACAATAACAAAAATGTTTATTTATATGAGCAGTGTTCTTGAATATGAATTGTTGATTAAGACCATTTTTATAAGCCTAGTCGATTATTAATAAAGACTATCAAGATTTTGTTCAAAAAGCATATTTTTTTCCAAGTGCGAAATTGTTAGTGATTCCTTACAATACATATCGACAGTTAATATAGTTTTTTGATTAGCATGCTGAAGCTTAAATTTTATAAAACTTACCTATCTAACTCCTTTTTATAAATATTTTTTACATCTGAAATTGGTTGAAAGAGTTTATAAATGCCATCAGTTACATGATAAAATTAATAACTTAGACAAAGTTTCACTGTCGGAATAATTTATATTTCATAAAATGTATTGCATGTTATGTATTTTGTTATTAAGTTCAGTAATAGTTCAGTAAAACAATAATAATTTTGTTGATAAATGTTTTTATAAGTGTTTTTGTTCAAAGTTATTGCATGAGCAATTTTGATAGTCTTCTCAATCACTAACTCCTGATCCAATTTTTAAGCCCAGAAAAGTCATTTCCATATCTAATTTTATTTGTATCACTCATACAACTCGTTGATAACTTTACAGCTTAAATAAGTGTATTTTTTGTGTATTATGAGTTTTTTACTCATTAGTGACGATTATAAAAAAACGTCCACGCGAAAATAAGGTTTTTGCTTAAGTTTACCTAAATGAACAAAATAGACAAATGAAGATCTAATGCTGAATAGTTTATGAATAGGATAAACTAAGCGTTACGTTAACTTTTTTATTCGGCTAAGAAGGTTGGTTTTCAAAAATGTTTCATTAATGGGTTAAGTAAATAATTTGTAGGTAATTATTAGGTTAATAATTTGTATCATGGACGTCGATAACAAACTAAATATTATCTTCAAATATATTGAGTTTGAAAAAATTTCGTTTGCAATTAATACATCAACCCCTCTTTATATCGCGCTTCCCAGGAGACAAGCAAAACACTGCGATATAACCGAATGCGCGATACGACGAGCGACATGATAAATATTATATGTTTTGTCGTATTTATGCTCGCAACAAAATTTTTAAACTAAAGCACATTACGTATGTATTTTAAAGAATAAAACTAAATCACATTAAATAATATGACTACCCTAAAAAAAGAAACAAATTTTGTGAAAGAAATTATTAGTATTATTATTATTCACGACTATAAACATTATACAATATTACATAGGTAATAAACTATATACATATTCCAATCATTTTCTTGTTAAAAATCCATCTAAAGTTAACTGCTTTGATTTTTCTCATAAAAAGAAGTAAACTGAATCTTGCCTAAAAAGATGAGTTGAAAAATAAAAATGAGGGTAAAATTGGGAGACATGATACAAGGAGCGATATATCCGAATCCGCTATGTAACGAGGCCCGTTACGGCGAGGTTTTACTGTATCACACTTTTGATTAGTCGATACACAATATTGAAATGGCAAACCAAAAGACTTAAATTTATGTATTACCCGTATGTTTTTTAAAACTTGTATACGGGCATTTGAACTTGTAAATAAGTGCTCTACAAGTGGTCTTTCGGATAGGGACTATATTAATACAGATTACCTTACAGTTGACAAGGTGCCAAATTAAAAACCAATGTGATCATGATAAAAATTGGGATTTAACCACCAAGTGTTTAATAAACAGATCTGCAATTGAAATTTATTTATGTTAGTTCATGAATAATAGTAAATGAACCTTGTAATTTTTATGGGGCAATTGGGAAAAATTATCTTCTGCCTTTGTGTCTTGAATATTGGAAACTATCCAACTCATCAATTTTAGAGCAATGAATTTTAAATGAACATTAAAAAGTTGGTGTAATCTAATGTACCATGGTGCATTTATTCATTTTTGATTTAAAATTGTAATTATTTGCTATCTTTTCTGATACTATATTAATAATTTAGATAATCCGAAGTTTTAAAGCTTCAGATAGAAAATATATAAATTAAAAAAAAACAGTTAAACAAAAATTTATGAGGATAGCAATTATATTGCGGTAGGTTACATCAAATCAATCATCAACAATTATATTACGGTTATATTTAGAGCCCCTTATATATAAATTAATGGCACAATTTCTATTATATATACATAACCGCACACAGATTTGGTGTCAAATGTGATGGAAGTTAACAAATAGTTGTAGGTTCTAAAAAGTATTTGTTAATATTAGACAAAATGTCCTTGTTGCCTTTCGAAATTATGCTAAAAGAACTACTTTTGTTTTTAATTCTACTGTAATGAAATAGTGCATAATTCTAAAATGGGTCTTTTTTGCTTGACAACCTTCGAATCCCCCTGCATACCGGCTATTCTTAAAAGAGTTTATTTTTTGAACACAAGTGTATAAAAGTATTTTAGTGTATTTAAAATAATAAATTAAAATTTGTGTTCCAAAAATAGTGTAAGAAAAATTTATTTAAAATTTATTAAGCTAATGAAAACTTGTAAAAAGTGTTTCTTTAAAAAAATTATTTCATTATAAAATTTTATGAAGCCTTCCTTGCTTCTCCGTTTTTTAATGTAACTTACAAAAAGAAACCGTATCTTAGATTTAAAACTAATTAATTTTACTTTTGATACTAACTTAGTAATTATATATAACTTTAAAATTAATGGTTTAAAAGCAATAGTCACTCATGAAACTCTTTAAAAATGTATTTTCTTGACTTATAATCAAATTATTTCCTCAATGTATTAGAAACCCCACTTTAAAACTCATTAAAATACCTCAAAAAACAGCACAAGCAAGTTACCATCAAGAAACTATCATATCATTTCATTAAAACTAACCTAATTACCCATTACCTCTCTTTGTCAAAATCTATAACTCCCTAAAAACTAAACAAATCCCAATCTCTGTGCAGCACTAAGTTCGTTAGTTGTATTCAATTTCTCATTGTCTGCCTATACCTTCAGCGAGACCCTGTGTCTAAATGTGATTATCTACTTTTCCTGCAGCACACGCCTTGCAGGGAAAACTAACAAAAAGGGGGAAGAGGTAGTTTTTTCTCTTCTTTTTCTTGTTCTTCTTTCCATCTTTCGCTGTTCACAAGAAATTAAATTTCATTTGCAAAGATGCATTCTATTCTTACATCCTCTCACCTTATTTTTTCTTCTTAATGCTTCCATCGTCTTATTATTTTTATTATCTAGCTTCTAGGAGATGGAGACTTGGTTATAAGGAAAATGGGTGTAAGGACTTATTGGATTATTGTCATATACTGTAAGAAATATTATGCTTGGTTTCCCCAAAAATATTGTTCCTTGTACCTGCAACGGCTGTGTGATGAAATGTTTCACATTATTTAAGGTAATTTGAACTATTTTTCAGGTTTTTGTTACCAAAACCTAAAAAAATGGTTCAGCTGAATACCGGAAATATTTTGAAAGATTTCACTGCACAACAATAGCAGCTATCATATTTTTGGTAAAACCAACACAACATTTTGAGGTATAACATACAACATGGGTGATTAATATCTCACATTCAATTAACTGAATCAAATTCCTCTTGTCCTTCGCTTTTCTAGCTTATGCATATTTATTTCCTTCAATCGCTAATAGCTTTGATACAAAGCCACTCCTTCAAATTGCTTTGTCTCAATCTTTCAATGTGATTGAAACGTTTTCAACAATTAAAACATTCTTAAAATTTGCAAAAATCTATTTACAGTTTAAATTAATCACTAATACAGAAATAAAAACAATTAATATTTGTTATTAAAATTACCTTACTTTTATTCCATCATATGAATTAATGTAATTTACCGTTTAGTATTTAAGGCCTCTTCAGTGTGAGTAAGATTAATAAACTTTATGACAGCGCTTTAGTAGCAACATCTGCAAGTTGACGCATATTTAAATCATAAAATGTATATTTTAACTGAACTTAACTACATGATTGGTTTTAAGGAAAAAAAATAAGCAAATTGAAAATACTTATAAATAATGGGGTTTAGTTCGTTTGATTTATTTGGACATAGATTTTGATTTTTGTGACATATATCTAAATTGTGAAAACGTGGTTAGTTGGAAATATCCAGCTGTAGCAGGCAATACAAGTCCGGGCAACTCAAGGAGACTGAAGGTGGCATTCATTCTTAAAGTTTCTAATTGGACAAACCACAAATTACATTCATTTAAAAGCCATTTTCTCTGCCGAACCACACAGTCAAAACGACTCGACTTACGCCACTAACCCCCACCCCTTCATTCCCCGAGCACTGTACCGTGAGGATGCACTCAGAAAATGGCGATAAAAAAAAACGAAAAAAAAAATAACAATCGCAACAAAAACTAAAAAAAAAGGTGTGTGTGAGACGAGAAAGAGAGAAAATAATAACAATAACAACAAAGAGTGTGCTGGAGGAGGGGGGGGGGAGAGTGTAAAGTAACAAGAAAAAACTCCCCAAAAAAATGTGTGCATCTCCAGAAGAAAACAAAACAGGAGAGAATCGGGAAAAGATGTCTTCTCGGACCTTAACTCGATTATATCCGGGGCGAGTTTTCATTCGGTCCCGGACTCTCCCGGACGCAGCCCCTTTTAACCTTGTTAGCTATTGGGGGTGGGTCCTGACCGGCGCGGTTACAGTTAGACACTCTCGCACTTTACCGAGAGACGCCGGTGACACAGTCCGGCTGAGTCCGGTTTCGTCTTGATCGATGTGAGAGACAGTTTGTGACGTCCGGCCGTCTTCGCCTTCTGGGTTTTTGATTGATCCGTGGTTGGTGTTCTGGAGTAAAGCTTGTATTTGGACAGATGTTGGTCCAGAATGTTGTACTGAAGATTGTTGATTAGTCTGTGGATGATATTTAGAGTGAATTTTATATTGGAGAGATTTTGGACAAACACATATAATGTACAGACATAAATTGTTTTTAACATTGAAGGTGAATTTTTGAGTTGATCAGCGGCTGGTATTTTGGAGTGAATTTTGTATTTGGGCAGATGTTGGTCTAAAATCAAAGTCGAATTGAAGGTTCATGGTTTTGATTGGTTCGTGGCTGATATTTAGAGTGAAGTTTATATTGGAGAGATATTGGACAGAAATTTATAAAGTACAGACAGAAAAGTGTTCCATTGAAGAATGAAGGCTTGCGATTTTGATTGATCCGTATCTGATATTCAAAGTGAAATTTATACTGGAAGGATATAGGTTCAAAAGTTGAAGATAGAAAGCTTATAATTTTGATTGATCCGTTGCTGATATTCGGAGTGAAGTTGATACTGGATACACGTATATTGGTCCAAAATGTTGCGTTGAAGGTTTATCGTTTTGAAATTTGCATTGAACAGAATACGGCATTGATCTGAAATCTTGTTAAAAATCTAAGATTGCTTGTAGATAGATATTAAGTTTCAGAAGTCAGAGAGTATCTGTAAAAATTAGATATAACTCTTTGAGCTCATCAAATCGTGTCCAGTTATCAGCATAGAAATAACAATGATTCTTCCATTACATCCATTCAATTACATTTTTATGTTTGAAATTATGAATGGTTGTTCCTTTGATCAATCTGATATGGATCTACAGTTCTTTGTGAGACCAAAATTACGTTTACAAAAATACTAGATAAATGACTACTAGATAAATGACTTGTTATCTGTACTAAATTAATAGACAAAAACTAATTGAAGTTTATAGTTAGGAATATTTACCAGTAATGATATTTTTTTTCAGGTTTAAAAGCAAAACAAATTATGCATGAAAATAGTAAATAAAATACTGAGAAGTACTCGATAGATCGAAATCAATTAAAACTTTATTGCTCCACCCAGCTATCTTTATACTGAAAAAAATTTGAAGGATTAAAACTTAAGCGAAACAAAAGAAGCTCAAATGTGATTCATTGTACGAAAAAACTGCTGAAAAGGTTCTGATATTGATCTTGCGAATCACTTTAAAACATAATTAATCTCCATACATGTATTACATGACATTTCTTATCTCTAGAAGAGGAGCCGAAAATCGATAAATGCCTTCCGCGATCTTTGTTGGATGAAATGAAGCTCTTCTGAAGGAAAGGTTATCAACGTATTTATATAATATCGCAATGTGTTTTAATATAAATTAGCAAGTACCAGTCTTGTTGTCTTTATATTAGAACTGAATATAGAGTATTGATGCTTATACATTTCGAATTATGTTTTATAGAAAAACATATAGCAAAGCTTTCTTTTAAGTGGACTTGGAAAACATTGAATTTTTTGGTGAAGATATAATAATAATTCTAATGCAATAGTAATAATAGGAATGCAATAAAAATATTTGGGATCTGTTTGTATAAGAATCAACAATCAGAACTTTGCATTCAAGTTATACCAACAGCGAAATAATTATTTTAGAAAAGCTAAAACTGTGCACAACTGGACCTAGGAAAAAGAAATTTTCTCAAACGGGGGAAAAAGGCCTTCTTTCTACTTTTCTTCGTTTCTCACACATTTTTTTCCATTATCTTCAACTCCAAATCCACACAATTGAACATATCATATTTAGAAGTTTTTAGCGAGTAGTGTTTTTTTCCGTGCAAGTTTTAACTTGAACCTTTGAAATCCAAGAGTAAGTCGATCTTCAAACCGAGATGGATTTGCTGCCTCTTGCCTACTACAACTACTTGTTGGACGTTCGCTTCCGGCTGGCAAAAATGGGTGGGTAAAAGTTTTCTTTTTTTAAACAACGCTCTTTATAAAAGGATTTATAACTTCATTCAATTGCTCTGTTAATCCGTTATTTCATTGTTTTTCGTCATATGAAATTCCGTTGCTACATGACTGCCTTTGCCCAATGTATAGAAGCTGTCATTTTCAATTCATGCATGTAGAAAAATGCAATTTTTTTTAAAAAAAATAGAGTGATGGTAACTAAATATTTGCTCACCTAAGTGGAAAAAATGCTTGCTTTTCAGATAAGGAGTAAATTTTAGGTGGTGGTGGGATATGTTATATGAATATTTTCGTTTGTCATGCTTATTGAGTATTCAACCAATTATTTATTCCGGCAGTATTTAGTCTGATATCCATTATTTTTTATTAATCTACCTTACGTATTAGATTATAGAATAGTTAGCACATAACTTATTCAAGGAAACCCCATATCGCCAATTCGGTAATTTTTTAATGTACACTCTTAAAACAAACGAGCTCAATCTGAGTCAACTTACCTCAATAGTGAAAGTAGATATGAAATCTTAACTCAATCTGAGTTATTTTCACTTCTCCAGTGTCCAAAATGCCCTTCTCCTATACAGGAGTGGATCCTTTGTATGTTGAATCTGCGACAAGATCACTTCAAACGAGTGATTTGAGTCCAGTGATTTTAACTCAGTCTGAGTTAATATTCACTCCTTTTCAGTGTCGAAAATGCACTTCTCTTCTCTAACAGGAGTGGATTTCACTCCATTGTTTTAAGAGTGTATACAAAAAAGGAATCTCCCCTACATCCATTCAATCTTTTCTCAAAAATACCATCCGAGATCCGAACAAGACAATTTCAACCAAAAATATGCCAAACATCGCCAAAAGTTTTTAAGTGTCTCTTACAAACGAATAACTAAACGTTAAAAAATGTAAATTACCTTGAAATATTTCCGCACACGCTTCATCTTCCCCTAAACTATTGAAAGAAGGAAGCATAGTGGGAAACTCTCCACAGATCTTAGCCATTTTTTGCATAACCTTTAAAAGATAAAGTTTATCAGAACCAGAAAATGTCCACGTACAAAAGTTTTTTCGAAAGCATCGCCAATATTTTTTTTACAAGTGTCTTTTACAAAAACAAGCAAGAAACCGTATCATAACAAAAAATATTTCAACTTTTTTTTCTTCCCAAGCGTCTCTTACAAATGCAAACGAGAAAATGTGTCTCTAAAACCTTGAACCAGCGGCAAAAAAAACAACAGTCTCTGCTTGGCCGGTCATCCATTGGTCAACCATTCATTGACCTCCCATACCCAAGGGACGACATCACTTTGGCCGAAGAGGCAATTTTCCCACGTATTTCTCCCGACCGTTGATCGTTAGAGTATATCTATTGATTGGCTTCGTAGTGGGAAAGGTGTATCATTTGTTTTTTACTTGCGTTCAATGTCAGAAATTACCTTTATATGATTTTTTTGACGGAAATTGTTGGACACTTCGAAGTACACTAGTGTTCGAAGTACACTAGTTGGCCGAAGTACACTAGTTGACCGAAGTACACTAGTGCTACTTCGAAGTACACTAGTTGGACAAAGAGGCAATTTTAATACGTATTTCTCCCGACCGTTGATCGTTAGAGTATATCTATTGATTGGCTTCGTAGTGGGAAGAGTATATCATTTGTTTTTTTACTTCCGTTCAATGTCATAAGTTATCTGTATATGATTTTTTTTGACGGAAATTGTTGGACACTTCGAAGTACACTAGTGTTCGAAGTACACTAGTTGGCCGAAGTACACTAGTTGACCGAAGTACACTAGTGCTACTTCGAAGTACACTAGTTGGACAAAGAGGCAATTTTAATACGTATTTCTCCCGACCGTTGATCGTTAGAGTATATCTATTGATTGGCTTCGTAGTGGGAAGAGTATATCATTTGTTTTTTTACTTCCGTTCAATGTCATAAATTATCTGTATATGATTTTTTTTTGACGGAAATTGTTGGACACTTTGAAGTACACTAGTGTTCGAAGTACACTAGTGGCCGAAGTACACTAGTGCTACTTCGAAGTGCACTAGTTGGCCGAAGAGGCAATTTTCCTACGTATTTCTCCCGACCGTTGATCGTTAGAGTATATCTATTGATTGGCTTCGTAGTGGGAAAGGTATATCATTTGTTTTTACTTGCGTTCAATGTCAAAAATTATCTTTATATGATTTTTTTTTGACGGAAATTGTTGGACACTTCGAAGTACACTGGTTGGCCGAAGTACACTAGTGCTACTTCGAAGTGCACTAGTTGGCCGAAGAGGCAATTTTCCCACGTATTTCTCTCGATCGTTAGAGTATATCTATTGATTGGCTTCGTAGTGGGAAGAGTAGATCATTTGTTTTTACTTGCATTCAATGGCAGAAATTATCTTTATGTGATTTTTTTGACGGAAATCGTTGGACACTTCGAAGTACACTAGTGTTCGAAGTACACTAGTTGGCCGAAGTACACTAGTGCTACTTCGAAGTGCACTAGTTGGCCGAAGAGGCAATTTTCCTACGTATTTCTCCCGAACGTTGATCGTTTAGTTGCGCGGCAAATTTTGAGGTCAAAATCGAAAAAAATGACCAAGAAAAGAACTTTATATTGTACAAATATGTACAAACAAAGACTTATACCTGAATTCTCAGCTCAATTTTATTTAGAAATTATTTTAAAAACTTTTTTTCTAAAAAAATTAATAAAAATTTTAAAATTGTGATTTAAATTTTTTTTAAAAAAAATTTCTACTTAAAATTGAGCTGAAAATTTAGGTATAAGTCTTTGTTTGTACATATTTGTACAATATAAAGCCATTTTCTTGGTCATTGCTTCAATTTTGACCTCAAAATTTGCCGCGCAAGCCTAATCACAATGTGTTCAAATAGCTTTGTGTTTAATATCATTTATTTTAGTTTTGGTTAAAGTTTCATAAATTTTAAAATTTGTTTTATATTAAATAAATCTTATAGAATTGCATATAAAAAAATTATACTCGTATATTGAGTAGTTCAAAAATTACATGAAGGATCAAACTATACTTTGTAGTTCCTTCTTTGCACATTTTTAAGACTCCTATGACCCCTTAATCTAATACTTAACCAGTTTCCAATCACAATCAAGATTCTTCGAAAAATATTCTACCCTCTTCGAGTACACAACATAACCAGGAAAGCGTTCCACACTCATTGACAACTTAAAAATAAGGCTTTCTTACCTCCCTTCTAACGCACGATTTATTCAATTTCTGCCCATGTAATCTGGTCCGGCCATTTAAGGTAAAATTGCTCATTTGCGTAAACAGCATGTTTTTACAGAAAAGAAATTCGTTTAAGGAGGTTCAGTATGTTGTATATAGGTAATGTTAAATTGGCCAATTGCAATGTACCTTTTCACAATAACTACTGGTCAGATCATCTTAAAATTTTCTGTGTGTGTTATACCAACCTTATATATCAATCTGAGGTTAAAAGTTTTTTCTAAATAACTGTTAGATTTTTTTTAAATAAAATAAGTTTTAAAGTACCCAAAATATCATGAAATTTTTCACTTTTTTTCCCCATAAAATGTTTTTCACTTCAGTTTTATTAAAATTTATAACCTCAGATTAATCTATACTATGTATTACATCATATAAAAAAAGTTTATGAGAAAACATAGCATAGTTTTTGAGAAAAGGTACATCGAAGTTCAAAAAATCAAGTTCTGAGAAAAACGCATTTAAAGTTTTTATTGTTAACCCATTTCCTTACGAAGCCATGACATTAAAATGGCTTTTAATGTCACAAATATTTTTCCAATCGTCTTGATACTTTGTGACATTATTAATAAAGGTTGTCATAGTATTTTTAGCAAATAATTTTTGTTTTGATTTTTTCACCGATTTTTGGGTATTGAACCCCCTTAAGGATAAATAACAATATTTTTCTGTAAATATGTGTTGTTATCTGCAATATTGACTGATTCTTTACATTTCGTCGTGTCCCGTTATTGTTCACTTATACCATCAACCCAGTCAGCTCCCCCTAACCGCATTGATGGATCTTCCCTCGGCATTTGTTCTGCTTGCTATGTAATTTTACGGCTCAGAGGAAGAGCCTAGCCATGCTTAGTCTAAATGAAAACTAAACCGCTATCAATTCCAGAGGAAGTTGTGATATATTTTTTTTAAAACTTGGGATGTTATTTTTTGTTTGAAATTCTTTCAGAATGTTCTGGTTGTTTGCATTTTAGGTAAATAGATTAGCCTTAACTCGGCTGGTTTTCTTTGGGTCAACAGATAAAGCGTGGGAATAAATTTTTTTTGGTCCATTCGTATAAAAGCAGTTGTTGAGAAAATAAGAGAACTGCGTTTTTATTTGGTATGTTTTGTTTAAGGGTGTGAGCTGAATAGGAGTTTTATAAATAAGTCAATGTTTAAACAGTCTTTTGCGGTTGCGTTTTTTATGTCTAATTCAGCGTGTCGAGATCGATAAAAGAACTGCGATTTCTTGAAATTTTCTTTAGCGGCCTTCTTTCGGCTACTATTCATTGATAAATTTCACTTGTTTGGAAAAAAATCTAAGTAAATAGAATCGGTATAAGTGTTTTTCTTAAGTAGCTTTCTATCTAAAAACAAGGCCTAGTTAGAAATTGCTTTTAGCTTTGCAAATATCCATTTGTGAATGCAGAATTGTTTTAAGGCCGATTTAGTATCTGATCACAGTAAAGAAAACTGAAATTTAAAGTTGATAATTACTTAGAGGCCATTCCATTTTTATATTGTTTATTTATTTATTCAAAATGTGTAGTGTTAATAATAATTATTTGTATCAAGCCAGTATTATAAAGTAATTATTATATTTTTAAGCAAATGCAATGCTTAGTAACAAAATATGTATTATCATTTATTATCATTATCGTAATCGTTATTATTATTAATAGTATATTTTTATCATCATTATCGTTATTTTTCCCCATTGAGATTAAACCAATTGCGGAGGAATAAGGGAGAATGGAAGCAGGTCTCTTAACCGAAGTGCCTCTGAGTTAGTCTAAAGGAAAAAATAGTTTTTTAAAGTCACATTACTTCAAATTTATTAAACACTTTTACAAATGTTTTTTTATATAAATGTTACTGACTTACATTGCTCCATAAAACCACTTATTGAAATTAGTGCGAATATTTTTTTAACAATTTATAATGAAATAACAAATAATTTCACATCGTGAATTAACATTACATCTTCCAATTTTTAAATTTGCGAATTAATTACTTGTTGGGAAAATAAATTTATTTTTAGACATAAGTCTATTACTAAAAACAAATTTAATTTTAGGCACAGACTTTTATTTTTTCATTTAAAAATATCTTTAAAACGCACAGACAATATCCAACTTTCACTAAAACATTTCACAAATTATTTCACATACAATTTCTTGAGTATGGTTTTCTATTTAGTAGGAAAAACAGCTCTCAAATTCTTCCACAATTTATACAAATAAATAACACTCCTTATTTTTCATTATATTATGAGTTGATGCACTAAGACTTTTGAGTGTACTTCTTATTTTTTAAGGCTGCCAGAGATGACTGGCTTTGGAATTGCAAAAGCCATTTTCTTCTCTTTCATTTGAATTGATTGAATTACTTAAGTTGCATCTGAAATAAATCTTTTTGGGGTAATAACGATAATGATATTTACTTTTTGATATGTTGATAGAGTAGTTGGGAATTGTGGTTGGTTAGAATTAAGAAATATTTGAGCAATTCACTTTTTTTTCTGGAAATTTCAGATGAAAAATGAGGAGAGAAAGCTTTACTTGGTTTTAGTTTTATTATGGTTTCTTCATGAATAAAAGTTCATTTGCAAATATCTAAAATAATTGTATATTTTTATTGAGTCGATTGCTTAAAATACCATTTCAATTTATAGATAAATATTTTGTATTGCTTTTATATTCTCAAATATTTAGCGATGCTTCATTCTTCATAGTGTGTATCTAAAATCTCAAATTATTGTTCCGTAAATTCTTAGGTTGAGAAAAATGTAGTTAGTAGTAATAGAGTCGAAAGCTAAAAGTAGATAGTAGTAAAAAAAATTAGACCTGTTTTTTTATTGTAATTCCACTGATTGCTTAAATTATCAGAATAATTTTAACTGGTAATTGAAATATACAAGTTTAAATTGCGTTTTATCCAATCCTAAACAAGTATTATCTGACATATAAATATTTATATATATTTTTTTCTCTCTAAAACATTATGTTTCACCATTTTCAAAAACAACCGAAAAAAATCACAAAAATCTAAGTTTTTCTACTGGGACCGTTCCAGGAATTTCATTGGCCATCGGAGGCATTTTAAACCGGAGATAAATGAATGACGTCAGGAAAGAGGGATTCAGTCCCGCAGAAAACCTCGATCACGTGACCCCACATTAGGCCACCCCATTCGTCAACCTATATCTCGAGACGCCTTAGTACTCCCCCCTCACTAAAAAAGACGATGAAATATCGTAGACGAGGTTTGTTAAAACTGTAAATCAAATTAGTTTTTTCGTTCGTTCGTTTATTTTTTTTATCCTGTTACTTAATTCTTTTCTCTTTATTGACTTCAACACAGCTATGTACGTCTCGTGATGTAGAACATCAATCAAGTGACGAAAGCAGATATAGAGTTTACATCAACTGGAGAGTGATCTGAAATTTGTTTTTTCGTTCGTTTGTTAGATTTTTTTATCCTGCTATTCAATTATTTTCTCTTTATTGACTTCAACACAGCTATGCACGTCTCGTGATGTTTAACATCTATTAAGTGACGAGTGTAATAAATTGTTCTGTATGCATTTATGTAAGCAGATATAGAGGGGCCATCAAATGAGTGGGCAAACAATATGATGCAATGATCATACGCGGACTAAGAAAATTGAACCACTATCAATTTAACTTCAGCAGAACTTCAAATGTCTGAAAAAATTCTACATGGTCAAAATTGATTTCCAAGAATGGATTAAGTAATGCATTGAAATACATCCTTCGGAAACACTGCAAATTATCCGAATGTGGTTGGGTCTAAATTA
Source organism: Hylyphantes graminicola (assembly GCA_023701765.1). Lineage (NCBI taxonomy): Eukaryota > Metazoa > Arthropoda > Arachnida > Araneae > Linyphiidae > Hylyphantes > Hylyphantes graminicola. Next base: position 74,953,418 of record CM043113.1, on the reverse strand, counting down.
TTTTGGATAATTCTAGTTTCATATGCAACACGAATTTAATAGATGTAGCTTCTAATATATTGTGGCACTGCCCAATATGTTTATAGATTGACAGTACTCTAATGTTAATTTTGTCTAAAGGCCAACTCCGTACTAAATGAGATAGATCTCTGTATTTGAACTTTAAATGTCGAAGAGTTGAAACGTAGATAAAGCAAATATTATTAGGTTTCGATTGTTTATTGAGATTTCGTTTAAAAAATCGGTTAATAGCTCTCTACCCGGATAAGTTCAGCTTTTCTCGTTGCTGTAATATGACAAATTCTTCAATTTTGTCACAAAAGTGCACATTACACCTTTCTCAAACTTCTGAGGTGATAGATCGAATGATGAAATATTTATTAGTTGGCGTAAGAAGGGAGAAAACGCATATACAGTGATTTATTTCACGAATGCAGTTTCGAGCAATCCGAGAATTCGAATCTAAATTTCACAGCAATCTATCGCGATCAGTGTGCGGAATATTTTTTTAAAGGTTTTTTGTTCTTTTCTGTTGGCAACGAACCAGACGAAATTCGCTCAGGCGTGTTTCGAAATGGTTAATCTGCAGACACACTGTAGCGAAATGTAGATTTTTTTTGCTGATAATTTTTGTTTTAGGATTCGCCGGATGTTTTTCTTATAGTGTCTTAGGTAAGAGTGTTTTCTTAAGAGAAGTTGAATTTGGATTGTCATAATCCGCTGGTTCTTGTATTCGAGTGTGAAATTGCTTTTTATACAGCTTGTTTATTTAAAGGACCACACATAAATACAACAATTTTAATTTATTTTTAACAATGTAACTTGAAATCCTTAACAACAGCAAAAAAAAAAAACCAACAAAAAAAAAAAAAAACACTCCACACATAAATACTTCAATTAAAACAATTTTAATTTATTTTTAACAATGTAACTTGAAATCCCTAGCAAAAAAACTTTGAAAAAGTAAACAAGCGCCAATCTCAAAAGGAAAAAAAAAAACTTATGAATTTTTTTGTAACAAAAAACAAGTCCTAATGAAAGTTGTCGTTAAAAAGCTGTGTTATACAAGAATGCCAACCTCTCAGTTTTAGACTTACTTCTTGGACATTATAAATAGTATAATTTAAGTTCCGCAGCTATAAAAAAATTGCGCTGTTTGAGGTTAATGCCCATAATAATCACCAGTTTTGGCACACTGTTAATATAATCACCAGCACTGGAAACCAGTTTTTCTTTCGGTTCTTCATTCGCGGTACAAAAGTGTGATTCGTAACCACTGATCTCTGGCGTGTATCAGGGTTGCCGCGAAAGATAAACATAGCGAGTAACCGGTTTCTTTTCACCAGTTTAGGCGATTTCTCGCTATCATTCCCAAAGAGGCTATTAAGGAAAGCCTTCTACGAAATAAAACGGTTCTTCTCATGTACCTACTCTCCAAATGTAACTGGCTCTATAGTACAAGAAAAATATAAAAATGAAATGTGAAAATGTATGTAAAAATATCCAATGAACCCGGAGTAATTTGGCTTAGAAAATGTTTTCCCATTTCGGATTAACACATATTCGATTGTTGACTATTGCTCATATTATCTCTTAAGGGGGAACGAGCGCTGGATCATGGGTCTCCAAAGCAAAGTTAGTGTTAATCCGATGAAGAAAAATAATTTCTCTGCCACATTTCTCCGGCTGTTTTGAATATTTTTACTAACAGATTTTTTATGTGATAAATGTAGCTGACTTACATTTCCCGACAATCGCACTTTTTGAAATAAGTTCCTATTTTTTTTTAAATTTTGAACAAATAATTTTTAAAAAAGTATTCGGAGCAATTTCCGAAAAAGGGGGTTACAGAGACCTGTAAGTTATCTTCATTTAATATTTAGCATAAAACCGCTTGTAAAAATATTCAATACAGACGGAGAAATGTGGTGGAGAAAATAGTTTTTCCTCATTGGATTAACATTGAGACACTTGAGTTTGGATACCCCCGGTCCAGCTCACCCATTCCCCCTTAAGCGCAAAATTCGAATTCACTAATTGAAGAGCACAGTTGAAGGACGTACCAATTGAAAAAATCGGATAAAACGAAAAACGAGATTTAAGGTTTTTCGTTTGGACTTCAATACGTTAAAACGTTATACTGAAAAAAATATTCTTAACTTAAAGTTTATAAAAAGGAGCCATTTTATTATCTTTAATAGAAAGAACAACACGTATTTTGACCAGAAAAATTTAATTTTTTTTCAAAAGTGCCACTTCTTCTACAATTGTAAAATTTCTCTACCTGATTTTAAACTTTTATCGATTTCAACTTTACTATAGGTTTACGTAATAAAATAACGTTTAAAAAATTGTTTGTTGTCCTTTGGTATACCCAATTATCCTCGGATATGGGTCAACAAAATCCTCCCAAACATAAAAAGATAACCATCTCAACCGTTTAACATCACTTTGCTCGTGGGCGAAAAGGCCAGTTCCCACAAAGTGGCCCGCTCGTCACGCTGTAGTGGTTCTGAAATCAATTGGGACACGCTTCTCGCTTGCTCGAGGGAGATTCTCTCTCTTTTGCTGCTGCTTGGCGAAGGTCAAGAGATCGCACGCGTGGATTTTTCAATTCTTTTTGGCGGAATTGGCGCTAGAAAAGTAGAACTAATGTTGCACTAGAGCTATACTAAATCAATTGGTGATGGGCATTGCATCTATATGTAAGAATCTAGCCAGTGCTTATCCCTTTTTTCATATCATTATACTAGGTGATTTCGAAAGGCTCTAAATAATTTAAAAATCATGGTACAAATAAAGAAAATTGTACCAAGTTATAAATTGTACTTTTATTATTATAATTATACATAAGAATCTCATTAAAAAAAATTTTTTTTCAGAAAAAAGGCATCTTTTGAAGCATACATTAACGAATTTTCAAAAATACAGATTTTTTTTTACCAATTTGTACAAAAAATATACAATGAATGTACAAATGGTTCCAAAACTGTAATATGTAACCTATGTAAACTGTAATATGTACTGTACCTATGTAAAACTTGTTTTAAATGCAAGTAAACATTTAGATATTGTTCACCTGTTTTTTGCCTAAAATAATTTTTAAATTTGATTTAAAAAACATTATATTCTAAATTCATAAAAATTCTGATTTTCAACGCAGAAAATGTAAAATAATAAAACATTTTTTAAAATTATTTTACCGATCCATACAAAATTGGTCTCATTTGATACATCAGGCTCTTATCTATCAGAAAATACTGGTTTCAAAAATTCAGTTTTTGGTTTTTGTTAACTGTGTTCTCCCCTTAAACACGCCAATTTTCGAAATACGACAGTGCATGTAAAATAGAAAACAACTATACATACTTATAACCAAAACTTGTTTTCCACCAGCTACTTTTTTCTCTCTTAAATATTTTCAATTTCTTGCTGACCCCTCACTGAAACCTCAGCAAACGCAGAAAATTGGTCTTCTCTCACTCATACACCATTTTTTGTGTGCTCCCAGTTTTTGTTTACAAAAAAAGCGATCACTGTGCGCCCTCATGCGTGAACGCTACCTGAGGCACGCGTACGGACAAGGAATGTTCTCTTGTTCTTTTTTTGTGTGCAATGATTTCAAATAATTTTTTCTTTACACTCTTAAAACAAAAGAGTGAAATCCACTCCAGTTGGAGAAGTGCATTTTCGACACTGGAAAGGAATGAATATTAATTTAGACTGAGTTAAAATCACTCGTTTGGAGTGATCCTGTCGGAGGTTTAACACACAAAGGATCCACTCCAAAAGGAGAAGTGCATTTTCCAGACTGGAGGAGTGAAAATTAATCAGACTGAGTTAAAATCGCTCGTTTGTTTTAAGAGTGTAGATAAGGAATGGGTGTTTTTTATATTGTTAGAAATATCGTCGGGGAGCTATACGAGGGCTATTGGCGACGGAGGTCGTAATTTAGAACCACAGTCAGGTGCCAAGCCGACTCCTGAGTAGGCACCCAACACAACCATTATGGACGACATCGTACGCAGCTTTGGGATTTTGGAGCATATATATAACGTGCACTCTCTCTACATGAGGCATTATTCGTCCCACATTTTTGGCTGGCACGGGCCGTTTAGGTCGGCAGTTATTTTGGCCATGCCCGGACCCGAACCTGGGACCTTCCGCATGGAAGGCTCAACCAACTGGGCTCCCCTGCCCTTTTTAGATTCTTTAGGTGTTCTTATTTTAACTCTAGGTTAGGTTCATTTGAATTATCATCTCCCTAGAGCTACGCGAGTGCTATTCAATTTAATCCTTACTAGTCCCTGATCGTTAACATAATTCTTTTAGATGTTATTTGTCGTTTAATTGGTCGATTGCAGGCCCATTTGTATTATAAATATGCCTAAAATAACAAAAAAAATTGGCAACTGATTTATTGATAGGTGGCATATTCTGTGCAGCTGAGATGTTAACGTATAGTAGATTTGAAATCAGTAGACCATTCAGTTAAAGTCATTGCAGATGATTAAAGCAGCGTTACGCACTGAAATAATAACTCTATGCAATTAAAAATAGATAAAATACATATTTTAAAAATAAAAATCTTTTTTATTTTTTCAATTTAAGGGGTCTAAGGAGTCTTAAAAATGTGCAAAGAAGATACTACAAAGCCTAGTCTGATCTTTCATGACATTTTTGAACTACTCAATGTATAAGTATAATTTTTTGATATGTAATTCTACAACATTTATTTATTATAAAACAAGTTTTAAAATTTATGAAACTTTAGCCAAAACTTAAATAAATGATATTAAACATGAAGGTACTTGAACACACTGTGATTAGGCTTGCGCGGCAAATTGTGAGGTCAAAATTGAAAAAATGAATAAGAAAATGACTTTATATTGTACAAATATGTACAAACAAAGACTTATACCTAAATTCTCAGCTCAATTTTAATTAGAAAATATTTTAAAAAAATTTAAAATCAAAATTTTTAAATTTTTATTAATTTTTTTAGAAAAAAGTTCTTAAAATAATTTCTAATTAAAATTGAGCTGAGAATTTAGGTATAAGTCCTAGTTTGTACATATTTGTACAATATAAAGTCATTTTCTTGGTCATGTGTTCAATTTTGACCTCACAATTTGCCGCGCAAGCCTAATCACAGTGTGTTCAAGTACCTTCATGTTTAATATCATTTATTTAAGTTTTGGCTAAAGTTTCATAAATTTTAAAACTTGTTTTATAATAAATAAATCTTGTAGAATTACATATAAAAAAATTATACTCATTTATTGAGTAGTTAAAAAATTACAAGAGAGATCAAACTATGCTATGTAGTATCTTCTTTGCACATTTTTAAGACTCCTGTGACCCCTTAAGAAAAACTCACTGGTGTAGATGAATGCCGAAATTCTGAAAGAAACAAAAATTGAATTCAACTTTTAGCGATATTTTTTGGGTTTACTATATATTTACATTTTGAAATGATTAATTACATTACAAATCAATAAAAACACTAAAACTTTTAAACTAAATACCACATATACTAATCAAATAACTCCGAAATTAGTCAAAAACCTATCAAATCCTCGCAGTAGAATTCAATTAAACCAGTGAAACGTGTATGCCGTGCTAGCGTGACCACCGACATTTACACATTCAACAAAATACAAGAGCAAAAGCAAAGAAAATACTGATACAAACTCTGCGTGACATTTTAGTTCGTCTTTTGAACGATTGGGTGCGCTGATTACGGATGTTGTCGTCATTTCCTTTCAACAAGGGGCTCGGTCGTGTATATTTACATAACAGCTAATTGAATATATATGGGTGCTGGTCGGTTGGATTCGCGGAACGGAATTCTATGGTGGGACTAGTTCTAGTGTTTGGACAGTTTCACTTGGACAGATTTAATGTGCATCAGCTCGTTTAGTGTTATTTCAGTGTGCGTAGATTGTTTTAGCTTCCAATGTCACAGTAGCTGAATTCGGTGTCATTGAAAGAGTTTTTTCTTCATAAACAATACACTGTTAAAAATTTCGCGCAGGATTACACCAGAATTCTGGAACTTTTTAGCTGCCACCAATATTCAGAGGGTAGATTCACCACTTTTATGGTGCATCAGTTATATTTTTAGCACAAAATTGGTTACTTCACGCTCCAAATAGTGGTGGTAGCTAGAAAGTTCCATAATTCTGAAAAAAGAACTAACTTAATCTATGACTCTATGAAAAAAAGAACTAACTTAATCTATGTCAACTTGTCAAAATTTAACTCCTAAGAGTTCATAATTTTTGTTTTCATATTTTAACAATCTATGCAGTTAAAATGGCTAAAATGTCACCTAAATGAGTTACTTTTGCCTGTACAATAGGCTTCTCCTCTAACGTTATCAAAATATCATTTCGTCGTTTTTTCATTACTTATTATAATAGGATATTAGAGCAACTGTAAATGAATCGGTGAGTGCAGAAACCACTTCAGTCAAAGAAATCCGAAAACTCGTTTTCAATGAAAATAAGCATAGAAAGGCAAGATGCGTGTGGGGTGCAAAAACTACGTTAGTCTGTTGAGTAGTTCCGCAAATACAGAACTTTGTTTCGAGTGTTGAGTGCAGAAATAGAGGTGGAGTTATTACGTTTTTTCTCCCTCCTGAAAAATTTGAAATTTGTTGTTTTTGCACTCACGGATTCAATTGGAGATATTTTATAATGTTATTAGTTTGTCATTATTTCAAACATATATAAGAAAACTTGCATACAAAAGTACATAGTTACCATTTGAATTAATGGATTTCATTGCAAAACAAACACACGCTTCTCTGTGTTTTACTTACAATCTAACAAATGCATATCACACGCTTTATAAAATAACATAAATTGATAATAAACACATAAACCCCCCTCAATGGAATGAATAAAATATCCCCGACCCCTGGTACGTTTTTTTTCTGCCTATCGTACCACACCCAGAGTGGCCGTATTGAAAGGAAAGATGTACCGGTATGCAGTGACAGGTGATAGGGAACGCCCTAGGTAATGAAAAAACGACGAAATGATATTTTGATAATGTTAGAGGAGAAGCCTATTGTACAGGCTGAAAGAACTCATTTAGGTGTTATAATAAGATATTAGATCAATTAATAACAAATTTGATTGAAAAGAATTCTTTGAAAGTTGATATATAGTTATTTTTTTGAGCTAAATCAATTAGTTTAACTAAGATATTTTAAAATTGGTTATGAGTATAGATTTATTTATAAGATCAATTTATTAATTAATGTTTTGCTTTTTTTTAAACGTGTTCGTATTATTATTGAAATCTTAACAAAATCTATGGGAATTTAATAAAATAATTTATTGAATATCTTCAATGTAAACCAAAACAATTTCCATTTAAAAGCATTAATTATTCTAAAAATGCGATTTACAACGCATTTTTATGTGGATATTAAACGATCGAAATTCGTTTAATGAATTTTATAAATCATTATATTTTTAAATTTATATCATCCAAGTTGTTGGTTTTAATTGTTAATTTTTTTCATTTTATCTTATATAAAAATATTTATTACAAAATCTTAAGGTAATAAACAGCAACAAATTTCATCGATCAACACCGGCGCCATCTCACCGGTGATTTCCTCCCGTCTCTAGCGGCACCGAAGCCGCCCTTCCTCCGCTACTCTTCCTTCCCAATCCCCGTCGACTCTCCGCCGGAAAAATCGCTCGGATTCCTTCTTTTTTTTTATTATTACAAATGACTTTACGGTTGTTTGAATTCACTCTCTCTTTTACAGGAGAGGGGGGGGGGGCGTAGTGGGATTCTTTCACCGTAAAATAGGGTTTTCAATGTGTGCAACGGGAGAAGGTTTGGGTAAATGTTAACTAGAGGGAATTGATTTTGAAATCGTTGCATTTTTGATGGCGATAAGTTGGGAAAGTTAGTTTAGTTTGGTAAAGTTTTCGACTGCCTGTGATACTCATGATATTTGAATTGAAATTACTAGTTTTAAATTGAATTTTAATCGAATTGAACTAATATATATTTTTTTTGAAATTTTTATTTAATTTACACAGATTATTTCGCCGTAAAATATTGTTTTCAAAGTGTGCTGGAGAAGGTTTGGGTAAATGTTAACTAGTAGATGTTTGAAAGTGTGATTGAATGGGCTTGGTTTTGAAATTGTTGTATTGTTTTGATGGGTGTCAGGTGGTGATGGTAAGGTGGTTTAGTTTGTTAATGTTTTCGATGTGCTTGTTTTTCTCTGTGATACCCATGATATTTCAATTCTATTTAGGTTAGTTTTTAATTACATTTAAAAAAAATTAAACTAATTTTTTGGTGATACATTTCTTTAATTTTGATACCCATTTTTATAATTCGAATTGTCTTTTTTCTATACTTTGTTTTTCAATACTTTGCCAATTTTTTATTTTCATAATTATATTAAACTAATTTAATTCATTATTTTTTAAATAAGCATAAGTAGATTATAACTATGTATAAATATACATTTTCAAATATCCACTTTTTAGTTGCAGATAGTGTTTCAAAACAACTAATAATTATTTATATTAAATCAAGTGTTTCAAAGACAAAATTTGTTTTTCTACAAAGAATTCAGCTTTTAAAATAATTTTTTGTAATACTTCCATTCCATTTATAACAGCTTTAAATATGCTACCACAGTTTTATTTTTAATGTAAAATTACTTTACTTACTAAAAACAATTTACGTATATAAATTCTAATTAATCAATACATAAAACCACCATTGAATCTTTTTTCTTATTTAATTTTGCTTACATATGTTTCTTAAATATTTTTTAATTTATAATTTTATGCTTCTTTCCTTAAAAAAAACCCTGAAATAATAATCGTTTCAGATTATAAATTATAGAATTAGGAAACATTTGTAATTGATATTATTAATAATTAATACGAGTGCTTTACATTTAATTATTTGCATTAAAATTTTATTTGAATTAGTTAACTTTTTGTAAATTAAAGACATTTCTTTTAAATTCAATACAAGAATTTTACGATAAACTTTGTGCGTTTTTTGGCTTTAATACCATCCATTAAGTACCAATGAAATTTTTTTTTTGGTAGGCGCAACTTAAAGAGTTTTTTTTTTCTTTGATTGGGGGAGAAATTCAAAATAGTAATTGCATTTATACAGAGTGGTTTTTTTATTGGATGTACTTAAAATAAGGAAAAAATATATAAACGACTACATGTGTATTTGTTTACTAGTATGTTATTCCTCGTTAACATTCCAAATTGTTTTAGAGTTATAAATAATATTATAATTGATAGTTTGTTTAACGATAAAGACTCCTACTCAATGTAATAAGTAGGGTTTTTTTAAAGCAGTTAAGATATTTATTTGTTATGTTTTTTCCATCTGGCACTAGTTTCTGTTAATGTTAAGTGAAACAGCAATGAACATACGATGAACATTCGAGGAAATTTTAAAGAGAAAACCGTTTATAAAAATATCTCGATCTCAATTTGATATCAAAGGTCAGAGTAGTATTGAATATGGGAACGAAATGATGTCATACAATTTAATTGTATAATAGGGATTCATAAACACAGTAATAAAAATTCATACCTATTCCTTACTATTCTTTTGCTTTCCCTGAAATATAAGGTTTTTCAACAGTTATTTGTCGACCAATTTTTGTTTTATTATTTCTGCCCCATTAATGGCCGTTTGATTTTTAACTGGAGAAATGTTAAATATCAAAAAAAGTTATCTGCTCAAAAAAAGTTATATAGCTAGTTTTAAATCGGATTTTTTGTTTTTTTTATACATATTTTAAAAAAATAACTGCAAAAGTATTTACTGTGAAATATCTGTTTTACTGTTTAAATCAAAGCAAAGCAAACAATACATCAATCAAATTTACAGTTTAAATCAAAGAGCTATATGTAATTAACAATTTATAAAAAAAATCATCAAAATATCTCGCACAGTTAAAGAGAAAAATGTTCCTTAAGGGGTCATAGTAGTCTTAAAAATATGCAAAGAAGGTACTACAAAGCATAGTTTAATCTTTCGTGTAATTTTTTAACTACTTAATATATAAGTATAATTTTTTGATATGTAATTCTACACGATTTATTTAAAATAAAACAAGTTTTAAAATTTATGAAACTTTAGCCAAAACTAAAATAAATGATATTAAACATAAAGCTATTTGAACACGTTGGGATTAGTCTTGCGCGGCAAATTTTGATGTTAAAATTTAAAAAAATGACCAAGAAAATGACTTTATATTGTACAAATATGTACAAACAAAGACTTATACCTAAATTATCAGCTCAATTTTAATTAGAATTTTTTTTTAAAAAATTTTAAATCAAAATTTTAAAATTTGTATTAATTTTTTTCAGAAAAATGTTCTTAAAATAATTTCTAATTAAAATTAGGCTGAGAATTTAGGTATAAGTCTTTGTTTGTACATATTTGTACAATATAAAGTTATTTTCCTTGGTCATTTTTTCAATTTTGACCTCACAATTTGCCGCGCAAGCCTAATCACAATGTGTTCAAATTGCTGCATGTTTAATATCATTTATTTTAGTTTTGGCTAAAGTTTCATACATTTTAAAACTTGTTTTATAATAAATAAATCCTGTAGAATTACATATAAAAAATTATACTCATTTATTGAGTAGTTCAAAAATGACATGAAAGATCAAACTATACTTTGTAGTACCTTCTTTACACATTTTTAAGACTCCTATGACCCCTTAAGTAAGGAAAATTAACATGGGTGAGATAGAACCATCCGACTCCTCATAAAAGTGATTATTCACCAAAAACTAAACAGGAGAAAACAATATGCTCAAAAACGTAATCCTTTCTTAGCTTGTTTTTTTTTTTTTTCAGAATTGAGCAGCATTTAAAAAACACCTAAAAAATATAAAATGATTATTAACTTCGTGCTTCTTGATTTTAAACTACATAATTTATACACCGACTGATTAATAACGATCAATAATAATAATAGCAAACACTATTACGTTACAAGAAATAATACCCCCCCCCCCTCAAAAAAAAAAAAAAACGTGCTTAATAAACCAAATCTTTTTAGCATCTGCATATAAACATCGAGCAGCAAGCATTTAAACTGCTTAAAAATAGCAAATTATTATTAACCTATTATAAATGTGAAACAAAAATTAAACCAAACAGAGAGAAACAACGTGTTTAACAAACCGAATCCCTTTTTAGCATCTTCTCAGTGCCTTTAAAAGCGAGTGGCAAGCATCAGTTGTTCACCTCGATCGATTTTCCTGAATGACCGCTCGTATATTTTCCGCGGGAGGAGGTCACGGTGGCATTTCTGGAGTGGCTGAAGTCGAGAACGACGTTTTAAGTGACATTTACGACGTGGAAACCAGATATCCAGGATTTGGAGGGGATCTGTTCGGGTTTATTTTCCCCCCTTTTTTTATGGATGTTTTTGTCTTGTTTGAGATGTCCATTTCAGGAGAAGTGTTGTGAGGAGGTGAGGGTGGGCTTATGGAGATTTAAGGTCTGTGACTTATTTTGGAATAAGAAATGTATGTGAATATAGGAGGACAGGATGTTATATCGACATTTAAATAGTGCTTTGCATAGAAATTTATAAATCGAAAGTGGTAATGAGAGTTAAAAAATCGACAGTAAGTTAAACTTAAGTCTTTTCGTCGACATATTAATACAAAAAAAAAATTGGAGGGCTGGGGAGCCCAGTCGGTTAAGCACTCGCTTAGCATGCGGAAGGTCCCAGGTTCGGGTCCGGGCATCGCCAAAATAGCTGCCGACCTATAAACGGCCCGTGCAGCCAAAAAATGTCCGACGAATAATGCCCCGTGTAAGGGAGTGCACGTTAAATATCCTTCAAAGTCCTAACGCTGCGTACGATGTCGCCCTTAACGGTTGCGTTGGGTGCCTATTCAGGTGTTGGCTCGTCACCTGACTGTGGTTCTAAAATACGACGCCCGTCGCCAATAGCCCTCGTGTAGCTCTAGTGCGACGTTAATTCAAAAAAAAAACCAAACAAAAAAAAATTGTATTTGCACTTTAAAATTGTATCATTAACCCTTTCGCTACGAAGGATTTTTTGCTTCCTCGTAATATTTGATAGGAATAACATTATCGAATCCTTAGTAGTTCGGATGGTTTGGGGCGCTTTAGCAACGAAAGGGTTAATATTCTTAAATATATTAATTAAATAAATCATAAAAATAGAAACAGTTCTTCACCATCTATTGCATAACAAGTAAAAAGATAAGAAACAGTATTCAAAGTTTTGTACAGTGTCCGTCATTCCTTCATTTGCATGCAAGACTAACATTGTAAGGTGCTCTCCCCCCTCCCCCCATCACTGAACTGTTATAATTTCACAATTTCACCACTGTTTTCTCGATTAAAAGTAATCAGCTTGGCTCTTGAGGAGTACATGCTGGCAAATTTTAATTGAAAAGGCCTTTTGTCTGTCAATAGTGTATGGGTATAATAAACGTCTCCTATAGCGATCATCAGTTGTATTTTTACAATACAAATTGCTATTATAGTATGTTATCAACACAGTCGAAAAGCTTTTGGTGAAAGAACGTGCTAAGTGACAAACAGGTGAAAACGAGAAAACGTGCTTTGACGTTTTCTGTTTGCACTTGATACGTTACTACTTTCGCTGATACGTTACATACGGCACTTACAAAAAAATAAAATAATTAATTAATTTAAAGTTTATGAGAAAAGGGGGAAACTTGTTATCTTTTCAAAAATGTCACTTAGCAAGTTCTTCCACTAAGCTTTTTACTGAGGTTTAACCCTTTCAGTAACAATGACAATTTAGCATCATCATTTTAGAAATTTTTTTCCTGATCGTCTATAGCCATTTATGATATAAATAAACACATCATTCAATTCTTCAAACTTTTTTCAATTAGAATTTTTTTTTTATGAATCTCAATAGATGTCAGCCCTACACTCTAAAAAATGAATGCTCAAAAATGACGAAATTTTCCTCAATTTTGACGATTCCATTACTGGCAAATGCTCCGAGTTTTCCTTTCCTCAAAGTGAGGAAATTTGAATCGTCATTTTTATGAGGATTTGAATATCGTCTAAACTAAAGAAATATGAAATATTTCGGCATTTTTGAGCATGTGAGTACAACAATGAGATTCTGTTTCCTCAAAACGAAGATACACTCTTAAAACAAACACTCCCAATTTAACTCAGTCTGAGTGGATTTCACTCCTCCAGACTGGAAAATGCACTTCTTCTTTTGGAGTGGATCCTTTGTGTGTTAAACATCCGACAGGATCACTCCAAACGAGTGATTTTAACTCAGTCTGAGAAAATATGCATGCCTTTAGGGTGTCGAAAATACACTTCTCCAACTGGAGTGGATTTCACTCTTTTGTTTTAAGAGTGTACAGAATCGTCAAATCACGATCGTAAAAGTGAGGATTCGCGTTTACTCAAAAGTCACGCGATAGTTTGACGTAACAATCCTCAAAATTAAGGAAATGAGGTTTGAGGATTCATGATTCGTTAAAAACGAAAGTGTTATTTCTGAGAGTGTGGCATCATCATTTCATAATTTTTTTCTTTATCGTCTATAGCCATATATGATATAAAAAAAACACATCATTCGGTTCTTCAAACGTTTTTCAAGTAGAAAATATTTTTCATTAATCCCAATGAATGTCAGCCCTGTTATTTTTTTTTTAATTATGATCGGAAATATGATGATGCCAAATGTCATCACTGGGACTGAAAGTGTTAATACTATAAGTGATTTCTGTACATGTCCTTCATCTGCATACCTAACCCTGTTTTCTTCTCTTTCCATTTCATAGGCCACGGCGGCGTGAACCAGCTGGGCGGGGTGTTCGTGAACGGTCGTCCGCTGCCGGACGTGGTGCGGCAGAGGATAGTGGAGCTGGCCCACCAGGGGGTGCGCCCCTGCGACATCAGCAGGCAGCTCAGGGTCTCGCACGGGTGCGTCTCCAAGATACTCGGAAGGTGAGCTCACTATTCATATCTCCATGTCGGTAAGCGCGTTTACATGAGCCATCGAATCCATGGAATGCCAAAATATAGTCTGGCTGCCACAAGTTGGCAATCAAAATAGTTTGATAGTGGAACATTCCACTTCGAAAAATGGTATGGAAGGTTCATTTTTTGGCAAGCGTTACTATGTTTGGTGATTCATTGCTTTTATGGGCACAAATTTTTTTAAGGTTTAGAAACAGGCTATCAATTGAAATGTACACTGCAAAAAGCAGTGTCTTAATTTCAGCACAAATGATGTCTGAATTGAGTTTTCAGACACTTTGGGGTCTTAATTGAACTCTCTCTGAAATATTCTCTCATGTATTTTAGACACTATAGTGTCTTAAATAAGTTTCAGACACTGTAGAGTCTGACTTTTGATGTAAATGTCTGAAATTTAGACACCTTCAAATTCAGACATTTTAAATCAGACTGTTGCGTCAAAGCCTAGAAAAATAGGTAGAGCAAGTTCACTAACGCTCTCCTACCAACTGTTTTATAATGTTTTAGTTTTTGGCATCGCTTAAAGTGAAAGTTGTAAAAATGTTATATCTTGTGGCTTGTCAGTTGTTAAAATGTGTTGGAGAATAAAAGTTGTCATTTTTTAGTGAGTTTTGAATATTTTAAGAAGTTGAGTTTGAATACTTTCAAGTGATTATTTAGAGTTCGAGTTCTTCATTGCTAAAAGTAGCGGACTAGAATATCCTATTTTCAACATTGCTGATTCGAAGTCAGAACTGAACTTTGAGAATGGAGGACTTGAAACGTGAACGTACGCAATATAGAAGAATGTTTACGAAGGCGTGTAACGAGTTTGAAAAAGTTTCGAAAGACCTGGGACTTGATGAGAGAGTTGAAAAGCTGCAAGTCATTGAAGAGAAGGCAAAGCTGATGTTGGCATGTGAAGAAAGCTGTAAGAAGCATGTTTTCGAAGAAACCGACGAAACAAAACTTGAGAAAGAACTTGACGAAATGGAGGCGTACCTCGACCGAGCACGAGTATTCAAGAAGAAGCTAGAAAAGCTGACCTTGGAACAAGTTAGTAAAACCAACCCTGTCCTAGATGAATACGCTCCAGTTTCCGGTCAATCACAGAATGCCTTACGCTACCCAACAATTAAGCTGCCTACATTCGACGGAGATGTCCGAAATTATCTGAATTTTTGGGGACAGTTTGAGAAGGTAGATAAAGACCCCAACCTTGATCTCCACGACAAGTTTGTATACCTGGCTCAAACTATGAAGGAAGGCAGTCCCGCAGATGAACTCCTGAAAAGTTTCCCTCCAGGTGGTCAGAGTTATGAGAAGGCATTGAACCAGTTGAAAGCCCGCTTCGGAAGAGAAGAATTACTCATACAAGTTTACGTTAGAGACCTGCTATCCTTGGTACTTCAAAGACAGAACGTAGCTAAGTTTTCCTTGAGAAAATTGTATGACAGCCTAGTGTCTAAACTGCGTTCATTAGAGTTGCTGGGAGTCACCAGTGAAAAATATGCAGCGATGCTTTTTCCACTTGTTGAATCGTCATTGCCAGAAGAGATTTTGATCGCATGGGAACGCTACAGAGCTGTGAATCGACGAGTTCTAGAAGATTCTGTTCCTAGTCAAGGAGAAAAGAGTGAGCTGGAATGTATTCTAGAATTCTTGCAAAGTGAAGTCGAAGCAGAAGAACGTATAGAATTAGCTTCATGCAGTCTAACCCAACATAAATCGAGAGAGCCAGGAAGAGGTTATTCTAGGGCTACCTACAATCCAGAAAGGGAGAGAGGTAGACAATCTGATCGTGTAAAAGAATTACCAAGTGCTACAGACCTTTTCACTGCATCACAGGTTCCAAAGAAGTGTATTTTTTGTTCCCTTCCTCATCCATCTGCAGATTGTTTAAAAGCTAGGAAAATGAAGTTAAAAGAAAGAGAAGAGCTAGTTCAACAATCGCGAAGCTGTTTTCTGTGCCTGAAGCCTAATCATTCAGTTAAAAAGTGTTTTATGAAGACCAGTTGCTTATGTTGCGGCAAGAAACATAACATATTACTATGTAGGAGTATGCAGTGGAAAACTGAATTGACTGAGAAGAATAGTGTATCCGAAAACAAACCGGTGGTAGTTTCAGCAGAGAAAGATCAAGTCCTGGCCAGTTTTTGTAGTAAGCCAAGTGTTGCTTTGCAAACCTTGAAGGTTATTATCAGAGGAAATGGTAAAAGACGTACAGCAAGAGCTATCATCGACTCTGGCTCACAGCGATCATATTTATTACGAGACACTGCTGAAGAAATGGCTTACCAACCAGAGGGTTTTGAGTTCTTGCAGCATTCTCTTTTTGGTGGCAAGAACACAGATGTGTGTAAGCATGATGTTTTTACTTTGTACTTATCAAGTGTTGATGATGCCTACCACTGCAATTTCAAAGTGCTGAGTCAACCAGTCATATGCGAGTCGGTACCTCCATTAGTCGACAAGACTATCCTGCAAGAGTTTGCTCGGTGTGGTGTAGTTCCTGTGAATGATTGTCAAGGTCCAATCGAAGTCCTCATTGGTGCAGATGTGGCGGGGAAACTGTTGACAGCCGGTCATAAATTATTACCCTGTGGATTAGCAGCTGTACACACAAGATTGGGGTGGACGGTCATGGGTAGAGTGCCACAGTCTTCTATGGATGGAAGCGCATCCTTGGTCGTGACTTCTATGCTTTCAAGAGTAGTATCAGTTGCAGATTTGTGGTCTTTAGATATCCTTGGCATCTCGGACCCATCAGCTAAAAAGAGTCAACTTCAACTACAAGAAGCAACAAAAGAACACTTTCTGAGTACAGTGGAAGTTAGGGAGGACCGGTTTGTGGTACATCTACCATGGTTAGAGGATCATGCTGCGCTTCCAGACAATTATGAGTTGGCATTGAAGAGGCTGGAGACAACAGTGCGTCGTCTGAAGACAGATTTTTTATATGAAGATTATGAAACAGTTTTAAAAGGCTGGTGTAATGATGGAATTATAGAAGAAGTCACAAGCTGTGAGCAGGTTCCAGCTCATTACTTGCCCCATCGTGCAGTCGTGAAGGAAAATAGCACTACACGTATCAGACCCGTGTTTGATGCGTCAGCGAAGGTCAAGGGTTTCCCAAGCCTTAACGATTGCCTGGAGAAAGGACCAAATATGATCGAGTTAATCCCAAACATTTTGCTGCGTTTTCGTGAAAAGGAGATAGGTGTTATATCTGACATTTCGAAGGCATTTCTTCAAATTTCCGTCACACCTTCAGATCGTGATTTTCTAAGATTTTTGTGGAGGGACAGTTGTGGAGAGTTGAAGACCTACAGGCATTGCCGGGTGGTATTCGGAGTATCATGCAGCCCATTTCTGCTGGCATCTACCATCCAACTTACCTTACATGACGTCTTGAACAAAATTGCTTGTGGAGAAAGCCATTATCAAAGAGAAACTATTGAAAAGCTGTTGCTCAGCTTTTATGTGGATGATTGCGTAACAAGCGTTGCAGATAGAGAAGAGCTTGATCATTTTATGAGAGTGTCAACTGAAGTGATGGCAAGCAGAAAATTTCTACTTAGAGGGTGGGAGCATACTAATCCCAAAACAGAGTCTCCAGTTGATTCAAATGTGTTAGGTATAACTTGGGACAGAAAATCTGACACTTTGCGTGTAAATACTACAGGCTTGAAAGAGTTGTGTTTTGATAAAGTGACGAAACGAACAATTTTGTCAGCGGCTCACAGAGTGTTCGATCCCATTGGAATTACATGCCCGGTCACTCTCATTCCCAAGCTCCTGCTGCAAAAGTTGTGGAAAATGAATTTAAGCTGGGACGATGAAGTAGATCTAGAGACAAAGAAAGACTTTCTAAAATGGGTGGCTGATAGTGTTTTCCTGAATTCAATATGCATCCCAAGATACTTTGGAGGAAATAACGTAGAAAATTGTACTATCCATTTCTTTTGTGATGCGAGTAAGCAAGCCTGTGCTGTAGTTGCTTTTGTGAGGATTGAAACACCGGGAGCAGTTAGAGTCCGCCTGCTACAAGCAAGGAGTAGAGTTGCACCAACCGGGAAGGAGGAGACTACCATAACCCGACTAGAGCTATTAGCGGCTACAATAGCTTCTCGCCTATCCTCCAACCTCTTGCCTGAGATGAGCTGTGATGCAAGTTACTTTTGGACGGACTCGACTACCGTACTAGCTTGGATAACGAGACGTGAGCAGTGGTCAGCATTTGTTCAAAACCGAGTAAAAGAGATTAGAGAACTAACAGATGCGAAGTCTTGGAGGCATGTACCCGGGTCGGTGAATCCTGCTGATCTACCTAGCAGGGGCTGTTCAGCTCAACATCTATTTAAGTTAAGATGGCACGAGGGACCAAGTTGGCTGTATTTACCCAAGGAGGAGTGGCCATGGGCCGAAGTTGTTGTTAATGAGAGTGAAGTTTTCAAAGAGAGGAAAAAGGGGGTAGCATCTTCAAGTTGCTTGGTTGCATCTACAGCTTCCAGAGACTGGTACTACAGCTACTTCTCAAGATATGGCCAGATTGTGAATCTCATGGCTTGGATTCTGCGTTTCGTCCATAATTGCCGTTCACCAAAAAGTGAGAAAGAGAGAGGTTGTCTTAAACCTGAAGAAATTTCTGAGGCTGAGAGAAGAATAGTAAAAATGATCCAAGAAGATTCTTTTATGTGTGAGGAAGAAAAATTGAAAACCTTAAAAACCTTTAAGGATGAGAAAAATATCATCAGATTGAAAACCAAGCTCATTTTCCGTGAGGATACTGAAGAGTTCAGAAGCCCAGCTGTACTTCCATCAGAACATGAAGTTGTAAAGCGACTAATATTTTATTATCATGTGAAAATGCAACATGCTGGTACACAAATGCTGCTGAATCTTCTTAGAGAGAAATACTGGATCATTAATGGGAGGAGAGCTGTTAGGTCGATTGTGCGTAAGTGCATCAAGTGCAGGAGGTTCTCAGCGAAGAATCTTGATACATCTTCAGCACCTCTTCCTGAGAATAGAGTGAAGGATGCAGCTGTTTTTGAAATTTGTGGTATAGATATGGCTGGTCCCTTGTATTTAAGGGATAAAAGGAAGGCATGGATTTGCATCTTTACTTGTGCGATATACAGAGCAGTGCATTTTGAACTGGTTACATCTCTCTCCACTGAGTCCTTCTTATTAGCCTTGAGACGATTTGTCGCACGCCGAGGACGCTGTAAAGTTATTTATTGCGATAATGGGACCAATTTTGTTGGTGCCGCTCGTCTTTTGAAAAATCTAGACTGGAATAAAATCACTGCTGACACTTCTTTGTTTCCAATCCAGTGGAAATTCAATCCGCCCACCGCTGCCTGGTGGGGTGGGTTTTGGGAGAGATTGATAGGAGTTTTGAAGAAGTTGTTGAAAAGTGTTTTGGGTCGTGCTTCATTAAGTTATGAAGAGTTGGTGACCATTATCTGTGATTGCGAATCAATTGTGAACTCACGCCCCTTAACATATGCGTCAGAGAATGAAAGCGAGCTTATACCTTTAAGTCCTAACTTGTTTTTCCAAGACTTGAAAACCTCAGGTGTTCCTGATATTGAAGAAGTTGATCACCAGAGCCTTAACAAGAGGTTGATATACCGAAGAAATCTACAAAGTGATTTGAGGAAACGATTTCGATCTGAGTACTTGGGAGCTTTAATTCAAAGATCAGAGAGAAAGAGAATATCGAGTGTATCTGTAGGAGATGTAGTGTTGATAGGAAGTGACAACACTAAGAGAATCAACTGGCCACTTGGCCGAGTAGTGGAGGTACTTCCTGGTAAAGAGGGGATCGTTAGACTAGTGCGGTTACAAACATCTACCGGTCAAATGCTAAGACCAATTCAGAGGCTTTTTCCTCTGGAGATCACTTCTGAGTTTGGTGAAAATATCAGAGACAAAATGAAAGTGGTGAAAGATCATTCTAAAGTGTCCAAGGCACCGATTGTGAGTGATGTAAACTCTATTCCACGTACTGTGACAACTAGATACGGAAGAGTAATTCAAACTCCAAAAAGACTCGGCTTGTAATTTTAATCATTTAGATTTGAAAGTTTTAATAGTATGTAATCTTTTTTAGGAAAATGTGTTCAAATTTTTAATAAGTTAAAGTCTTAACTTAGGTGGGAGGATGTTGCGTCAAAGCCTAGAAAAATAGGTAGAGCAAGTTCACTAACGCTCTCCTACCAACTGTTTTATAATGTTTTACACTGCAAAAAGCAGTGTCTCAATTTCAGCACAAATGATGTCTGAATTGAGTTTTCAGACACTTCGGTGTCTTAATTGAGCACTTTCTGAAATATTATCTCATGTATTTTAGACACTGTAGTGTCTTAAATATGTTTCAGACACTGTAGAGTCTGACTTTTGATGTAAATGTCTGAAAATTTGACACTTTCAAATTCAGACACTTTAAATCAGACACTTTCATGCCGTGCAATTCAGACACTTGAACTCATTGAGATGAAGCTCAATTTAATTTATAAGTAAAGCAATCTTTTTCACTTGAAATATGTCAATTATTTTGATTATTCATTAAAAAACTAGATAAATAATTTGATATGCCACCAAAAAAATTTTCTCTTATTTTTATATTTTGTTTTATTGAAGACCACTTTAAAAAAGTTTAAAATTTTCTTTGAAGGATAATAATATTTATTTTGACATATTTTCTCAAAAGTCAATATTAAACAATAAAAGTCACACTGGAAAAAAAAAAATTCTTGCACATTTAATCGTCTTTTGAACCAAAGATTTTAAAACGTTGCCATTGGTCAAATTT
Organism: Hylyphantes graminicola; assembly: GCA_023701765.1. Lineage (NCBI taxonomy): Eukaryota > Metazoa > Arthropoda > Arachnida > Araneae > Linyphiidae > Hylyphantes > Hylyphantes graminicola. Next base: position 74,932,555 of record CM043113.1, on the reverse strand, counting down.
GGCCACGTGATGCGAGCCGGCGGGATTCTTCGAGGAAAACAAGAAAAAGAAAACATTCTTCTTCCTTCGTCGTCGCCATTCGATTCGGTTTGGCCATTTTTATTTTGGTGATTTCCACCTAGTGTTCAGCTTAGTTTTTTTTGGTTTGTTACCATATTATTTCATTTAATACATTAAAGGTCAACATCGAAGAGCATTGAAGAAATTATTAACCACAATAAAGTGATGTGGTAAACCAGTTAAGCCTTGGGTAAACAAGGCGAAAAGGTGGTGTTCCAAAGGTAAACAAACAGTTCTTTTTCATCCTAATTTTATAAAAAGCTCTATTGTATATAAAATATTATACTGTAGTACCTACAAACTGATCAAGTACAATATTGTTGTTATTTTGAAACTCAAAAAGACTAGCTAATACTAAATTTGATTAGTAGTTTGATGTCGTATATATTAATAATATTGTGCATAATTTTTCAAGCATTTAGATTAGTTTAAGCAAGCATTGGTACAGTAATATATGGAAATATTAATGGTAGTAACTTTATCATTTTAAAATAAATAACCAGGCATATCTATCAGTATTTTTTTTAGTTATTGTTATTGTAGTGAATACAGTGCCTAGACATTTTTTTTTGCTTCACAGGCCTTTTATTGGTCGGTAGTTAATTTGGCGAGGCCTTTACCTGGAGCATTCAGTATGCAAGGCAAACGCCTTAACTGACTGGGCTCCTTGGCCCTAAATAAGTGAAGGTCCTGCTACTAGAATCTTACGAATAGCTACTTGGAAAGGACATCTTTATACTTCAATTGATTTTTTCCGTTTGTATTTTGTGGTTAGAATCTATCCTGTATTCAATTTTTTTTTATAAAATGACCAGTATTATCAATTATTTTGCATAAAACTATTGTATTTGTCATTTTGTAATCGACTTAGAAGATAGGTTACGGAAATACAGAAGCTCTTTCACAGGCATGACCCCAGTTTTAGGGCCATTATAACATAACAAGTTTTGCATCTTGAAACGTCTTACCAGGTGTGAATGGTCAGGAATTCATAATTAAGGGTCTAAAGTGTTCTTCCCAAGTTCAGGTCCGGGCCTTGCCAAAATAATTTCTGAACCTACAAACGACCTGTGCAGCCAAAAATGACTGATGAATAACACCCTGTGTTATGTATGTTAAATATGCTCCAAAGTCCTGATGTTGTGTATGATGCCAGCCTTAACGGTTGCTTTGGGTGCCTACTCAGATGTATGCTCGTCACCTGACTGTGGTTCTAAATAAACAATGCCTGTCACCGGTTAATCTTTAGAATCCAGTGCTTCTGTCGCCAAGGGATTTGGCGTTTTTTGTAGGAAGCGATAAACAATTTTATTTGGTGATACGACGAAAGATTTTCGTCCAATTGTAAGCGCTGGTAATACTTGCACGAAATTGTGGGTAAGAAGCCCGGATGATGTACGAGCGCAATGGAATTCTTTTGTTAATTTATTTTTTCGTCCAATTGACGACGCTGTTGATACTTGCCAGCGATGAATTGTGGGTAAAGTTGCGCGCTCATATGAATTGCGGTTACGGTTATCTCTGAATATCTGGTTTTGGTTATTATATTCCGGTTATTATTTATTCTGAATATTTTGTCGATTTGAAGAGGGCCGGTCTACTAGCTGCCGGGGGCCCCACACGAAATTTTATGCTTTCAATAGACCCTTTAATACTGCCTGATGTTGGATACTGATGTTTTTTTAAGAGAAAAAAATTGCTTGGGGCCCCAAACGGGTGTTAGGCTTTCAATGGGCCCTACAATACTGCCCGATGTTGGATACTGATGTTTTTTAAGAGAAAAAAAATTGCCCAATGTCCCAAACAGGTATTTAGGCTTTCAATGGGCCCTACTATACTGCCTGATGTCGGATACTGATGTTTTTTTAGAGAAAAAAATTGCCCAGGGCCCCAAACTGCGTACTGGATTGCCACTCGTGTAACTCTAAAGCGACGAAAATTAAAACGAAACTAAACTGCAGACTGGATAAACCCTCATGTAGCTCTAGTACGGCGTTAATTCAAACCAAAGTGGGTTGCCAATCGTGCAGCTCTAATGCAACGTTTATTCCAACTGGACTGGATATTTGGAATTGACCTGGGAGAAAAAAAATGACTTCCAACTCTTCCGTAGCAGTCTGTGATCCATTAACCTTAGAAATCAGTGAAAGAAACTGGGGTTGCATTGGCTTGAAAGAATCTGGCAGTGATAAAGCATGTGAGTTTCGCCAATTATTTGTTGTTTTTGGACAAGCGCCAAGCAGCACCGGATTCTAAAGATTTACCCTGTCACCAATAGCTCTCATGTAGCTCTAGTGTGATGCTAATTCAAGGCTAAAACTAAATTTATTGTTTCAGGAGAGCGAACAAATTGTGCGAGCTGGAGCCATGTTAGTCCCAATAGGCCCCCCACTGGAGTGACCACTACTGGTTGGCCAGCCAAGAAGATTTGCTGCGACCTACAGTTACAGTAAATTATAATTTTGTAGTTTCTCATAATTAAAGTAGCTTACTTTTACTTAGGTTCTAAATTATGACTAATTGTTATTAAGATATTACAATTTATTTTGATTTTTTTTCAATCAAACTGTCCACTCCTAATTGAGAATATTTTTTTTTATCAGACATAGCATATTTCATTAATCTACTCATAGTAACTGTTTCCAGTGAACATATTTCTTTCGTAAATGGTATTATGTAATTGCTAAGAATACCAACGCATCAGGTTGTAACACAGCTAGTTATTAATTAATAACTGATTAACAGGGTTGTTATGTTTAGATATTTTGTTTAAAACAAATGTTTTAAACATGTATAAAACATGGTAATAGAAAACATGTTTAAAACATGGTAATAGAAAACATGTTTAAAACAATTTTATTAACTATTATATGTTTTATAATTTATTGGCCAAATACAGGAAATATGCATTTAAGGAAATATGTAGTATTTTAGGATATATGACCATGCTGTATTACCATTAAGATTGCGATAAATAGTAGACCCTGATGGAATGGTAAACCATGTATGTGATACTTTAGGTCCCGAATGGGACACTACTGATATTTGTTAATATTCATTAATTTATTATAGCCCCTAATTTGTGAAATTTATGCTAATCATCAATGTGGTACATAATTTTAGTTCATTAAAATAATACCAAACATAAACTAGTACTTAATTATTAGTTTATAAATATTTCTATTAGCCCATTCGATTTAATCAAAGGAAGACACCGAATCGCCAGATAATCGAAGGATTTCTTGTATTCTATTATTCTTCGACAAATAAAGATGTAAGGCATCTGCCTAAAATTATTGAGGATGGAAGTAAATATAGGAAACCAAAATGCAAAAATAACCATGTTTCTTTTAAACCAAAACAATTCGTTCAATAACCAAATTTTAATTGTAAAACATGTTTTAAACAAAAAAACACGTTTAAAACAAAAAAAAACATGCTTTTTTGTTTTATTTTTAAAAAAATGTTGTTTTCCAACCCTGCTGATTAATCAATATTCTGTAGCATGTTGTAAATCATTTTTGGTTCTTTTTTTATAGTATATCTTCAAGAAAATGATGTCTCAATAAATAAGGAATTCGAAGTACCATGACACCAAACAGAAAAAAAAGAAGGGCAGCAAAGTAGTCGCAGAGTTCTAAACACAGTTGATATCTTAGTATGTATAACTCCTTTTCTACTAACATTAAGTTTGCAGTAGTATACAAATGTATTACGAGAAAAAGGGTCAATAGTTCTCATTTTCAAGTGCAGGAATCTAATAAAATGAGGTGTTTCACATTCAATAAACAATTTTATTTGTTAGATATGGTACGCCAAGGAGAAAAATTTCCCGTACAGGCGAGCATAACTATAAGTAGTAGTTAAAATTAAGCACAACATATTTAATATTTTTTTATTGAAATAGCTTCTTGCGGACCCCTCTGGCATAACTCGAGGACCCCTGGAGGTCCGCGGACCCCCTGTGGGAACCACTGCTCCAGTATATTTAAGAAGGCATGAAAATATTTTTTTCTGACATCCCATACTAACAGGGCTGTTAAATATTTGGGAATTTCACATTTTTGGTTTGTTTAATGAAGTAAATATAACATGTTCTTTCATACAACTTTAATTATATCACCCTTGTTTATTGCTCAATGAATATTTACAATTTTTTTTATCAATATATAAAAAAATCTGAAAAAGTGCAAAATTAAGTTATTAATCGGTGCATAAACGAGATCAGGAATTTAAAAAAAATTTGGATGACGCACAGATATTCATCCTTCGTGTAATATTTTTTTAAAAGGGAAATTAATAATTAAACTTTTTTCTCTTCAGTTAGTATTCTTAAAGAAGTGCTCCTTCTTATGAAAAAAAATTGTGGGATTTGCTGTCGGTATTTCATTGTTTTTTTAGGGTTTAAAAAATCTCATTTATCACAAAAATTCATTTTCTATAACATTAATTTCCATGCTAACAGATCGAGTTTTGAGAATTACGGTTAAGTTTAGCAGTTAACACATAATTTTAATCCAAAAGGAGTAATCTACTTTAATTTTTTGTGAGTATTTCATTGTATTTTTCATAGAATACATATTTTATTTTTTGTTGTCAACAAAAATATATAAAAAAATTGTAAAACCTACTAGTTTCAATTTGTCATAAGATAGAGCACTTCTTTAAGAATAATTTAACAGAGAAAAGCCTAGCTTACTAATTCCTTTCCCTTTTAAAGATATTGTAGGTACTTAGCACGAATATCTATGTGTCGCCCAAAGAAATTTCGAATTCAATTTTTATTTATTTTTCTTGATCCTGTTTATGCACTTACTTAAATAATACTTTCATTTCTGAATTCAGCATGTACTGATGCGTATTGATAAAATGTAAACATTGAACAATAAATAAGGAAGGTATAATTAAATTTGTATGGTAGGCCTTGTTGCATTTACCTCATTGAATCCACAAAAAATGCGAAATAATATCACTCCCAAATATTTTTTACATGCTTTCTTATATATACTAGCGGTCCAAACATGTCAACAAAATCAATGAACTCGAGTGTCATAGTCTATTTTTATTTTTATTTTGACAATGACCCTGTGATTTTCTTCACCGAGAGCCGGGTTTATTGTTTGTTTGCCATTGCATGTTTTTATCTTTTCTTAATAGTAAAGAAACTAGTAAAATTTTATTAAAAGTTTACTAGTTTCTTGTATCATTGTAAAGAACGAAAGGAACTAAAAGGATAAAACTAATTCGTTTTGGGAAAATCACATATTTAGTATTTTGAATAATTTTTTTCAATTAGAACTTAATGCTTACTCCATTTTTTACTAACTTCAAAACATTATTAAAAATACTAAATATGTGATTTTCACAAAACAAATTAGTTTTATCCTTTTAGTTCCTTTCGTTCTTTACAATGATACAAGAAACTAGTAACCTTTTAATAAAATTGTGGCGGTAATTGACTTGAGAATGTTTTCCATAGGAATAACATTATGATTTTCAAGATGTGGAATTCCAAAGGGAGTCTTCTTAATACTTATACATTATGGGAAAAATACTGAAAAAAATTTAACTGCATTAGAATTTAAATAATTTCAATTTTTTTCCATGTGACAAAATCCAACTACAAAACTCCAATTTTGATAATAATGACTAGAAAACTACTAAATATATTTCAAAATAAGCCTCTTACTATAATTAATTTTTCAAAACAATTTATTTGTATTTAGTACTAATATTAATATACTTTGAATACACTTTTACTACTGTCATCTTTGAGGATTATTAGTAACTAAAACTTCAAATGTATCAAAACTCCTAATGTAATGGATGAAAAAGTACAAATTTGTCTAGAGGGAGCACTAATTTAATAGAATAAAGTGGATTATGTTACTTGTTGCCAAACGGCAACAGTATGCATTTCAGGGTTAACAATTAATGGTCTTCAGGTCTATTAAGAAAATAATACACGGTTTTGTAAGTAGTACTCACTCAGCCATCTCTGCATATAATGCATTGCATTTTTTGCTTTTTAATCGATAATACTTTTCTTTTATTCTTTTATAGATTGGTAACCCACCCATCGCTTCTTGTGGAACAGCACAGGATCCATATTTAGTGTTTATACTGAAGGAGGAGAGCTTGAGGCAGCAACTCTTGGGCAAAAGTTATCTGTCACATTGACACACCAACAATTTTTAATGTTTTAGAGTGCCTTCTTGGCAGTGTAATATCATATTTGACTACCAATACCCGTAAGGGTATGCAGCAAAACATACAAATCTACAGAAATTTTTGAAAAAGTTTTAATAAAGCAATAAATATTGAATTCTTATTGTTGTGTGTTTTATTTCCTAATAAACATTAAAATGCATTTGATGTAGGAAAATTAAATCTTTTTTCAAATGCTTTTTCTAATATATCCATTAATTATTTTTACCAAACTTTTTAAAGTATTTAAAATTGTATTTGTAATGTACTATAATCTTTAATATCTGCTAACTATTCAAAATGAAATGTTGGAATTTGAATTGTTTGTAGATATAAAAACAGATAGGGTGTGGGTCCACAATAATTTCAGATGCATGAAGTGTCTGAAGTTCTGTTGCATACGTGTCTGAATTTTAGACACATTATATGTCTGAAAAAATTCAGACGCCATTTGGTGTCTGAATAATGTACACCCTGTTTCAGACGCTTTGGTGTCTGAAATCAAGACATTTCTGTTTGCAGTGTAGTTTTTGGCATCGCTTAAAGTGAAAGTTGTAAAAATGTTATATCTTGTGGCTTGTCAGTTGTTAAAATGTGTTGGAGAATAAAAGTTGTCATTTTTTAGTGAGTTTTGAATATTTTAAGAAGTTGAGTTTGAATACTTTCAAGTGATTATTTAGAGTTCGAGTTCTTCATTGCTAAAAGTAGCGGACTAGAATATCCTATTTTCACACAGACACTTCATGCCATGCAATTCAGACACTTGAACTTAGAATTTTTTTAGATGAAGCGCAATTTAATTTATAAGTAAAACAATCTTTTTCACTTGAAATTTGTTAATTATAATTATATTGTTCATTAAAAAATCAAAATTCAATTTGCTTGATAAATAATTTGATATGCCACACCAAAAAAATCATTTACTTATATTTTTTTTAATTTAATAATCACCTAAATTAAATTGAAAAACTAGATAGAAGCAATAATTACTCTCTATTATTCACTAGCTTTTAACAGATGGTTTGATTTCGATATGATTGATTATAACTAATTGGACGGAATAATATTTTATATAAGCAACTGCATCTTAATGAACTGTCAACGGCTGTACCATGTTGAAAATACCGGTTATCATCCGATCACCGAAGTCAAGCAACGTCGAGAGTGGTCAGTATTTGGGAGGGTGACCACCTTGGAACACCGCGTGACGTTTTGGCATTAATTTTAATATAGTTCTGTTGTGTATGTGTCTGAATTTTAGACACATTATATGTCTGAAAAATTAAAGACGTCTTTTGGTGTCTGAATAATGTGCACCCTGTTTCAGACGCTTTTTTGTCTGAAATCAAGACATTTCTGTTTGCAGTGTACATCGATAACAACAATCCTCTAACGCCGATGACGGATTTGTAGTTCTAGTGTGATACATTACACTGTTAAAAAAAATTACTGAATTTGAAGGAAAAAGCCCGGCAGCTGAGTTGCCGGGCTTTTCCCGTTCCGTTAAGTATTTTCCCGTTACGAAGTTCCGTTTCTTATTTCTCCGTTATTAAAATTTTCCATTTTGAATTTTCCCGTATATTTACGAAGTCCCGTTTCTTATTTCTCCGTTATTAAAATTTTCCATTTTGAATTTTCCCGTATATTTACAGAAGTCCCGTTTCTTATTTCTCCGTTATTAAAATTTTCCATTTTGTACAGGGTGGCCCAAAAGTAGCCTAACAGTTAATGTTGTACTATTGGTAAGAACTTCGGCTTATTTAGAACAGGTATTTGACATAGTCGTGCTTAGTTTTGTTGGTTGGCTAAAATAAAGTCGTAACTAAAACTAAGCACGACTATGTCAAATACCTGTTCTAAATAAGCCAAAGTTCTTACCAATGGTACAACATTAACTGTTAAACTACTTTTGGGCCATCCTGTATTTCCCCTCGTATCCACCGTAGAATATAAAAATAAATTTAAAACCAGTCCATTATCTACAGTATAATATAATTGTCAAAATTACATATTTTTTTCAACTATAATATATAATTAAACTATTTTAAAGGGCAACAAACTGTTAGATATTAAATTATAGCGATTTAGCACATTGACTTTACATATTAAAATTACTTTGAAAGAAAAACAGCAAGTTTCAAAAATGTAATGCATCACAATACAAAAAATTAAATTTATCTTTCAATGTAAAACGTTCTTGATTAATAACCAGAATTTAAGACACAAATTATGCATTGTAAAAATAATACTTTTAACCATAAAGAAGTAGAGATTAAAGTTTTTCATGCTGTTTTTCTTTTTTAGCAAGTAATAAATAAATAATTTTATAATAATATATATGTATCGGTTGAATAAGAAACCAAAGCAATTTACAGAAAACATTTTTATTTCAACAGAAAAAAGTATTACATTTACACTTACCTTGATTAAATTTTTAAACAAAATAATCCAAACATTTCCAACAAAAAATGTAGTTTCACAATTTCCAACACACATATTTTAAAAACACTTTGAGCTTGTATATGAAAAAGATTGAACATTACGTCTGTGAAAAACATCGAAAGTGAGAATATCGAACCAAGCAATGCGACGATGGGACACTTACCTTAATAATTTTAAATAATAATCCAAATAATTCCAACAAAAAATGTAGTTTCACTATTTCCAGCACACATATTTTTAAAATACACTTTGCGTGGCATTAAGTTTGAAATTCTAGCATATTTAAGTGATAAGACCTCGAAATAATACAGCGAAAACCACGGTTTCCTTTTGTAGAAAACGAAAGTAATGAGCAGATGCTTGACACCCGGCTTTTCACTGCAGTATAACTTCGAACATGTTTATTTTCTTTTCTTCAGTTAGACATCATCTGTAGTCATAATAGTTCTGTACAACAAATTCTAAATCCGATTTCAGCTGCCGGTAAAAAGTCGTAACAAAATGTATGTTTTAAAATCATCCTCTTTAAGTTGGCTCGAAACATTATCTCACAACTTTTTACAATTTTTAATATGTCTTTTAATCCATATTCTATCACATGCTGATTCTGTCGAAATCATCGAGAGAAAACGAAAAAAAGAATTATTCTTTTTGCATAAAAGAGGAGTTGAGCAGTACCATGCAATCTTCAAAAGTTTTTCCAAACGATTTACAAATATTTAAAGTTGCTTTAAAAAACTATTTTTAATTATTTAATGTGTTCTAATCGTATTTTCAGCAAGAACTGTTTGCTTTACATATTGCTTGCATTTTTATTATACGATTTTTATCAAACTGTTTGATAGAAGTTTGCGAAAACAAAGCATTCTTTGACTGCGCTAAAGCTCAATTCAAGAACGTAGTGTAAATTGGACTGAAAAGCAGCTGCAATAGTAAACAATAGTTATAATTTTGTTCTATCTTTACAATATTTACATATTCCAATAAAGACAATCAGTTTTGCTATTAAAAACATGCAATTTATGTTCTGAAAGGCAAAATTTAAAATTCGAGTTGCTTGTATACGTGCTATGGATTTTTATGTTTAGGCCTAAACTTCAATAAGCCGCCATTGTTTGTAACACTTCGCGTCTAAAAACGGGAAAATTCCGTTTCCGCTCTTTACGGACATTTTCGGTTCAGTTTACGGACATTTCCCGTTTGTAGAAGAAGAAAAACCGTTTTCAGAAGAAACAAACCCGTTTTCAGTAGTTACCGGAAAGTTCCGTTAAAATCAGTAATTTTCTCTCCTGAAATTTCAGGTTTTTTTTAACAGTGTACTTACAATCGAACTGGTCCAACAATCTCCTTTTCTCGCCAAATGCCTAGGGCTGACAACCCTTTTTCCTTCAGCCTAAAACCTTAATTCAAAGTGGGATCTTCCACAATCAAAATATTTTGATTGCCAACTTGTGTCAGCCAGACTATACCCATTAGGGGAAAAATAGGTCGAGCAGGATTTTTAACCCAAATGATAGTTTGTCCGAATACATGATATGGAACATCAAACCATCCTTCATTGGAGGGTTTGCGAAACCCCCCAATGAACCCTGCAATTCCGGTTCTGTCTGGGAGAAAATCCCCAAGAAGGAAAAATTGCTGAGTTTGCTCTTCAATCCATGGATTTGATGGCTCATGTAAACGCGTCTAATGTCATACACCAGTGTCATACAGCATGCTTGCGCAATCGTCATACCTTATGCATGTGATGCGCATTGTCCACTACATGAACAAAGGCCAGTACAATTGCCTGATAAGAACTGATATAGAAAATTGAAAAATTACCATCGACATTTGGCGACAGCTGCAGAATGGACCCAATTCGAGTATTTTATATCTCTTCAATAAATGAGGCTTTTTGAATAAACCTGACATTAATATAGGCTATTAATTTAAGTCACTCAAAGAGCCATCAATGTTCGTGTATACCATAAAGATACACGACAGAAACTAAGCAAATAAAGTACGATTTAAAAATAAATAATGATGATTTCTTAGTCGAAAAGTATTCGCCTTAACAAATCTGGGCAGGCTAATCCTAACAAGTACTATATACATTCCAAAAGGCCTTAAACATTTTTGTCAACGAAACTCAAAACTAAGAGATGCATCATTCGAAACGCGCCGTAAATAATATTCCCCAATCCGTGTGTTCCCAGGCATAAGACGCTAAACGTTGCGACTTCCTGGGTAGCTGCATCGTAAGTTATGGGGCATTTAATGAAGGTAAACACACACAAACATCGTCTCGGTTTCGTTTTAATATTAGTGTTGGTAGCGTTGTACAAATGAAGTCATTGAATGCGATATTTTTGAGGTCAACAATGATTGGAGCAGGTGTTATTTTTAAATACATCTTAAAATGTATTTCACTCATTAACAATGATTTTATGAATAACATTAATACCATCATTTCAGAATAAAAAAATAATAATTTTTAATCTTTTTCAAATTCGTTTTTCGTATAACTTAATTTGCCCCTGATAAATACGCGTGTTTTTTGTTATGTTTTGTTCCCCTTTTGTTTGGGTGCAATTTGAAATATTATTTTTAATTTTCTTTAATGAGGATTTTTTTTATTTTGATTGTTATTTTTATGTGTTGTCTGGAAGGGCCCGGGGGCCCCTTGACAACCAATATATTTCTGTGAAATAAAAAGTTTTCTTCTTCTTCTTAAATAATTTAGAACTATAATCTTTATTCATCGCGTAGTTTATTGAGATTAAATTAAGCAAATAGCTAATTTTCGCTTGGCAAATTATCATGACAATTGTCATGAATGGGTTAATAGTCTTGGTTTGAAAAATAAGTAACCTCTGCTTCAATTAATCTCTATATTTACACGCTCTAAGCTCTATATTTACACGCTACTCAAAGCTAACTAAATAAAAAATATTCATTTAGGTATGATTCATTTAGGTAAATATTCATTTAGGTATGATTTAGGCCTTAAATGAAAATCCAAATATTTACGTTTTTACTCATACGGTGACCTTAAAATTTACTCAAACAAAACACATCCCTAAAAACCAACACTAACTACCATCATTACCGCTTTTAACTAATGACCAACTCGCAAACATCTCATTGACTATTAATTAACCCAATCATCTCACCAAACTTATTATCAGTTACAAGTCCCTAGTCACGGCTTGCAACAGAACACAGGCCTCCTTTTCGCTACCCCAATTAGTCTTGCCTAAAAAGACTGCGCACCCTGATACACGTGAAATTAGTATTCACTTCCCATTGAAAGCGAGCCTCATTGTTGTTACAGGCGAAGGTGGGTCGATATTAGCAGCATCGTGTTTGGGGAAGGTGGGGTTATTTGTTTAGCAGTAGTTGTTTAAGGTTATTGTATTTTGATAGGGATGATATGTTTTAGGTATATACGCTGAGGTTCAAAGTATTGAACTGTCATTTTAACTTTTTATCACTAAACTGTTATTTTTTGAAAATAAAATGATATTCATTTGAACATAGGTCTGTAGTTGGTACGATTGGTAGCAAATTTTATAATACATTTTTATACCAGTTTCAAATACAATTATTCCAAAACACCGATTTTCAGCCTGTAGGTACACTTTTTTTCTTTAAAAAAAATTTAGTTTGGATTGTTGAAAGCATGTCTACTCAACAGATTGAGTCAACAGTATTCTAAAAAAACTTACAGCCCCATATTCAGATATGTACTATATGAGTGTTTTCGTTAACATACATTTATGTGATTAAACTTTGAAATGAAAAGTCGATATGGTAGAGCTTTGCAGACTTTTATGTCCCTTTAAGTGAGATTTGAAAGCAGAGCCATCAGTTTTAGCCAGGCCAGAGCTATGGTTAAAAGCCGAACTATCATGGACATCCATGGCAGGGATCGAAATCGCAGTCTCAAGAGGACAACAATATAAAAAGCGCCGACAATATTGAGAGCCCATAAAAAAATTGCTTTCATTTTATGAATTTATTGTACTTTTCAAAAACTTCGTCCTTAGCATTGCGCTAAGTTAAAATGTATTAAATAACGAATTTTCTACATTATAAGGTAAAACTGACATCATTTTAAAACTGATCTGTGTTATGAATTTAAGAGCATGTCCTTCAGTTCGCATGACTTTAAAAAATCCATTTATCTTAGGGAACATGCATAAAAACAAAAAAGGTTTTTCTTTCATATCTTCAAATCTCTCAGCTTCGTATAAGAGGCGGAGGAATTAGAACCTTTTGAATGGCGTTTGCATCGCATACATTCTTTGTTTAACGGAGGGTATAATTGCTGAGTATACATTGTTGATTCGGATGAAGATTCTGCAGTGATATTTCGTTAAATGGCAGAGTGACTACTTTTGATTAGAAAGGGTCGATGTATAAAAACAATAGGATGTTGCATTCAGAAATGCTCTTCCTCTAGTCTTAGTTAAATAGGTTATTTTTGTGGTAATGGATCAATTTAACATAAAGTGGTAAAGTGATGGTAAAATTACCTCATCAAAACCCTAGCTTTCAAATGCTGCTTACATGTAATAAATACGTTACGTTGTACATGTGTTTCGTAACTATGACAAAATAGCTTTCTTTGAGTACTGTTTATTTTCTCTTTTTATGTCACACACCATCAAGGTATGGGTTAAAAATCTCTCTAAATTAGGACTGTTCCTTGAATTTTTTAAGAAACATTTAAAAGAAGAAGAACGTCTCTATTTGTTTAAAACTTAAAAGTTAATTTTCAAATAGTTTTGTGACTTTATACGAGAAAGTGACTTCTGGTAAATGATAGTATTACTTTTTCTCCCAATGTGGTTACATACATTTCAAAACAGAAAGCGTATCTCCATCATAAGACTTTTTTTGAGGAATTAATTAAACCTTAATACCAGTCATTCCAATACGTCCTGCGAAAAAACGAAATCTACTAATCATCTAATTTAAGAAACACGAATCTAAAAAAGTTATCTCCCACCAAAAAAAAAAAAAAAAAAAACTACACCCTTCACCGTCTGTGACCTAATTATTCTGTTTCGCATTAAAAATTATAATTCAAACAGATTCGACATTAAATTACGCTCCTATGTAATGAACACCGCAAAAACTTCTAATCTGCCGACGCTTCTCCGTCTAGGTTTGATTTCTCACAGAAATAGCAACAAAAATTAACTCGAGGAGAATTTCTTCCTAATCATAATCTTATTTCTGATGATTTTTTTCATAATTTGTTCTTTCTTTTAAAGCGTGGGAGTGGGGAGCAATTGCATGGGTTGTGATATTCATGTACTATTTTTTAGAATAGTTATTGCGATTTGCGCTTTTTTTCGAGCTAAGCTTGTTTATCTGTTATTTTAAGACGTAATTTTGCTATTGAGTTTGATTGTTCTAGTAAGAAAATAACTTTCGTAAAAAAATACAAATTTTTGAAAGTCATTTCAAACCATTTATGTAAGACAAACGAAGTTTTATTCACTTTTCAAATTAATTGGTTAAATTTATTTATTATTGTAGTTAAACCTTACTTCCAAATTGAGTTTTGTAGAAAACATAATTTTTTTAATGCTTGCCACACTTACGGTATAAAAATTAAGCTTACAAAGAAATTAAAAAAAAAAACCATCAAACTCTAAATCCTATCTTAAATTGTCCTATAAAAATCACAACTTACATCTCTGAAAAGTAGAAAATTTATACAAGAACAAATGCATTACAATTATTTAAAATAACAAGTAGCATATTCTTGACCGTTATATTGCTCAATATCATTAGCAATTAGATGCACTCGACCAACGGTTAATGAAGCCATTCCTCCCTTTCGTACACAAATCTCGGATAGGGTTACAGTTAGACTGATGATACCAGAGGAGAGATCTCTGTAGGCTTGGAAGCAAAGAAAAATTATGTTTATGGAAGGATCGAGGAAGGTCATTATGCATGCCTACTTAAACAGATAAAAGAGTTTTTTGCAGATGAATAATTTGTTTGTAAACAGGAGTACGCATATGTGTACATTTTTGTGTCATGAATAGATTTTGAAATCGCATATGTATTCTGATGTGACCCTGAAGTGGGTAGAGTAGCATAGATGGTGTTTTTTGAATTTAGTCCTAATATATATTTATGGTATCAAAACATGCGATCGTGAAAGTACTCGAAGTAGAGGCGGTCCATATATAACGCAGTCTTGTTGATTGACCTATTTACTTATCGAAATCTTCTGCAGTCTTCTTTACCATCCAATGTGTTGTGTTTGTCTTCGAAAGGGAGTGATATCTATTTTTGCACTTCTATATAGCCCTTAAAAGGCTCATGTCCCATCATGGCATAGTGGTTAAGGCATTCGCCTCCAAGAAGAAACCTTCTCAGAAGTGCGGAAGTTCGAGTCTCATCTACTCCCAGCCATTCTATAAATCAGATATGAAATTTAAAGTAGTAGAAATGTTATCAAAAGTTTTTGATACATTAAAAGAAATTTCCGATATCAAAGAAAGAGGTGTCCGAAAGGCTCGGAAAAGTTTCTTAAAATTTTCGTGCATATTCCAGTTGCCTTATATTTTCAAAAACGTTTGTGTGTTTTTTTACCTTTACAGTGTACATATATGTGCTGTAAACATCCTAAATACTTATCCTCCAACCTGAAATTGGAGCTACGAATAAGGCACTGGAAATTATTTCCACAACCAAAAACCACAGAGACTTTCAACCTAATCAACCAGCGCACAGACCTCTCCTAAAAACAATCCATATCGAATCACCTTGGTAGCCCCAACACTCTCTAGATATCATTAATCCTCTAACTCAAGCCCAGAATGACACAACTTTACCATCCCCAAGAGACACGGAACAACGGGGCCGTCGAAATGCCCTCCGCCTTCATTTCAATAACAAAAGCCTGATCCTGAGGGACCAGCAACTGTTTAAGGGGCCATTTATACACCACCGGGCCCCTTCCCCTTCTTAAAATGGGGCCCTGATGACACGGGGGTGGGACGTAATTTGTTGCCCTTCTGTTATTCTTTTTGAGAGATATGTAAATGAATTCCGTTCTGTGTAGGATTGGTTGGGGTCGGTTTTATGTCTTCATCGGAGACTCGTTTGAAATCGATCGCAGCCTATAAATGGGTGATTATTTGAATGTGTAGTTGGAGAGGCCACGAGGCCCAGTGAACGGGGTCGGTTTGTACACTCTTAAAACAAACACTCCCAATTTACCTCAGTCTGAGTGGATTTCACTCCTCCAGACTGGAAAATGCACTTCTCCTTTTGGAGCGGATCATTTGTGTGTTAAACCTCCGACAGAATCACTCCAAACGAGTGATTTTAACTCAGTCTGAGAAAATATGCATGCCTTTAGGGTGTCGAAAATGCACTTCTCCAACTGAAGTGGATTTCACTCTTTTGTTTTAAGAGTGTAGCGTTGCTACGCCATGGAGGGCCATGGGTCGAATCCCAGAATGGCCAGGTCCTTCCAGCCTTTATGGAGTTGATAAAAGGAAGACTAAACCAATACGAGAATTTGCGTCAGTTTGCCCAACCTGACCGGAACTTCCACTGACATGTACCCCATCGCCATAAAACGCGCAAGCTGGAATGGACATGGCATGTCTTGACCCTCTATGGGTTGTCACACTTGAAGAGGTACGGGGTGATCCGGCTTTGATTCCAGAACCTCCTACAGGCTTGCCCAATACTCTAGCCACTATACCAATACTAATGAGTTTGCGACAAAGTAAATTACTCGGCTACGAAGGCTGGCATTATTTATTTGGGCTTAGTGGAATGATATAGTGGAATGAAAGGAATCGTTGGTTTTTCTAGTTTTGCTTCTTCTTGGGAGACGTTAGTTAAGGGTAGGGAAGTATAGTCTTCGTACATGAAGTATGCGCGTTTCGAATATTTTTAGTATGGTAGTACTTTGCCATTTAAAAATTATATTATGTTGTTATGTGATGGCTTATCCCTGTATGGGAGATAGTTGTACAATAAAGAGTTTAACTTATAAAAAAGCCCATCTTAGTAGATCCAGTTCAAATGAGCCCTTTTGCAGTGCCGGATATGTCTTGTATGGTATTACCTACACATCCAAACTATTTGTTAAAAACAAATTATTTTGATATTACCTTGATACGTCAACTTGTCTTACACGCAAACGTTAGAACTCATAAAGGGAACTACTGTTTGGAGCTGCTTTGAATTGTAGGTAACCATGCATTAATAGTTACTGACAGTTATTTGAGCGAACTTCAAATGAAAAGTTTGCAATTAAAACAAATGTGTTTTACAAGAGAGCCCAATGACCAGAACTTCAGTTCCAAAACGACACAAGGCAACAAAAGTCTATATCCATGCCAACCAAAAACTTAATAATGTCAATACAAATTAAAAACCCGACAACCTTAAAAAATATTCTGATGAATTTAGATCGAGCACCCCATCGAATCAAAAATCCCTCAACAAACCCCCTTTAGAACATTGGAACAAATTTCCGCGAACCCCAAGTGATATCGTTTGCAATGTGGGAGTTTCCACCCACGATACTTTGCACCCCAGTGCCCTCAATCTAATTCATCAAGCCCCGAAGTACGCATCGAATCGGGGCCCCCTCAATTTTAAAGTCAGATTATCAGCCCTAATGGGGTGGACATTTGGTGGAGGGGGTTTGAACCCCCTCTTTGTATTAGCCACCCACTCCCCGCGATTAGAGTTGGATTAGTTGTAGTGAGTGTATTAAATGTTGAGGTTGTGTTTTTGGGTCGAAAAATAGAGGGATGTTTTTTGGAGGGAGGAAGTAATTGAATCGTCAGTTTTAGGGGCTGGGGAGCCCAGTTGGTTAGACACTCGCAAAGCATGCGAAAGGTCCCAGGTTCGGGTTCTAGCATCGCCAAAACAGCTGCCGACCTATAAATGGCCCTTGCAGCCAAAATGTCCAGCGAATAATACCCTGTGTAGAGGGAGTGCTCGTTAAATTATGCTCCAAAGTCCCAACGCTGCGTACAATGTAACACTTAACGGTTGCGGGTGAATATTCAGGTGTCGGCTCATCACTTGACTGTGGTTCTAAATTACAACGCCCGTTGCCAATAGCACTCGTGTAGCTCTAGCGACGATAGTTCAAGTTAAACTAAACTTGAAGAATTAAATAGATGCGATGGTCTTTTGTTTTATTTTTTTTCCTTTTTCCTTCTGTTTATTCAATTTTTTTTATGGTATTTCTCTCGTTTGTATAAATTTTGTAAAAGATGGCTATTTTGGTTTCATCCTATTGATTGTTTTGGATTTGCTGAACTTTGTTGAATTCTAAGTCAACGTAAATTTCAAATTCTTTTGGTTACTTTACCAAACAATTGTTTTTAAGAAATGTAATAACGTAATGTAATAAGAAAACTGAGAATAATGTATCAATAAATGTATTAAGAAGATAAGAATAATATAAAGAAAATAAGAATAATGTAATAAGAAATGAAAGAATGCAACCTACCTCATCTGTACGAAAAATTGATTATATATCATTTTCTATGAATATAATGAAGGTGTTAATGTATTGGGGGAAAGTAAATTTTTTTCCAGCCGTTGTCAATGATAACTCCACTGTCTCACAGCACAGATGTAGTGCGACACCTCATCGAACCACCACAACCTCCCTCGCATTCATCTCAATTACAATGTTACTCACAGAGAGACCCAACATCGCGCCCACCTTGAACCGTATAACTTACCGTTTTTCTGATTCAGATCTGTATCTGCCCCCCGCCCAGTAATTTCTGAAAGTGGCAAAATCGTCAGTGTCTGATGCCTCGCGTGTTGGCTGGTTGGGCGGGGCCCGGCGCAATTTCGCGGCCCTTTGATCCCCCCCCCCCTTAATGGGGCCCGGGGCCTTCCCCACTCATTAGTGATCACGCAGTGTTGGTGATTGTTTTTTTCTAAAGGTTAATCTTTGATTGGTTTTGCGGCGCGTGATGTTTGAGTTGGTTTGGTTTTAATTGTTTAGGCGTTAAATCTCGTGTAATCATAGTATATATGTAGTAAGTTGGGTAGTCCGGCGTAGTGGTTAATGTTCTAGCCTCTGGAGCTGCTGGGCTCGGGTTCGAATCCCGGTAAGGGCATGGATGTTTGCGTTTGTCAATAAATGTTGTTATTTTTCGATGTGCTTGTGTCGTCCTTCTTTGTGTGTCTCTTGTGACTGTCTCTTCTGGCGAGCTGGGTAATGGGCTATAAAGCCTACACTCTTAAAACAAAAGAGTGAAATCCACTCCAGTTGGAGAAGTGCATTTTCGACACTGGAAAGGAGTGAATATTATCTCAGACTGAGTTAAAATCACTCGCGTTTGGAGTGATCCTGTCGGAGGTTTAACACACAAAGGATCCACTCCAAAAGGAGAAGTGCATTTTCCAGACTGGATTAGTGAAAATTAATCAGACTGAGTTAAATTCACTCGTTTGTCTTAAGACTGTACACTCTCCCTTCTAGAGGGGGCAATCACTGTCTTTCATTCACAAGTTGGGTAGTGCGTAAAGAGTTTTAAACTTTTTTGGCTAACCCTTATTACTACGTAATTTTAGATATAGTATTATTATACATTTATTGCAGTAAATATTGTAGCTCTTATATCACATCTGTGGTTATATGCAACGGGTTAATTACACTTTAAGTACTTTTTCGTTAGGGGTTCCAGTTCGTTATGGGTTTTAAAAATTTATAATTTCAAATGTTTTTAATTCAAGCTTATAACAGCGAAATTCTGTAAACATTGTTGGGTAGCTGATAGCTCCTATTCATGTATTATGCGTAATATTTACCTATAGAAGAATATAAAAATTACGTCACATAGTATAACATTAATCACCTATATCTCTATGTCCATATTCTAATGGTATAAATGAGCGGGATATAAATACACAGTCATAAACAAACAAAATGACAGCCACAAAAGATCACTCACTGAATCACCACTTCCGAAAAAAACCGCCAAAGAAAAAAAGAGGCCAAATACGTGTGTAACAATAGCAATAATAAGCGGCAATCAAGATTCACTAAATCTGGCATAAAACACTTTCGCCAATGGCCGCGGCTGATAGAGCGTTGATAGTTATTTGGCGTGAGCGTATACAGAGATAATGAGGCGTAGTCAGATGGGTTTCCTTTCACCTTTTTTACACCGTGTGTGGGAAAGTGGTGTAAGAGGCAAATAATATTTTTCGAAGTGAAATGATAAAATATGCAAATTTAAGGGGGACTCCAAAGCAAAGTGCATCAGTGTTAATCCATTGGAGAAAAAACTATATTCTCTGCCACATTTCTCCGGATGTATAGAATATTTTTACAAACGAATTTTTTCATGTGATAAATGCAGCTGACTTACAGATCCCGACAATCCCACTTTTTGAAATTTGTTAGAATTTTTTCTTTAAATTTTGAATGAATAATTTTACAAAAAGTATTCGAAGCACTTTCAAAAAGTGGGATCATAGAAATCTGTAAGTTATCTACACTTATTATTTAAAAAAAAAAAAAAAAAAACGTTTGTAAAAGTATTCAATGCAGCGGGAGAAATGTGGCTGAGAAAATGATTTTTAGCCTACTTTTCTTTTTTTTTAATTCGAAGAATTAAAAAAAAAAAAGAAAAAGTAGGTATTGACATGCGGTCGATGTCCGTCCGTCCGTCCGTCTGTCCGTCTGTCCGTCCGTCCGTCCGTCTGTCCGTCTGTCCGTCCGTACCCCCCTTCCAAAATCAGTTCTAGCAATCCGATCTTAAAAATTCTTTTTTTATTAGAAAGGTATAACCTCAGACACCCAACTTTCATACTTTTTGTCCGTCTGTCTGCACGATAGGACGGACATAAATCTACTATTTGTCGACGAATTTCCCATTGAATTAGCATTGAAATTCAATTTCGAGTCATTTAAATCACTGAATTTAACTATGAATGCTACGGACAAGTGATATACACCAAAATTCAGCGTATCCAAATGAGAATATATCGAAAATTTCAGAAAAGAATTCGAATTCTAAGTACTTCAATTATTTAAAAAACTTCAACATTTAATGCTCATTTAAAAAGCATAGGAAGCCATTTTATTAGAAATAAATTACCATTGCCATGGCAACAATCGCTTGAGAAACTTTAATTCTTTTAGACAATGAATTAAAATAAATTTATTTTTGCGACATTGATCAGTTTGAAATGACGTCAAATATATTTCACTTCGAGATTCCGTATGATGGTACGAAATGTTTTCATTCTATTTAAAAGCGAGAACTGTTACATATTTATTCTTTAAAATATAAATTTTTGCAAACGATTTAAGTAATAATTATTATTTTTTCGAAATAAAATAAATGAAATTAGCCGAATTTATAGCAGGTAAATGTTTAATATAGAATTATTGCTGGGTTTGGCGCCTTTTTACCTGTGGAAGCGGGTTAAGTGACAGATTATGTTACAAACCTACTTGTTAATTTACATTTCCTATTTTAAGTAAATTTTGAAGTAGTTTTTTGGTTTTTGTTTTGCGAAAAATTTAATATTTATTTATAACTGCAAATAATCATGCGGACGATAAGTAATATTTATTTTATTGGCGATAAAAAGTTAATGAAAATAATTGATTGAGAAGTTGAAATTATAGCTGGATGCTGTGTTTAGTGAAATTTATTCTAATGTATATAAATTTAATGTAGAAACTGTTATGGATTTCACTTACTGTAACGAACCTAGTTTTTTCAAGATAAGAATTTTAGTAAGTATTTAAGTAAGAGGAAAGTAGGCTATTTTAGTTCTTTTAGAACTTCTTGTTTCCCATCGGGATTAACATTGAGGCACTCTGGTTGGGAGAACTCAGTCTCCCAAAATAAACTCTGTAATATACCATTAAAACACGGACATTCTCTTGCAGACACCCTGTATATTACTGTACTATAATAATTTGCTGTAATCTAGATGATAGGTAGTACCGCACTAGTAAATTAGCGTTAAATTAAAACTCAAGATTATACGATATTCAAGGTTGGCTTATTGTGAAAATAAGCTTTTACACAAATCAAGTGCAGCACAAACCATGAGCATATAGTAAAAATATTGCTTTTATTTCGGAACTATTACTTGTTTATTTTTACCCCCTGTTCAATAGAACAGGTAGATATCTCAACAGCCAACAATGAATGTTATAAAACGTGTGTATATCAAAGTGTAAGTCATTGATGACGGATTTTAACAATCATCAGCTCCATAAAATGTATATTTTCAATGATTAATTTTTAAAATTTCACCTCTTAAACTTCCTAAATTATAGCCATGAGATAAGGAAAAAAGAACACTTTTTATTTTGCAAAATAACAGACTTAACGAATCATTCGTTTCCAAAATAAACACAAATGTGTAAAATTTTGTATTGCGGGATGCCTTTCTGCATTTTTGGCGCGAAAAATAGTGTGTCTCATCGGATTACGCGCCAAGGGGGTGTAGAATGCGTTATGTATTTATGCGAGGTGACTTGTGAATTTTCTATAATGCATAGCATTGGAGCAGCACACAGAAATATTTTTTGATATTCCGGTGTCTCTTTGGGATAGAGCTAGGAAAAAGCGTTATATGTCACTAAAAATATATATCTTGGTTTTTGATGCCAGTGAAACAATGATATAAAAAGTGATTTTGCATGACAGGTTTATTTCTTGTTTTTCATTTTTTATTTTTAGATACTTTTTCCAACAAAGCTGTAGCTTATTTTGTATATTTCTTTTGACCTTTCAACTTTTTGACGATGTATTTTAAAGTATTCATTTAGTTTAACTGAAACATGTTAGAGCGTCGACTGTAGGAGAGTAAGGGTAGATACTTATATATTCCAGCTTGCTCCCAACAGCGAATTTAACGTACACATTAAAACTCTAAACAACAGAGAAATGTAAAAATTCAACCCATTGTAGTTTGGTTTTTATTCATAATATGAAGCAAGATACACTATTTTATTTGTAATAAGTGTAAAAAATTAACCGAACAAAAAATTACAGTTTCTTTCCTCTAATCAAAATAGTTATTCATTACTTAGGCGCCATATTGTTCTTAAATGATCCGAGTCATTTTAAAGTAATCTGTAACTATCCAGCGCTTTTAAACATTTTGATAAAAATCTGCAGTTTGCATTAAAACATATAAACATATTATAATGAAATACCGAATCCTTTCAATTTGAAGTTATATATCGTGGTAAATCGATATCTATTAGCAGCACATAACAGCCATTCTCATTTTAGTCTATATGTGTTTACTCACTGGACTCAAAAGGTCTCCAAACCCCACATACACAACTAAAAGGAAATTTAAAATATTTCAAACTTCGCTTCTCTCTTAAAATCCGTAACTCATCGATAAAGAAAAATAAACAAACAAAAGCACATTTCTCCCCTTACCTGCAGTTTTTCCCCCGAGTGCCCGATTGATTGATGTCAATCGAGAGACCCGGGCGAGTTTAAAAAAATGTAGAGAAGGGGTGTTCCCTTGGATGAGGTGCGTGGGGCATAAATGCTTGATAAAGGAAGTTAAAATGCCGCCACCCCCTCCCGAGAAATAATGGTTGTTTCCGTGCGGCTCAAGATTGAACGTCAAGGGGGCGGGGAGAGATTTGAATTTTATTTGTAGGTCGCTTTTCTTGAATTGGTAGAAGGAATTAAAGTGTATCCATATAGTTCATTGATCATATAAAGATTTTTTATAAGTTATTAGAATTTAAATTGCAATTTAGCGGCCGTATTTTCTATTTTGGATGAGCCACATTGAACACTACTATTGAAAATTATGGGCTATTTTCAAAGTCAACAGAAAGGCTAAATAAAAATAAATTCTTAAGCCTCGGTGAATCAATGTCATATGAGAACAGAAAACCAATCTGTGAAATGATCAACAAAAGTGCAGGAATGAATTCTGGAAAGAATTACGTCACCCGATACAAGACAATTAATAGAAAATTAAAGTTGTCCTGTACGGAATAAATAAACATTAAATTTTTAAAAATACCACTTAAATAAGTAAACAATGTCACCAATAAAATTATCAGCATATGCTTTTAATTAAAACTTAAGCTGTTTTAAGTCAGTTTTTCTGCTATAAGTAATTTTTTTTAATCTTAATATATTGATGATTAACCAAAGAGTTTATTTATAAAAATATTATACATACAATATTTCATTTTTTAATTTTTTTAATAAAAACTTAAAGTATCAATAAAATATGATACTTACGTTTAGAAGTTAAATTTGTTAAATAAAGTTAATTTAATGCTAAATTGCTCTACATTCTTGCATCGAAATGTGATACATGATACAAATTTAATATTTGGCATATCATCATTTCCAAGATCTCTTAGCTGTGGTTATAAAATGTATGAAAAAATGTACACCAGAAATTTGTTTTCAAGTCGAGTGTTTTTAAATAATTTAACTATTCACTCAGTTTACGTTATAAACATTTAATTTTTGAGGTAAATCAATGAAAATGCACTTCAAATTCAAATCTCTTATAAAAGGCATAGAATGTTCTTCAAAAAGATTTAGAAGTATGCTATTTTAGAAAATATTCTAAAACCTCTATTTCTATATATTTTTTTAAACTTCCAGGCATTCCATTTATTTTTGCAACAAGATGCATTTTAAAAATATTTAATTTCTATAAGCTTAAAAATATAAATTATGGTTTTATCCTTAGAAATTAAATTTCTTGGAACTTAGCTCCATTTCTAAACGAAATGGGCACACAAAAATGTAAACAAAAAAATCTTGTTTATATTATTACCATCGTTCCATAAAATAGTTTTAGATCAACTGTAACCTTAACTGACAATCCGGCCATGTTGCCCCGTCTATCGTTCAACGAAAATTGGAACTTGCTTATCAATAATCATAACACGCATTTCAATCATAACACAGTTTTCTGCGTCTGCGTAACACGCTTCGATTATATAGACGTTTGAAATAGAAAAAAAAGAACTTTAGAAGAAAGAAGGGAAAAAAAGTTGTTATTGGGCCAGTAAAATCGTTTCGTGGAAAGGGTGAGGTTGAAAAAAGCTGATTTTTTTTTTTTTTTTTTTGTTCAGTTTCTTGAAAAAGTTATTTGCATGGAATATTGATAAACAAACATCGAGGAAGAAAATTCGCGGAAAATGAAGTCGTAAAATAAAAAGTTTTGTCTTCCGTGATATTGGCCCGAAGTATTTGTGACTTTGTTAATAAATACAGAGTAAGAAATCATGCTTCATATGATAGATGCTTTTATTTGTGAATTCTGGTGTTTTGTTTCTTATTTTTGTTTAATTTTACCTCGTTTTGTTTTAATAACGCTACTTTTCCAAGATTTTCCTCGTATCTAAAAATATGCTAGCATTAATTTTCATATTCTTTTCATTAAAGTTTTGTTTTCAGGTTTTGAATACGTAGTTTAGATTATTTTTATTGACTTAGGCGTTAAGATGGTGGAAAAATAGTTCATATTATCTGCATAATTCCTATCTCTACATTTTTACACATTGATTTTGGAAATATCTCTATACTATAATCGTTTAAAGTACGGTTTTCCTTACTCAATTTTTTTAATGTTACCGCTTTTTTTTAATACTAATTTCCACCCCTAAAATTGCTTTTCTAACACCATTTTTTGACTCTTTACGCTCTGCCTATCTCATTTAAGTTGAATTTGTAATGTGTTTGTATTAGATTTATCTCATCTACTTTTCAAATAGTGGATTTTAGCTTAATTTTAGTAATATTATCTTATAAAAAATACATTTTTAATGTGTAAAAAACATAAAACAAGCATACAAACAAGCATATTTTATTACTAACTGATAATAAACAGTAAAGTATATTCCTTTCCTCTAACCGAAACGCTCTTAGCTTATTTCGATAGTAACAAATATGCAAACTAAACTAAACTTCTCGGCGCAACAGCCCATTACTGAGCCAAGGCCTGCCTTGCTCATTTCAGCTTTCGTGACCTATATGGCCCGGTAAGGTGATCAGCCTGACGCTGAACCCCTAGTGCTTAGTTCCGAAGCATGCTTGGCGCCCATTTTATCGACCCACTCAAGGGATGAAAGGATGGGTCTACCTCGCCCAATCCGGGATTCGATCCCCGGACCTGTTACTTTTTATTTTTATGTTTACTTTTAAACCTTTTTACTCTTTTTCAAATTCATTTTCAAGTATTCCCCATCTGGAGAGCCCAGTCGGTTAAGCATTAGCCCAGCATGCGAAAGGCCCCAAGTTCGGGTCTGGATTTCGCGAAAGTATCTGCCGACCTAATAACGGCCCGTGCAGCCAAAAAATGTCCAACGAATATAAACCCGTGTAGAGGGTGTGCACGTTAAATATCCTCCGAAGTCCCATTGCTGCGTACGATGTCGCCCTTAACGGTTGCGTTGGGTGCCTACGCGGTGGTCCGCTCGTGGTTAAAAAATATGACGCGCGTCGCCAATAGCCCTCGTGTAGCTCTTGTGAGACGATAATTCTAACTAAACTAAACTAAAAATAAGATATAGATTTCGTTCTATCCACTGATGGATTTTATCTGATGAAGTTTATGATTGTCCAAGCCGCCAGTGTAAAGCCTGGACACTATAATTCTTAGTCTCACTTCGGAGAGAATGAGTTATGCGAATACATCTTTCAGATATTTGTGTCTGACCCCCTATCCCCTCATCTTCTCCCCTTCATTGCGGGGGCGGGGACACGAAAGAAGAAGAAGACCGATATAGGGGAGGGGGGCGTGCGACTCGACTTTTAATTAGGATCATCTCTCCAGGACTCCCAAGCAATCAATCAACGCGGCTCCAAACCAGTCTAATGATCGTCTTTGCCTTCTTTTGGCGCGTTTAGGCGCTCGATGGGGCGAGGATTATGGGATGATTGGGGAGCCAAGTGTGGCCAAGAATTGGAATGGCTGGGTTTAGATCACTGGTTTGAACTGGGGTTTATGGATGTGGAAGGATTCATGAGATTCTTTGGTATTCGCTAACACGTTTTGATAGTTGTATTCAGTTGTTTTGATTAGATCTTTTCTAAAATTTGCAGACTCTATCGATTCCTTAGGAGCTTAGAATTTTTTGTGTTTTATGCACCTTATGTTAAAAAAATTTATAAATAATTCCGCATGTTATAAATTTTTATAAATATTTCCGTATGTTATAAATATTTCCTTAAAAAAATTTATTTTAATATAAAATATTGATTTTCCACTTTTTTCCTTTAGAAATGGTATTGAGATTATCCCTTTTCAAACAATCTTAGTGGGAATTTTTTCTAAACAAATATTTGATTCACAAAATGCTTTTAAATTATGCAGGAAAATAAGCTTGGCAGCTTAGAAACTTAACCACACAATGTTTTTGACTTTAGTCATGAAGTTTCTACAGGAGTCACCATTAATTAGGAAATATTAATCATCCTCGCTGTTTTAACCCTTTCATTCAGAGGCTGGTCAGTCACGTGATTAGTTCTGTTCCTGCCGCTAGACGTCATAAAAGTATCAATCCGCGTCAACAAAAACTTTCAAAGAGCCGCCAGCCCCAAGATAACAGTTTTTTTAAAAAAAAGCGCAATTTTAGTCACTTTCTACGCAACTGGCCGCCTTGTTGAGTTGTTCAAAGGTAACAGATTTTCATAGGATTAACACTGATGCACTTTGCTTTGGAGACCCCCGGTCCAGCGCACCCATTCTCCCTTAATTTTTTGACCACGAATTAAAAAAAAATGAGTTTTTATCCCTTTAATTATTTATAGGACAAAAGTGGTCACAAATAAGGCAAATTTATGGAAGAGACTCATTTGTTGGTGCAAATTAATCCTTTTAGTGGCCAAAGGGTGAATACCATCACCAGCACCAAAGTGTTAAGAGGACTCCCTTGGAATTCCACATCTTGAAAATCGTAAGGTTATTCCTATGGAAAACATTCGCAAGTCAATTACCACCACAATTTTAATAAAAGGTTACTAGTTTCTTGTATCATTGTAAAGAACGAAAGGAGTAGATTTTGTAAAATTAATTTGTTTTGTGAAAATCACATATTTAGTATTTTTAGTAATTTTTTGAAGTCAGAACTTAATGCGTACTCATTTTTTACTTACTTCAAAAAATTATTAAAAATACTAAATATGTGATTTTCACAAAACAAATTAATTTTACAAAATCTACTCCTTTCGTTCTTTACAATGATACAAGAAACTAGTAACCTTTTATTAAAATTGTGGTGGTAATTGACTTGCGAATGTTTTCCATAAGAATAACATTACGATTTTCAAGATGTGGAATTCCAAGGGAGTCCTCTTAACTCTATTTTTTCGGGGGGGCTCTTTTCGCCGGGCTTTGCAAGGGGGTATTTCGCCGGGGGGGGATTTCGAGGTTCGCCGTATTTTTTATTTGTTGGAGCACGTGTGATTTGTTTTGGGATTCGTCACGTTTTTGTTCGTGCAGTTTTTTTTGAAGTTTTACAACCCTTTTTGAAAAATTAGTACGAAATTTTTAAAAAAACTTTTTTTTTCGGAAAAATGGTTTCTTTTGTTAAAAACTTGTTGTTTTTTTTCTTTTTCTTTTGTTTTTCTTAAATTTTTTTTTTTTCATTTTTTTTTTTCTTTAATATTTTAATATAAAAAGTGTATAACTTTTATAACTATTTAAAAGTTCATCACTATCCAATTTCATCACTCACCATTCCAAATGCTTTCTTCATTTCTTTCTATGTAGATTGCTTGCTGTGTATATGATGTAGTATGTGTGGGGGGCAATTGGGGGTGCTGTATTGAAAAATGATGCAATGTTCGGGGGATTTGTTGTGAATG
The DNA here is from genome assembly GCA_023701765.1 of Hylyphantes graminicola. NCBI lineage: Eukaryota > Metazoa > Arthropoda > Arachnida > Araneae > Linyphiidae > Hylyphantes > Hylyphantes graminicola. The sequence continues at coordinate 74,903,999 of CM043113.1, read as the reverse complement.
AAGGATAACAGAAGTGTGCTTAAAAAAAAAAAGATAAAAGAAAAGTTTTTATTTTTAACAAATAAGTTTATTTTTAGAAAAAATTTTCTGTTTAAGAGTAAGTTTATAAAGCTAAGTAAAATTTTAAAAAAAAGTGGTAAAGAAGTGCGTTTGAGTAAAAGGGTTTTTGGTCAATAAGTTTGTTGTGTTGAGTTTTTTTTTTTTATGTTGTTTTTTTTTTGTTGTAGTTTTTTTTTTTTTTTATTGAAGTTTTTTTTTGAGTTTGGTGCTTTTTTTTAAGTTTTTTTTTGTTTTAGGGAGTAGAGTTGTAATTTAAAGGGAAAAGAAAAATAAATAAAAAGAAATATAAAAAAAAAAAAAAAAAAGAAAAAGAAATAAAAAAAAGAAATAGAAAGGAAATAAATATAAGAAATATAGAAATAAAAAGTATATATAGATATGTAATTTTATGTTTTTTTTTTTTTTTTTTATTTTTTTTTTTTTTTTTTTTTTTTTTTTTTTTTTTTTTTTTTTTTTTTTTTTTTTTTTTTTTTTTAAAATTGCTTTTTTAAATTATTTAACTTTTTATACTTTTTTAACTTTTTTTTTAATAACTGGAATAAATAAAATTGCTATTTTTTTTTTTTTTTTTTTTTTTATTTTTTTTTTTTTTTTTTTTTTTTTTTTTTTTTTTTTTTTTTTTTTTTTTTTTTTTTTTTTTTTTTTTTTTTTTTTAATACATTTATTTATAATTTAAATTATTTTAATATATCAATAGCAAAAATTGTTATTTTGAAAAAAAAAAAAAAAAAAAAAAAAAAAAAAAAAAAAAAAAAAAAAAAAAAAAAAAATAAAAAAAAAAAAAAAAAAAAAAAAAAAAAAAAAAAATAAAAAATTAAAAAAAAAAAATTTTTTCATTTTTTTTTTTATTTTTTTTTTTTTTTTTTTTTTTTTTTTTTTTTTTCTTTTAGTTTTTTAAAAAATAATTTAGTTTTTAAAAAAATAAAAAATTAATTAAAATAAAAAATAAAAAAAATGAAAAAAAAAAAAAAAAAAAAAAAAAACACAATTTAATTTAATGCAATAAACATACACATATATACAACAAATAAAAAAAAAAAAAAAAAAAAAAAAAAAAAAAAAAATAAAAAAAAAAAAATTAAATTAAAAAAAAAAAAATTTAAAATAATTGAAAAACTATTTTAAAAATATAAAAAAAAAAAAAAAAAAAAAAACCCAAACAATTAATAATTTATATAATAAATATATATATAATAAATAATTTTTACAATTATATTATAATATCCCAGATTTTTAATTTTTTTTTTAATGATCACAGCAATAGATTCGCAAGCTTTTGCAATAAACTTCGCCAGAGCCAGAAGAAAAGAAACATAAGGATTTTGATTTTTTTGTTAAATTTCACATTTAACTCCTCTTCACCCTTCACATACTATTATTACCTCCCTCCCGAAGACACCCCGAGCGCTTCAAAATCCCTACCCCCCCCCGAGTCGAAAAGTCAACACAAGCCCCTCACTAGAACTCAGAGGTCTATGTGACACACGCTGTCACAGCCCCTGCGAAAAGGTTAAAAGAAAGATTTGCTTTTGCCCGAATAACCACGCGCATTCCAACCCTTCTCCTCCGCGTGCTCTGAAATGTCCGCGTCGCAATGTGCTCTGGCGCGGCGGTTTCCACGCGATGCCGCCCGCATTTGGCTCAAGTGGCTCGAGTGATGGGGCGTCGCCTTGGCAACCGTCTCCAAGGGCAACAGCGGCTCTCAAACTAATCATTTATGAAGGTGGACACAAGAGGCTCGGATGAGCGCGAGTTTGCGGCAGCGGAAAATCTATATTTTTGTGGAATTGTAAGGACCGCTTCACACATAACGGTTGGAAAACGTTTATTTTCCCGTACTTTAGGTGTAGAATGAATACAAGATATTTGAGGGTTTCCCTCACTATGTCAAATAAATACTGGATTTAAGATTTTAAAACACGTTATTATCCAAAGTGGTGGGAAAGCTGCAGATATTTTTTAAGGCAAGGATAGCTGATCAGATTTGTTTCAGTGATTAGCGTTTCGGCAATGAAATTGGCATTGAATTTTCATGAATCATATTTTTAAGTTGTTTTTGTTTGAAAAACTGTAAAAAAAAATAAGTTAGACTATTAGCAAAATTTTTAGAGCTAGATCGTTGAATAAACTAAACAGTACTGCAAAACGCAGTGCGTCTGGTCCACTCTAAGTAAGGCAAAGCCAAATTGAGTATCAGGCTTCGAATAACAGAGGTTACATGATGACTGCGTATGAGCGGGATTTTACTTTTGGAAGCTCTATTCGAGTCAAGAGATGGAAATTTGGTTTTCTAAGAGTGTACACTCTTAAAAAAAAAAGAGTGAAATCCACTCCAGTAGGAGAAGTCCTACTTTACAATTCAAAAATCCAGTAGAAGAAGTGCATTTTCGACACTGGAAAGGATCGAATATTAACTCAGACTGAGTTAAAATCACTCATTTGGAGTGATCCTGGCGGAGGTTTAACACAGAAAGGATCCACTCCTTCCGGGGAAGTGGAGTTCATTTTCCAGACTGGAGGAGTGAAATTAACTCAGACTGAGTAAAAATCGCTCGTTTGTTTCAAGAGTGTAGCTTTGTTTGAATTAGTCGGAACAATTTTCTCCGAGCCACTCGAAAAGCGTACGGTACGTTGAAGGGACCCGTCCAATCAAGTATGCTGTGATGCTACACAAACGATTTCTTTCTTTTTTTTTTCTAATGGGCAGTGGTGAAAGTGGTAAAAAAATAAGTAGGGGGAGGCCGTCAGATAGAATTCCATGCCCCATCTCCCCCTCTATGGATTATGGATTTGAGAGATATAAGAAGTGGGGGATGGATAACCATTTTCTTGAAAAGTGGGTTGACGCGTCACTCCGCGTCTACCCCCACTTGCCCACTGATAATTGGAATGCAAAATTTTCGGTCAAACCTCTTCAGATTCGGCATATTGAAAAATGGGCCCTCCAGGGAGCCACATAATCATATGGCATGCGAGCCCTAGATTTTCCCATCCAGAAAATCCGACGACTCAGCCGGGGCTCGAACCCGAGATCTTGGCTTACGAGGAGGACACGTTCAACCTCTCACACACTTAGCCCCGCTACTAACGATTCTTTAATTATTAAAAATAGCAACAATTATTAGAAAAAAATTATTAGAAATTTTTCATTTGTGAACTTTCTTTAAGCTAAAATCTATACTAAATCTAAACTAGTATTTCACTAAAAGTTTTTTTATTTAGTTTAATGCCATGTTGGCGGTAGTTTTGAAGAAACAACTGTTATCAACTTCCTGAAATAATAAAGCTAAAAATCACTAACTGTAAAAATAATAACTGTTCACAAGGTTAACCTTTTTTCACAGATTTTAATTGTAGATTTCTAAATCAACGTGAATCAGTGTTGCAAGAAAGATTGATTAATTTTATTATTCACAATATGTATTAAGCAAAATTCACCCAAAATTTTATATTTAAAAATATCATTTCATCCACTTTTGTTTTTCAATGACGATGAAAGTGAATTAAAAGAAATGATTTCAATGCCAATTTGAAATTTTGTTTGTTATATAAGTGAAATATAAGAATAATCAATTGTGTTTGTGACTTCTGTGCGATTTCATGGTTTTAATTTGATGGTTACAAAACGAGGAAGTTTTTTTTTTTGTACATGAAAGCGATGTTGTTCTGGTTGACTTCCTGTGTCATTGAGAGTAGTTTTATCATTTTCGATTTCGTTGATATTAAAATGAATCATAAATTTCCTTTAATAGTGGGAAAAGTAGCTATTCTAAAATATCCTTAAATATGCATAAATAAATAATTAGATATAACTGGAAAATTTCGCCAACAGCATTCATATAGGTCTAGTGCCTGTGATATTCAAACTTAACTTATAAAACAACTGGAAAATAATTTCTTCTTCATGTTAGTATTGCTAAAGAATAATTTATTGGTATACAACTTTTGGTGCAAATTATAACTAATGCTTGCACACTAATACCACGCATTTCAGGCATTAAAATTTAAGATCTAAATCCCATTTATAATTTAATGTGATAGAAACAATATTTTTTAGCAATTTATCTAGTTCTATGGAACTTCTTCCTCCAGATACCTCTGGGACTTTGTATCCTTGTCATAAATGAGTTTTAACTTTAATCACTTTTCAATAGAGAGTGAACTGTTTCGGAAACAAAATTCATTCCAATTGCAGTATATGACAGTTACTTTAAAAAATGCCGACCCGGCAGCACAATTTTTAGGGAGCTAGCCTTTGGAGCTTCGGGTTAGGGTTAGAATCCCGATAAGGCCGTTTGTTTTTGTCGAGTATATGTGGAGTACGTGTTCGTTAAATCTGTTTTGTCCGAAAGTCCTGTGGGCGGTCATTTCGCGGTTCCCCACGGGTACAGGTCCCTGGAGACTATTTCCCTCCCTTTCAGGGACATGTCTAAATTGTGGAGGTGGCGCGTGATATATGGCAGCATCTGTCACGTATGTGTGTGTTGTGTCTGTCTTACTTGACGAAGGTTTATAAGCAGTTCTCTGATCAAGCACACTAGCCTGAAAATATATGTCTACCAACCAACTTAAAAAACTAAGCCGTTTTAAAAGAGTACAAAGATAACACCAGATAAATCAACTTAGATTTACTTCTTTAAATAACGTTTTCCTTTAGCCACATACTGCATACATTTTCACTTGAAATTAAAACATTTGACTTTCAAGTTTGAGAAATAACAAACCAATTCTTAAACAATTACCATCCTCTTTGCTTTCTATTTAAAACAAAAAAAATATATTAAACAATCGCATCGGGGTAGATCTTATTTTGCAACTTTCCATTTAACCTTCAACTTATAATAGAAAATCGTAGAGTTTTGCTTTTTCTATTTTTTTATATACGATATTGACCTAAAGGAAAGTCTTCCCGACGTAAATCGATTAAAATATTTCTAAAAGGGATTCTCAGTTTCATTTCCGTATTTTGTTTGATTATGATTGAGTATTTTTAAAATGTTTTAAAGAATTATTATTTATAATTAAAAATATATAATGTTATTGTCAATTTGAGGGAGATTCAATGATTGGTTTTTATCTTCCATAATTTTCGTAGCCATATTTTTTTGCTTCTAAATTCGAAAATAATTATATGTTAGTTATTACTTCCTAAATTATAATGAGACAAAAGTTTCGTAACGTTATTTGACCAAAAGTTATTACAAACATAGGTAGACATCGAAGCTGTAGTTCAAACAACTGGAAATTTTCCATTTAAGTTATTAAGTAATATTTAATGTGACAGGAAATTATTCCGATGTTTTGTAAGGTATCTGAGTAGCCATGGGGATTATTTTTCATTTAAATGTTTGAGAAATCAATTAAGAATTAAACAAAAGTTTCTATCAAAATACTACAATTTCTTCGCAGTATTTTGCAATATATTTGTCAATACCTGTATTATATACCATATTGGTTAATCGAATTAGGACCCGAACCTCTTCAATAACAAAGACAGAGAAGATTATAAAAACATGAGCGTAGACGGAAATTTTGACGTCACTGTTCCCAGTGCCGAAGATCGAGAAACTAGTTCGGACGCATTCGGAACCCTAAAAATCGGGTCAGCCGTGAACGAGTAGTTCCGAAAAGGTTTCGAGCCATGTTCTCTTCATCTTCGGAACAAAGTCACTCGGAACTATGACATCAGAATTTCCTTTCCCGAGCTTGTTTGGAAAAAAGCTTCTTCGGCCTTAGTGGTTGAGTAGGCCGTGATTGGGGTCTAAGAGTGTGTTCAATTAGATGGGTACTATGTTTTGGAGATCTTGTAACAAATATCGTCTGCACTTCACACCAGCGAACATCCAAGTCAATAAGCGAATCGTTTTGGGCGGGGCGTAGCTAGTTCGTGAAACAAAATACTAAGCTTGACATAACTGTGACATCACTGTAGGCGCGACTGGTTCTAGCTTAGACGAATTAGCTGCTGGATGGTTTGTTTATGGGGTATAAACAAGGCTTAGAGTATATTGAATAACAATGGATTTGTGTAGTGAGGGATTTGGAAAACTATCAAATGGCGTTTTAGTCTAAATTTAGTCTTATTTAGCATATCCGGGGCATTCTTTGCCAAAAGCCCTTAAAATTCTCGAATGTGCCGGTTTAATAATTGCGGTTGATCAGCTTTATAATACGTCGCACTTATAGCGTGTTCGTGCCTTTTCTACCTTTTTCGAAGCTATTGGTTGCGATTGATAGATATATTGGATGATGGCTTGAGATTTCGACTGTCACGGGCCTTGTTTGTTGGGTGTAAGACAACGCTTGAAGGTGTCTGTAACCTTACTAAAAGCGTTACCGTTAAACTAAATTTTGTATCTAGTAGTCCATTAACGTATATTTTGAAGTGAAGGGTAGACTGACCATTGAGTGAACAGGCCCCAGTGAATGAACAATTGGTAAATACATTTAAAAAATAAGGATTGAAAATCATTCTACTTTATGGATTCGCAACACTGACTTCCTCCCATCTAGTAGGAAGCTATCTGACATATGATTGGTTGTCCTGGTCATTATGTCCTGGTGTTTATTTACTGGAGAACGCAGCACCTTAAACGTTCATTCACCGGTTTGTCTACCCTATACCTTACTTTTATTGCATCCAGCTTTATGAACCATAGTTCATTGATGTGCTTGTGCTGCAGGTACTACGAGACGGGCTCCATCAAGCCGGGTGTGATCGGGGGCAGCAAGCCGAAGGTGGCCACCCCGAAAGTGGTGGACGCCATCGCCAACTACAAGAAGCAGAATCCCACCATGTTCGCCTGGGAGATCAGGGACAGGCTGCTCGCTGATGGCGTCTGCGACCAGGACAACATACCCTCCGTCAGCTCCATCAACAGGTAGCCCCCCTTCTTTTACTCACCCAATGACCCATTTGTAATGATTAATACCTTGGTGGCAAACATAGTTCGGTAAATTTTCAGAAAGCATAATACCAACATGACAAAGCAGCTTTCGTTAGCTCTGTGGGTGGCCAGCAAAAATACCCTATGCTATCTCTTTCATCCGAGTAATTACTTCGACGCAAACGATTTGGTATTGGGATAGCATGCATGATGTTCTGAGATCATAACCGGGTCTTCCTGTACCTCTTCAGTGATGTTCTGTTAGGCTGCTGTGCATCACCAGTATTTGCTAACAAACCAGTCTTCTCAGAGAATCGGTTCGCCCGCTGATGACAGTGTTGCTAATAACAGTAACATCTGCATATTCAAATCAGCTTAAATTGTTTGCATAGAGAACTACTTCGTTAAGAGGGGAATCAAATCTTGACTATTTCGTCCAATCCCTATACCTCCACAATTCCCTATAAGTCACCTCTCAAAATCAGCAGCAATTCAATACCATTTGACTAAAAATATGACTTATAGCTCGGACCCAAAGTTTGAATTGTAAACCAAAACCAACAAAAAAAAACCCTCACTAAACAGCTCCCAACCATTCCCAAAAGTCGCCTCCCAAATCAACGGCAATTCAAAACCATTTACAACACAAAACACTCCCACCAACAAAGTGGCCCCGACCAGCATCAACCCCTCGCCTGCACTTCATCAGGGCCTATCACCCTCATCCCCGCAGACAGGGCGCATCCATCAAAAGCCCCGGCACGCGTAGCCCCTGTCAGCCCCGCCGCCCGCTAATATTTATTAATTCTCCCGGAATTCCCGACCACCAAAAGGTGGAAGGCCTGGCTTAGCGAGTGGGATTATCCCGGCGTGTTGCCGTGCATTTTGCCTACTGACTTTGTGGCAGAGGCTGCACTCCCATAGGGAAGTAGAGAAATTTTACACGATGGGTTTCTGTATGTTTTTTTATGTTTTGGTGGATACCAGTGGAAGTTTGTTTTCATTAATTTCAAACCCTTCTTGGTGACGATTGTGGGATGTCAACCCTTTTGGGAGTGAGAGGGAGTTTTTGGGTATCAACCAGTCTGGGGTTTACAGTTGCAATTATTCAAATGTCAGTGTTGTCATGTGTGGTAGGTTTAGCACTAAACCAGAAAAGCTAAAAGTTATATATATATATCAGTACAGTATTACGACACTTTTGAACATTATAGTTCCTGGCAGCACCTCATCATTTAAACTGTTGCAAAAGATAAAGAACTTGTTTTTTTTATACTAACCCACTAAGTTATTACTACACTGCTAAAAAGTTGTCTCTTGGTTTCACTAAACGTAAGGTTCCTAGTAGCTGCAACGTCTGTGTGGTGAAATATTTCACCATATGTTAGGTGTTTGGTTTTACAAGGTGTTTGGTGTTAGGTGTTTGGTTTTATGTTCTAAACCTGGAAAATGGTTCAACTTAATGCCGAAAATAAGGTGACACATTTCAACAAACAGCATTTGCAGCTACTAGAAACCATTGTTATGGTGAAGCCAGGCACAAATATTTAACAGTGCAATTACAAAGCATATTTTTTAGTTTATCTTCATACTATTAAGAAACAGCAATTTTCCATTCTGTCCTTTATTTTCTCAATCGTAATTTTATCATGTATTTTTTTTTTATCAATTTCAGACATTTTTCATTACTTATCGCATGAAAACTTTTCTAAATTGCAATCAACTCAAAATTATAACCAACCAATTGTGTGTTTAACTTTTGAAAAAATAAATTCTATGCAGAACATTTAACATAAAAATTCATATTTTCAGAGCCAGAGCTATCTACTAAGCAAACGCATAAAATTTACAAGCGATTACTAAGCACTTTAAAACATTATTCATTTTGTATATATTAAACTTAAGGAATTTCTAAACAATTTTATTGACTGACGCATGCACTCTAGCAAAGTTAGCACAAATCTTAATGCTTGTCCCTCAAAATATTGAACGTAAAATGACACAATACACTGGGTAGCGAAAAATGTTTCTATTTTCCGAACTAAACAAAGGATGAAAGTGTGAAGGAATCTCAGTTTTCCATCAAAAGTAGCGGCACGACTGCAATTTTAAATAGAAAGATCTCCACGGTCTCAAACCCCAAATCATACTATCGCTCTTCGGAAATAAATAAAAATTGAAAAGGTACACTCCACTCGCCGAACGAGTGGAGTAAGTCAGGCCGCATGTTGGGTGTGAAAGTTTAGTAGTTCAATTATTGATTATTCGCATTCTGGTTTTGATTGCTAATGTTTGTATGTGCATAGAAATACCTTTAATTAAACCATTTTATTTTGGAGATATTTGTAAGTGAGTTTTCAAGTCAACGCCAATTTTTCATTATGAATTTGTTTTTACGACGGATTCGTTAAGCGTATAAAAGATTGTATAAGTTCTTAGAATGATTTCTTCTAAAATTGAAAAAAAATAAGCATATTGGGAAACTCTCTCATGGGCTTTACCTCAACTTACATTTAGCGATTCAATTAAACGATTTTAAAGATTTCCAGCACGTATGAATCATTAAGTAAAACTACGCAAAAAGAAATCCTCACAAAATTTTACTAAGGAAAATGCTGTTAAGTAACACAATGATTTAAAAAATAGCTAACCCAAAAATAGCGTTACAGGCTTACTTTTTGCATTGTCACATTAACGCCGTTTGACAAGAAAACTCTGCGTACGATAATGATTTTATAAGTTCCGTTGGGTCTCTTCTAAGGCGGCGGCTCGTCACTTGACTGTGGTTGTAAATTCATATGATTCAAAAATAAACGCAAAACACCGTATCCCATCGGATCACCGAAGTCGAGCTACTCTGTTTCGAGTTGTGTTTTGAGTAAGTGACCTCCTTCATCACATTATCATCATCGTTTATACGAAAACTCCAATACATCAAAAGTAAGTTAAATCTTTTCGTGGTTTAATGTCCAAACGCCACATATTATGACTTAATAGGTGAGTTTACATGAGCCATCGAATCCATGGACTGAAGAGCAAACTCAGCAATTTTTCCCTCTTGGGGGTTTTCTCCCTGACAGAACCGGAATTGCAGGGTTCATTGGGGGTTTCCGCAAACCCTCCACTGAAGGAGGGTTTGATGTTTCATACTATGGATTCGGCCACAGACTATCATTTGGGCTAGAAATCCTGCTCGACCTCTTTTTCCCCTAATGGGGATTTTAGCATTCCATCGATTCGATGGCTCATGAAAACGGGCCTAATTTGAGAAACTGTTACAAAGTTGCGTTGCCGACCTCGTCACTTGACTGAGGTTCAAAATAATTTAGTTTTCTTGGTATGTGAGAGCTTTTAAAGATCCTGAACTTGGAGCTGATACAAATGAGAAACCATCCCTACCTCACTCCACTTTCGACCGCACCTCCCCGCCTCCATCCGCCAAATCAAACCGCCCTTCCAGAAAAACAGAAGCGACGGCAACGAATTTCCAATCCCACGTACAAATAATAAAAATACCAAAAATTCATCCCTCCCTCTCTCTCTCTTAAAACCACCGACAGCATATCCCGAAAACTACAGCGAAGGGAGGGAAAAAAGTATCCTGAAAACGCATTACCGGTTATTTATAGCTCGCGCCTTCAAGCCAGGGAAAAAGGGAGAGTCTTTTTCCCTGGGATTGTCGGGACTGGGATGGATTTTGGGTTTTGATCAATGGGAGACCGACCGGGAGAGGGAAAAATGGGAGGGAATTAATGTTGTACCAGGTTGGTTGGTTGGATGAGTTAACGTGTTACTGAGTTATTTGGTTGAGTTACCGTTTCACTAGGTTGCTTTGTCACATTCGAATTGTTAGTGGAGTGTTGGAACTCTGTATAGAAAGAAGATAATGCGGTGCCAGGTTGGTTGGGTGGAGTAACCATTTGTTTGGTTGAGGTACTATTTCAATGGTTTACTTTGTTCAGTTTTGCATCATAATAGTATTTTTAGTTAAATTGAGTATTCTGTAATTGCTGAAATTAATGTTGGAAAATGTTTGATGGAGGAGTTAGCGTGTTACTGAGTTATTTGGTTGAGTTACCGTTTCACTAGGTTGCTTTGTCACATTCGAATTGTTAGCTGAGTGTTGGTATAGAAAGAAGATAATGTGGTGCCAGGTTGGTTGGGTGGGGTAACCATTTGTTTGGTTGAGGTACTATTTCAATGGTTTACTTTGTTCAGTTTTGCGTCACGATCGTAGGTATTTGTTAAATTGAGTCTTCAGTAATTGCTGAAATTAACTTTGGACATGTTGGCTGGATGAGTTAACGTGTTACTGAGTTATTTGGTTGATTTACCGTTTCACTAGGTTGCTTTGTCACATTCGAATTGTTAGTAGAATGTAAAGAAAATGGCAGTAACTCTGCAAAGAAAATGGATAATGTTGTACCTGGTTAGTTAGACAACCTGTTATTTAGTTGTAGTTTTACTGGTTTACTTGATTGATTTTAACGTGCTATTTAAATACAGGATTTTATGGGCCGTAATTAATGTTGTAACACTGGATTGGTTGGATGAGTTAACATGTTAGAAAGTTATTTGGTTGATTTACCGTTTTAATAGGTTGCTTTGTCACATTCGAATTGTTAGTAGGCGTGAGGAATTCTATAAAGAAAGTAGAGAACTTGAGGGGGGAAAAATCTGTGAAGAAAGTAGATACTTTGAAGCGTCTAGATTTGAATCGTTAGTTGAATTGTAGTGTAATCGTTTCCGACTGCCTATTTCTAGCCTCCATCAGGAGATTTTACTCAGCCAATAAACGCCTCGTAATTTAGAACCTGGTCAAGTGACGAAGTCGACACCTGATCGGACACCCAACGGAACTTCGACCGACATCGTAAGCTGACGCCGTCGGGACTTTGGACTCCACTGATTTAACGAGCGCGTTTGTCCCAGTGTACTCGGGCCCATCCGTCATGAGTTGGATTTTCTACTCTTTCCCAGTACAGATATCCGATTTATAGGATGACTGGCAGTAGGTGGGATTCAAACCCCCGAACTCCTGAGAAGGCTGAATCCTGAGGCGGATGCCTTTAACCACTCGGCCACAGACGGGCCTTAGTTGAATTGAAACTTTTATGTTGATGTAAAGTATCTAATGTTGAATGGAGGTTGGTTGCTTGTATGAATAAATTTGTTACTGAGTAATTTGTCGGAGTTACCGTTTTACTGGTTGCTTTATCGCATTCGAATTGCCATTGAAAAAAGTCCTCTATATCAAAAATATATAATATTGTGACAGGTTGGTTGGGTAAGGTACTTGTTATCGAGTTATTTAATTGAACTACTGCTTCCCTGGATTACTTTCTTCAGTATCACATTCGAATTGTTGGCTGAAATGAGACTTCTCAAATAGATCTACCTTATTAAAATATTCTTCACAACACAAATCAAAAATTCGAAACAGACAAACTGCATTCCAAAGACTCAAAAGTTATGACTATCATAAGTCAGAATATCTCTAGTAGTATGTGTTTTGCAAGTTTTAGAAATACTATTATCCGAATAAACATACCAGCACCAATATCAACACAAAATGTAAATCCGGCACGATGCATAATTTATACCACAACACCCTTTTCGGTCGAAATTTTCTGCGGCGCCCACGGCCCAGCACTTTGGAACATCAAAGGCACTATTCGAAAATTCGTTTTTCGAACGGACATCGCTGACCAACCCAAATGGACACCGGCCCTTTGATAAATAATTGATCGCCACTACCAGGAATGCCGCCAATCTTTCCTGGAAGGAAAACTGATTTCCAGCCTGCTTGGCGGCTACTTTTGGCGAGCATCGGCATTGGTGGTTTGGCGTCAGTACATAAACTTATCATTCGATTTGAGTGAAGGTTCAATTTGCTAAAGTAAGTAAAAGATGAAACTGCATGTAGTTAGGACTATATTTCCATGTTTTCATAGCTTCATTTTAAAATCGTACGTAACAAAATGTGTAGAAAATATAAGGATGTGATTTTGTTAAATATAGAATACACATGTCTATTTTTGCCACACAAGGGCTAATTAGACCATAAACTATTGTTTCAAACAATTTCAGATTAACCACAATCACTTAAAGTAATTGAAAGACCATTTCAAATACACCCCCCATCACTAACATAATTATTTCGGTTGTTGATTCCATCAAATATCAATGTTTAAAGGACTTTAGAAGCAAGAGAAAAATCTAACTGTGACATAACACACTACATAACTACATAATCATAATTTTTCACTTTTACAATTTGAATACTTTTATGTTTTATAATCAGAGTCCATACATTAAAAAAAAAGAATTTAGTTACTGCAAAATATTAAAAATATTAGAAAATTTTATTTTGGAGATTTCCTCGTTTCCTTAGGCTAAACTTCTCCTTCATAAGTCTATATGCAAGGAAAAACAACCTTTACAGGATCCAAATTCATTTGTTTTTAAATTTTCTAATACTGGTTAGTACTGTCTTATTGTAGTAGCTACTTGATGAGTCTTGATAGTCTAGTTCTGCTATTTAATTAATAGTTCTGCGACTGTTAAGTAGTTGTGAGCGATTTGAATGGGGTGGAGTGTTGTGGTACCATAGGCGTGACCGATCTAATTTTGACGAATTATTGGGTGGTTTGTTTGTGAGGTTTTGAACTACGGTTAACATTGGTGTGACGTCACCGGAGGCGTGACCGTTCCATTGCACATTTTTTCTTCGGCACTCAACGAACCGAAAGAAAAATAATTCGTGAAAAAGATGATAAAATTTTTTAAAGAAAGACTCTTGTAGATGAAAGTTGGCCTTATTTTTTTTCAACCTGCTTATTTCACCCTGTGTTTAAGGGCTACAAAATTAAAATTAGTACGAGTATGTTAGAGATAAAATTTAATAATTTCTTAAGAACATGCACTTACACTTTTTGAATAGAGATCAACCTTACAGCACAAACACATGTATACTTTATTGAATTCTCATTTTTTTAATCACTAGTTGGGAAATATTACACTTCCAGAACAACCAATAAAACAACCACAACAGACGATAATCAAACGATAAGGTGTTGCAAATGGCCCCTATCGTATGTCCGACCAACATCTGTCCGGGGATGGTTCGTTTGTGTTCTGGGTAGGAAACTGCTTATTTGTGCGTTTGTTATTTTTTTTTTAAAAATACTACCCTACTGCCCATTTATTTACAACTTTCTGTTACAACGAAAAGTGAAGTATTTCATTAAATGTGGCAGTATTTATACAGCTAAAAATTTTCACATCTTTAATAGCGACAGACACTGCTTTGCCATTTAACACCAAACCCTTTACACATCGACGGTCTTATACTGATCCATAGATTTTATCAAGTCGAATAGTAATATATATATACGGTAGCTATTATACAGAATTATTTCTAGGACGTAATTAAATATATTTTTTAAAAATTGAATTACAAAAATATGGAGTACGAAAATACTGTCGTGGAAATTATTTTACTAATAATTAATTATCATATTGTGCAAAAGTGTTCTACAATAATTTCACAATGCGTAATGACCTAATATCACAATCCAAGTGCGAGAGGTCTTGAAATGGGTTAAGCATAAGAATTATCGTAGACAAAAAAAATTCGGTGTTCAATATTACATCAGTTACCTTATTGAACTTGGTACTTTTTTGAAGCTCACTACTTTTCAAGGCCATGCCATATTTTTTTAAAAAAACCTTGGCCTTTTTATAAAGAGAGGTTTTTGCTGGATTATTTTCAAAATTAAGAACAACCTCAATACACCAGGCTGTTTCTTCTTTAACACCCTTATTTGAACCAGGGACCTGTCTATTGCATTATCCAGCCCCATCGCGGCTCTTTTCGCCCTAAAAGGGGATCGCGTAGTTGTTTCTAATTGCATAGGCCGCCCGGCCTCCCCTTCGCAAATCATTTTATCCAGCCTTAATCCAGTGAGTGGCCCTTATCTGGGCCGAGCATCTACTGCCCTGTTGTAGCATAACATAGGCCAGGCATTGTACCGGGCTGTGAAGTATCCCCTGGAGTACATATGATACTTGCAGGGGCGGTTTGTAGAGTGGTGCAGTAATTCTTTATTTGTGTAAATTGGTTTTGAGTAGGGCCCTTGTTGATTGACTTAGCGTGCATATGGTGGAGTAAAGGGTAGGGCCAAAATTTTGTTTTTACATATGATGATGATGTCGTGTCCATGGATAAAGATTATGTGGGATCGAAGGTCTCATGGACAGCTTCAGCGATCTGCAGACAGTGGTCCTCATACAGGTTTTCGTAGGGCGAGTTGGTGATTTGCTGCAATTTTGCCAGGATGGCTGGACAAGAGAAAATATGTTTTGGATTCAGTTCCGAGTCGGGGCAGCTAATGCAGCTGGAGCATTTCCTAGTTCCATATTTTTGGATTTGAAGTGGCTAGTCCAATATCTAGTTTGCATGGTCGCAGTTACTCTATTGGCGTTATACGCTTTCTGATATTTTCCTAGCAACCAATATTTAATTTATACTCTTACGTGAATCTGCCCGTTTTTTGGCACCGAATGCGCCGGAGAAGAGATAGTGAAATTTATTTTTACTAAATCACACTTTGAAAAAGTTTTCTGAATCCCTCACTAAATCTCAAACCTAATACTATTCTCAACAACTAAATTCATTAAAAAAAACTATTTGCGTCTCCAATGGATCCAAACCCAGTTAAAAAACAATATCAAATCAAGAACACTCATTTCCTCAAATAAACGGCATGAATACCAGAAATCTGATTCGAAATTTTAAAACGAGATCTCTAGAATTCGATTCCTAGAGCACTAACAAGAGACTTCTAATAGCGTGCAGTTTGATCTCGAATTGCAATCTCAAACCGTTTATTGGAGTTCCTTGTTTTTAACAATTGCAATGAAAATGCTCATTCTCTTATCGAATACCCATCTACTTTCAATCAAATAACCTTAATAAAAAGCCTTTTATAGAATCTTCTAGAATCCAAATGAGAAAATGGGCTTATTCGATGCAAAAAAAATTCAATTCGATGCTCATTTAAATTGAGTAATGTTATTATTTTTAGATTGAATTTTATATAGTGGAGGGGAATGGTGTTGTTTTTCTTTTATTTAGATTCTTTTCTTGTTTGTGAAATGGTATCGCAACACTATTACAACAGACACAACAGAACAATTTTATTTTTATTTCGTAATCGAAAAGGTTTTTATGAAGTTTTGTATTTCTTCCAAGAAATGACTGGGAGAATGAAAAAAAAACTAATTTGGATTTAAAATGATTTTTAAACTAATAATTCAATTAAGATAGAATTAACGTGATAATGTGTTGAATTAAAAATGCACTATTTAAATTCAAAACTATAAGCAATTGAATAACATTAAAATTCCGATCAACAATAAATTAGGCATTCAATTTAACAATAAATTGGTAATTTAACAATGCATTAAGTATCCAATAATTCAATAAACATTTAACAATATATTACATATTTAACAGTACAATAAACAGTTAACAATAAATTGCAAATTTAACATTGTATTAGCTTTAACAATACATTATACATTTAACAATACACATAAAGCATACAATATTTCCTTTCCGGAAACTTTGTTCCTAAAGTCTTTAAAATTTTTCATTAAGCGAGTACAGCGCGTCCCAAAAGTTTAAAGACAGCTGTTTTTTCCAAGTTTCAGGGATTAATAAGCGAGGGTGAATGACCAAATAATTTATGCAAATATCTAAGAGGGCATTTCAAATAATTAAACGCTCAAACAACTCTGAAAGATCATGAATTTATTTTAAAAAAATAAAAACGAAAAAATGCTGTCCCAAAAGTTTATGGACAAAAGGTGTTAAAAGCTGTTTTTATTAATAAAAATATAAATTTGCATATTCTATTATTTGTACACGTGACGTAATAGCTTCCTGAGATAAAAAGCTAGTGGGTTGTTCCTTTTTTGATTAATTGCAAAGATGCCTGCCAACGTGCAATTTACGAAAAATGAAATTTCACAAATTCATCGTTTAAAAGTTCGTGGTATGAGAGTTGTACAAGGTGAGGCAAACAAAACCGGCCCCGATCTAGAGATGGGAATACGTTGAAATGCTTGGCGAGAAAAACTCTTGAAGCCGCCTGAAACCTGTTTCTGCATTGGTTTAATCGGATTCGCTTCACATTAGAGCTACTCATAGACTAGTGGCGAGTTCAGATTCTAGTTCGCATTGTATGAAGACGTTCCATAATGCAAATTTTGTGCCTTGCAATCAATTTAGAATGTTTTACCAAAAACAAAAAGGTCCGATTCTCTAGGATAAATAACAACCGAAACAATCAAATAATCACTAAATCTTGATCAGCTCTACTAACCTTGTTTATGTTCCATTTCAACTAGCTTCTAAAAGCTTAGCGTAGTTTCTGGCAAATAAGTCGCCAAGCGTTTGTTTGGCCTTAATATTGAAGCGATCAATAGCTGCAGTAAGCAAACCTGTTTTTGTATTGGTTTTAGACTTGGCAACATTTCTGTCGTATTCTTATCTCCACCTCGGGGCCGGTTTTGTTTGCCTCACCCTGTAGATATTGCTAAAAGAATTAAGCCTAGCAAAGCTGGAATTCATCAAATCCTAGTGAAACGTGACAATTTCGAACCAATATTTCGTCCCGGAAGACCAAAAAAGACAACAAAGAGGCAAGACAGAGAAATTGGGAAACTTGTTTTGACCGAAAATTTGTCTGTACGACCTACAGCTAAAGAAATTACAGCTTCAGTATCAAAATCTACAGTCTGCCGAGAGAGAGAGAGAAGGCTAAAAGCAAGTAAGTTTTTAAAATATCATAAAACGCGACACACGCCAAAGCTTACAAAACGCCATATGGATGCTCGAGTTAAGTGGGCAAGAAATTGCATACATTACAAAGACGAATGGCTAAGTTTGGTTTTCAGTGACGAGAAAAAGTTTAATTTAGATGGCCCCGATGGACGGAAGTACTATTGGCACGATCTCCAGAACGAACGAAGGCCCTTTTTAAGCAGGCAACAAGGAGATGGTTAAGTAATGGTGTGGGGGGAGCCTTCTTCTTCAACGGAACAACTGATATTGCTTTTTTGAAAGGTGACAATATTCTGACGATTATCAAGGAACTCTTGAACCCCACTTACTTCCTTTTGGGGAGTTGCTAGGGGGAAATAAATGGAAATATCAACAAGACAACAGCTCCATTCATGTGTCTAACTCCACTATCCAGGGGTATAGACGCCACAATGTTAAAGTTATGAAGTGGCCAGCTTTAAGTCCTGACCTGAAACCCATGGAGAACCCCTGG
Organism: Hylyphantes graminicola; assembly: GCA_023701765.1. Classification (NCBI taxonomy): domain Eukaryota; kingdom Metazoa; phylum Arthropoda; class Arachnida; order Araneae; family Linyphiidae; genus Hylyphantes; species Hylyphantes graminicola. The sequence continues at coordinate 74,885,707 of CM043113.1, read as the reverse complement.
GAAATGCTTTCGAGGGATGTTTATGCAAATGGGCGCCAATTTGGAAGAGTTCCATATCTAAAGATGCAAATTGAACAAAGTTGGTTTAATTTGTAGCCCGAAATTCCCCAAACTCTTGTTTTAAGTATGCCTAATCAAGTTCTTCAAGTGATAATGAAGAACGGTTTGAAAATTTTAACAATAGTGCAAAATTAAATGGAAAAATGGTCTTGTCTATAAACTTTTGGGACAGCCAAATTTATATTTTTTACATTTTCCCGAAATCTGTGATGTTGTTATTTTATTTGTGTATAGTACTGATATTGTATTGATATTTTAGATAATTAAAAATAAAAAAAAATTTCTTGCAAAGTGTTTTCCTATTATAAAATTTAAAAAACACAGCAGTCCATAAACTTTTGGGACGCGCTGTAATAAGTCTTGAACATATATTACTGTTAAGACCACTGTGACGAGGCACTAGACCATTACAGCTTTAAGGTGCACCAGACTCTTTGACATGTAGAACTTTTGTGTGGATAAATTCATTGCATACATATTAAAACGTTTAGCAAATGGCAAAACGATATTGAGTCCCAGGACTTAATGATTTGAAAATTGATGCTGAATGTGCTACTTGTTCAAAATGAACATTTGTACTAAATAAGATTGGCAAATCCCAATAAAAATATGGTTTTGTTACATAAAATACAATTAATTTTAAGCATAAAACATTAATAAAGTTTTTTAATTGAGAAGTAGTTCTGAGTCAATTATAAATCGAACTCACAGTAATTAAGTTTCTAAGTCAAACATCATAACCGAATCGGCGAACAAACCATTCCAAAAAAAAACCCCATCTTAGCGGTAAAACTTCCAAAAATTGACGCTGTTGACAATAAGTTTAAAATATAACAATGGTAAACTGTTAATGGGCGAGAAAAACAGTTCAAGACCTTATATATAAAAAAAACGAAACATCGAAAGTACATGTAATTTCAGTAAAAGTGACTATTCTTTTATTGTGTTCTCTTTTTAAAACCGTTCGCAGTTCCCACCCAATCAAATAGTCGCGCTTGTGTGGTAATAAATAGTAAGTAATTCGATTTTAGGTCTGGAATTGTTCCACGGGGGTCCCGGCATCTAACTGCAACCGTACGACACGTGAAGGGGCACGTGCCCCACTCCGAATTGACAGCCCCTTATCGAATACGGCCCCACACACTCAATTAAGATGCCGATTTTTCATTGTATCCCACCCCCTAGACACGTTTCCTAACCATCCGCAAACCTATAAAAAGCATTTGAACGTCATTGGTGTGTTATTCAATTGGACATTGAAATGGTGCTATCATCGTTGTAAGGGAGAAACATAAGGTGAAGATTTTTCTGAACTCATTGACCATGCGAGTGTTTTCTCGTAGCTAGCCCAAAGAGTTAGGAAAGAGAATAGAGCGGTCTATGGTATGAGCGTAGTAACGCACAAAAGAAACAGGCTAGAGCAGTACATCTTGGGATATCCCAATGCCAGTTTCGGTTGATGTAATGAGCATTAGCTAAAAAAAACCCCGCTAAAGCAGTGCATCTTGGGATACCTCAGTGCCTTTATGTTATGCGCAGTTTCTCGAAAAACCTGTCAGTTCTGCTTCAAACCATTTGAACTGATAGACCCCTCTACTCCTCCATCCAAGCTCTATGAGTTAGCCTCGGATCTACTTTACAAATGTAATCTTCGATCTTTCTTGTAACCAACTCTAGTTAATGGATAAAACATAAACATCCAGAGACGGCTTTCGGAGTGGCGATTGTGGGCAGTGAGATTTGTCCAAAAACGTCGCACTAGAGCTATGCAAGGATTATGGAGCGTGAACTGTATTCCAAAGAAACTAACCGGCAGCTAATTCGTGTAAAATAGAAAGACCACACCACTAGTGACACTTGTAATTACGTCAAGCATTATCTTCTTCTCCCAAACAAATAACTTTCCGTCTCGTTCGAATAGTAGATTGAGTGATGAATTGACGGATGACAATACCATAAGTTATCTCTAGTGAGGCGGTAGTTCAATCGGTAATTTATATTGAACCTAAAGTAAGCCACCAATATGTAATTTATTCAATTGGAATTTTTCAACCCAAAAGCATAAAATAGTAATGCTATATATTATACCATCATTTCTAACTCCTCAGCTCCCCAACCTCACTAGCAATAATCGCGAGCAAAGTGCAGAGACCAAAAAGGTCTCACCGCAGGGCGGAGGGCCATAAAATGCGTAATTGGAGAAACCCCTCGGTATATTACAGAGCATATATTTAGGAAAAAATAATCAGTTATGTGTCACCAGTTGTTATTACTTTGTTTTCTGCTTACTAACTAATAATATCTTTCCAAGATTTTTTGACTCGACGATAAACTTGTAAAATTAAATCTTAATTTCCCTATTTTACAAACTCAAAAAATTTAATTAGAAAATTGGAATGTGTGGATTTACTGTAATGTTTATTAAATACTGGAATGATTATTCGATATTTTATGCCGGCAGAGCGCGCGAGGAAAATTCTCTTAATAGAATTTCCTCCATACGCCTAACGATTTATTAAATTGAAAGTTAGAGTTGTTCGGTGTAATGATTTGATTACTATTAATGTTAATCAGTCATCATTTATGATAATCGATAGAGAGTTTCTATTAAGAATAACTGATCGTAATTTATATGTATGTATAGAAATATACTTCATTCAAAAACAAAGTCTGATTTAATAATGAACTCTTATTAAAAAAAAAACATTTCCTAAAAGTACAAAAGCAGGCGCCAACTACTTCTTAAAAGGAACACCAAATCAAACCCATCACTTCCATTGTGTGTAAAAAGCAAAGTACGATCTCGTACAACAACAATACGAAGCCACTTTATTAATGACCAATCTTGATGACGTCACCGCTTAATGGTTGATTCCTCTTTAGCGCGGATTGGTGCTTGCGGTTAAATAGGGTTCTGGCAACGCAATATTCCCCGGGTTTCATGCTGTTTTGGTAGGCAACAATGGATATTTGCCCCGCTGCTTTGGTGTGTTTGAGTTGGGAAGTTTTAAATGTCATTAATGATGTTAAAAAGCGATGATGTTAAAAAGTGATCATTGGTAGGTTCGTGGTTTTTTGTGGGGTTAATGAGGTGGATGATTGCCTGTTCATGGTGTTTTTTTAGAGGAATTTTGCATTGTTGTTGCTGTATGCGAATTATTATTTAAGAGTTTCTGAGTGAATTGTAGCAGTGAATTCGGATTTAATTTGATTTTCCCAAAATAATTGAATAATATTTTGCAATATTAAGGGTATTTCTAAAGACTGGTTTTTTTTTTTACTTTGTAAAAATGTCTTCGATTCACAAACTGGGAGGCACTTTTAAGAGGGTGCTCCAATCATTAATCCCTTATTCGCTTTGAGGACTTTTTTAAACTCACCACAGTTTCAAATTTCTTTCGCCTTATCTGATAACATGTAAAAAAATAGCCTTTTTTTGTGTGGTATTATTAATTAATATCTACGAAACACGTTGGGAAACTTAATAAAGCCGACTTTGCTTTCGATGCCAATTTATTCCTTTGCGCATTGTTTAGAAACCATAAGCCGAAATAATTTATTATACAGAAAAGATTTAGTACACAACAAATACTACTTCTTAAAACGAAATCCGTGTACAAATAATGTATATAATTTTGAAAAACTGGCAACTGAATAAATTTAAGAATATTTTTCTCGCTTTTTTCGTAAGCGTAGATGGATCAAAATTACAAATAATAAAGCACAGATACGATCAACTCAATTTCGTTTGGAGTCATTTAATTTTTAAAGTGGAGGAGAGCAGAAATGGTAGAACAAGTTAAATGCTTTCTTGAACATATCAAAGTAAGAGATATAATAAGCTTACAATTAACCCTTTCAGTCCCAATGACAATTTGTAATCATCATTTTAGAAATTTTTTCTAATTGTCTGCAGACATTTATGGTATCAAAAAGCACATCATTCGATACTTCAAACTCCTTTTTAAAATATTTCTTATTAATCCCAATAGATATCAGCCCATTATTTTTTTTAACTATATGATCAGAAACATGATGATGAAAAATTGCATCACTGAAAGAGTTAAGTACAAGCAAAAAAATACTATTTTTAACCATTGCAGCAGCTCGGAGTAGTCGCTAAAAATTTGAGTATTTTGAAACCTCCTTCTTACATATTTGATTGAAAAAAACACCAATCAAAGGTACTCCATCATCACAAAGACGTATCATCGGAAATCTCTGTTTCACCATCGAAACAATCCCCTGGTAACCCCGTTCCCCATATGTCATTAAATCCTCCACAAATCCAGAGAGTGAGTGAGGAGAGGGGATTACGCGGAGTGCAGTGTAATGTCATCATTGCCCCATTGTTGGCCCACTTGTCCATTAAGTGCTTCGGAAGGGGGGGGGGGGGAATATCCCCCTTTCCTCTCCATGCTAGGGCCCGTAGGAAGTTAGACCATGTACTGCCTTTTCATCTCTATATGTTGTTGTTGTATGGAAGGGGTTTGTTTTATTACTTTATTAGTGTTTTTATTAATTTAGTAGTTTTGGATTCAAAAGTGTTTGCTTCAAGTGTGAGATATGAATTGAAGTAGGAAGGGGTTGGTACATGTACTTTCCCGTTTGTGAGCTTGATCAGAGACACGTTTATAAACTTCTTTGTCAAGTAATACTGACACAGAATTTTTACTGTAACAGATAAAGTACACCAAAGGCAAAGGCGGGAATAATACCCTCACCCGTTACTGCGCGCAGACTGTTAGCGTAATGGCCTACGATCAAATCCACTAAGCCACCCCACACTTCTTTGAATATTTTATGGAGGTAAAACTTACACAATGTGATCTGTGACACATTACAACTGCTACATTTATTGCAGACGTGTTTTGTTTTTGTAAAATAAACATTCAACCGTCATCACAAGTCTAACCATTGCACATCGTTTTTGATGATAATGCTAACTAAACTAACCGTTGAACTTTCCTTTTCCAGGATCGTGCGGAACAAGGCAGCCGAGAAGGCGAAGCAGGTGGGCGGGGGCCACATGAACGGGGGCCACAGCCCCCAGCCCCCCTCCAACAACACCACCTCCGTGATAGCCCACGCGCCCCCCGCAGCCCACGAGCGACCCTCGTACTCCATCAACGGCATCCTGGGCATCGCCAACTCGGCCACTCAGCACTCCCAGCAGCAGCAGCAGCAGGACCACAAGAGGAAAAGAGACGACGGTGAGTGGTCACTATGCCTGTTAAGTGTGGCTCTAGGGTGACGTAATTTAAGCCAACCGACTTGTCCACTAGATTTAAGGGGTCTAAGGAGTCTTAAAAATGTGCAAAGAAGATACTACAAAGCAAAGTTTGATCTTTCATGTCATTTTTTAACTACTCAATGTATAAGTATAATTTTTTTATTGGTGATTCTACAAGATTTATTTATTATAAAGCAAGTTTTAAAATTTATGAAACTTTAGCCAAAACTAAAATAATTGATATTAAACATGAAGCTATTTGAACACATTGTGATTAGGCTTGCGCGGCAAATTGTGAGGTCAAAATTGAAAAAATGAACAAGAAAATGACTTTATATTGTACAAATATGTACAAACTAGGACTTATACCTAAATTCTCAGCTCAATTTTAATTAGAAATTATTTTAAGAATTTTTTTCTAAAAAAATTAATAAAATTTTAAAATTTCTGATTTTAAATTATTTGTAAAATAATTTCTAATTAAAATTGAGCTGAGAATTTAGGTATAAGTCTTTGTTTGTACATATTTGTACAATATAAATCCATTTTCTTGGTCATTTTTTCAATTTTGACCTCACAATTTGCCGCGCAAGACTAATCACACTGTGTTCAAATAGCTTCATGTTTAATATCATTTATTTTAGTTTTGGCTAAAGTTTCATAAATTTTAAAACTTGTTTTATAATAAATAAGTCTTGTAGAATTACATATAAAAAAATTATACTTATACATTGAGTAGTTCAAAAATGACATGAAAGATCAAACCATGTTTTGTAGGGCCTTCTTTGCACATTTTTAAGACTCCTTAGACCCCTTAACCCGTATTTTCTGGAGAACCGAGTGAATCAGAGTTTTTTCTTTTGAATATCCGGCAATCGGTTTATATACAGTGGTTATAAAATAACACTCGCTATTCGGAGTGGTCTGTAGCTGGAATGAATAATCCAAATGCAACAAACATTGAGACACTTTACTAATCAAGAAGGGGGAAAAAGAATGGAATTATAAAAAAAATTTAGAATCAGAAAAAATAACCATTAAAAACTAACTCGTCTTTTGTCGTCTAACTCTCGTGTCTATTTAAGTTTACCATCACTAGAAATCCCCATAAAGGAGCTAGCCTCTATATTTTAGTTACTTTGAAGAATGTGAGTTTCGCAATAACACTCTCGATTAGTAGTTTAAACAAATATGTAATACCGATATGATTACAACGAAAGACGACTACTTATATTTAGGATAGGAATTTAGGAATTTTTAGGATAGTCACAAATTGATTATTGGTAATCTTTGGTGTTGTCTATTTTTCCTTACTATGCATACAAAGGAATGTCTGAAAAAAAACCTCTCAAGAAAATTATACTTTATAAAATTCTAGAATATTCATTTCCAATGCTAATTTTTTTTAAAAAATGATTCATTCGTATGTCAATTAATTGTAAGGTAGCCGTTAGGACTTACTGCTAAAAATATATAATAAGTAAAATTTTCCTACGTGTGTAACTTTAAGATGCTCAGGTTATGCGCTATTTTTTTTAATTATTATAAACTGAAATTTTTCTGATAATATTTTTAACATTGCAGTAAAAGTTTCTTATAACCACGTTACTTTTTAAAAAATCTTTCGAATGCAAACTCAAAAACTCAAATACGTGGACTTCTTTTAATAACTATTTGTATTCCATGCACTCCTCAACCAAATCAAAGAAAAGCAACGTAAGATAGAAAAAAAACTTTCTCGTTGCAAATGAAAAGAGCTCTTCTAGTCGCTGAAAACCCAATTACCGAAACATGCATCAGCACTGCTTTCATGAAGTACGCTGCAAATTATGAAGAAAACAACGGATGCTGCATCACAACACTGCCTCGGCTTGGTTTGACGTGATCCTAACAGAAATTTATCTGATTTTGAATGACAAAGACAATGAGTTTTGTAAGATTGCTATTTGTAATTGAAACGTATATAAATATCTTAAATGGATCTGGTTTTTTGGCGGATCGTGGTTTTGCAGTTTCTGCATATTTCCCAGAACTGAAAGCCATTTCCTGTGGCACCATCTATGAAGCTACCAATATTGACGTTTAGATTAAAATGAATCTGATCTTCTTGTGGATTTTAAAGTATGTCGAGATTTAATTTTGTTGAGATAACTAAATTGATAGATATTCATTTACACATACTAGTTTCCTACCAACCATTTTTTTTTCTCTAATGGGGCTGCAACATTGGCGGTCGAGTCATTGCTGACTTGGCATATTCCCCAGAACTGAGAGCGATTTTTGGTGGCACCTTCTAGGCGACTCTCACTACCCATTTTGACGCCCACATTACAATGAATCTGAGATCTTTATGAATGTTAAAGTAAGCCGACAATTAATTTGGCCGAGAGAGCGTGAGCCAAATATGCCCTCCGCGGATCTTTTACATGCCCTATAATCATGTGACATGCGTGCCCAAGATTTTCCTATCCAGAAAATTCTATGACTCAGCCGGGACTCGAACCCGCGATCTTGGGCTTACGAGGCCCTACCAATCATTAAATGGTCCTCAGCAATTTGAAGGTGGTTGTCCGAATAAAGATCCTTGAAGGGAGAGTCACTAATTTGTTGAATATTCTCCAAGATGGCCGGGTAAGATAGGACGTATTCTGGTCTTAAATAAATGTTGTTAAGTGTTGATAATGATATTTACAAATTGATCTTCCATGGATTAAGTTCCATTTTGTCTCATACATTAGTTAACACTTTGTCAAGCAATCACGCATACGAGCAGAAGAAAAAGGTAAATCTCTTGAAATAAAGAAGTTGGGCTTATGAAGAAAGGAATGTAATTTTTCGTCGAGTTCTTGTCTTATACTCAATTCCTTTTGTGCTTCTTAGAAGAAAGTAATTTTTTCCTCTCTCTTCTGTATCTTATTTCTATTGAGAAACAAAAAATTAAGTTTGTTCTGCAAGTGACGATTCGGGAATGCTTTTTTTCTGTGCTTCTCTGGTAATTAGTAATCTTGGAAAGACGATACAGGGCTAACTCGAAAAGAGGCGCCGTGTCTCTTTTTTGATGCATTGCCTCGCTACTGTTTTTAAGTTTTATGAGAGTTTGTAGTTATCTACAATCTGTGAAACAAAGATAGGATGATTTTTTTTAATGTCGTATTTGCTTTGATACTTAGTTTTCATAATATTTGATATCTTTGTTTTTGAAAATAAATTATAATTTTCTACCTAGATTTACATGCAGCAAGAATATTATAGGAAATAGTTTCAGAGATTAAGCTTAAGTCAAGAGATTAAGTTTTGTCAGTTAGGTTAACAGTTAAAACTATTTAACTAATATTTTAGGTGGGTAATAATGCTTTAGTTACAATACACTTAATATTATCGACATGAAAAATGCAAGGACCATGAATTGTCCAAAAAACGTCTATAAGGAATTTTTTCTAGTTAAATTAGTCAATGTCCAGACACCGCTCACGTATTACAGTTTTAAAAAATGCCGCTTGGGTTCAATTTCATCCAAAATATTGGTTATGTGGTGAAATGTTCCACCATATTTTGTATATTCAGTTGGATCGTTTCTCAAGTTCTGGTATCTAAAATCTTAAATATGGTCCAACCGAATACCGAAAATGTGGTAAAACATTTCATCACGCTACTAAACTCTTAAAACAAACGAGCGATTTTAACTCAGTCGGAGTTTATTTTCACACCTCCTGTCTTGAAAATGCACTTCCCCGAAAGGAGTGAATAATTTGTGTGTTAAACCTCCGACAGGATCACTTCAAACGAATGATTTTAACTTAGTCTGAGTTAATATTCACTCTTTTCCAGTGTCGAAAATGCACTTCTCATACTGGAGTGGATTTCACTCTTTTGTTTAAAGAGTGTAGAAACCATATTTATGGTGCAATCTAGTGGTCAAATTTTAAGAGTGTGTCGCTATAAAGTTGCGCTATAAAGTTGCATTCGGTGTCACCTTAGGTGTCAGTCCCATTATCAAATTGTAGTTTAAAAATAAAAGGAACATCACCAATAGCTCTCGAATATCCCTATTGAGAAGCAAATAGCAAATTTTTCACTAAAACCTTTTAATTCAAATGAAACACACCAATAAGAACACAACATATTCCCAACTCCGAAATAAAAAAACACTTCCGTACACATAAAACTCTTCTTCTGGACAGAAAAGCGAACGGAAAAGTGCAGGAAAAAGAACTAAATAAGAAGGGAAATAGAAAGAAAAGAACAGACAGAAGAGTAAAGTGAATCGTGGCAAGTAATAGAAGGAGTCTTGAGGAGGGGGTGAGAAGAAAGGCCCCGGAATTTTTTTGAAAGAGAGGGTGCCTCGTGTGAAATGGCGTTTGCGGCGATGCACTCACATGGATGTTGCATCGGATCAAATGGATGCCACACTCACGGAAAGGGGGCAGCCACTTGTTGGCGAGTGATCGCTGGATTTTGCCTAATGTTTAGATAAACCGCATTTAAGTCGTAAACAAATTACCTGCTTTTAGAAAAAATTTAATTCCATTTTCGGAATATATAGTATATTTTTAATAACTCGGACGCATTTTCCTTATCTCGCTGCCTTTTCCTCATGTATTATTACTTAAAAAATGTTTCTTGCATAATTTATCTTCACTCGTATGGGATTCTTTCGAATAATCTCCAGAGTGTTCTATGTTGTTCTTTTGTGGTTCTTCTTTGTTATAAAATAATTGAATTTAAAAAAAAATGTGACGCGCTAAAATTCAGTAAATAAATTTAAATTCAATAAGATAAGCCTTTCCATTACCCTGGTAGTCAAAGCCCCTGTTTTGATTCTATTATCAACAGGCTGTGCTTTCCCACTGTCAAGTTTGCCTCAGATTTAGGACCACTGTCGAATGAAAAGACTTAACTCCTCGGCGCAACAGCCTGTTAGAAGACCAAGGCCCACCGTGCCCATTACAGCTTACGTGACTAATTGCTCAGTTGTGCTAGGTATATGTCCTAGTTAGGTGGTCAGCCTCACGCGTGACCCCAAGTGTTCAGTTCCCAAGCATGCTTGGTACTCATTTTATCGACCCACTTAAGAGATGAACGGCTGAGTCAACCTCCCCCAGTCGGGGACTCGATCCCCGGACCTGTGGTGTTTCAATGGAAGCACTCACTACCACTGTCGAATAACGAGACTGGTATCCAACATCATAAGTTTATACCAGTTTACAATGTAGGGTAGGAGGGCGAATTTACTCTCTCAAACCGCCAATGTACCGAAACCATCAATAAAATCCAGAAATGAAAGCAGGAATGACTACGTCGCGTGAGACTTGCTATACAAATATTTGATTAATGCTTAAAGGAATTTATTTCATCTTCCATAAAGAAATGAACTCATAAATTAAATAAAACAAAAATCAAATGCTGGACATAACCCAGTCGATAATCCTGAAATTAAACGTCTCAGTAAACGCTTAAATTCGACCATAAACCCATTCTAAAAGACCTATAATCAAATTAGCAGCTGAAGACACCCATCCCGACAGCTTAATAAGCGATGAAACATACATAACCCGACACAATAATGATCTCCCAGAAATTATGTTCCATTACGTTTGTGTTTCCAAGAACTTGGTTATTTTCGGAATCATTAGCACGTCGTTAAGAAAATTTGGAAGTGGACCAAATAGTCTTTTTTTTTATTCCATTCGCCATTAGTTCTATCTTTCATAGATTGGATTTTTTTCGTTTGGTGATTAACGGTAACTGTGATTGTTAGTATTGAAGCTTCTGGATTGCTGATGACAATCGTAATGTAATTAAGGTATGTTAAATATGTTAGATATTGGATAAAAATTAGGCTGGATTGATATATTCTTTATTGTTAACAATGGATATCTGTCTCTGGTGCACTCATAATTTTTAAAGTTGCAAACTCCACACGCAAATGCTCACAAAAAAAGTTGAAAAATTCTGTTTATAAGTTGTGTGCTTTCTTGAAACAATGTTGAATCCTAAATTTGAATTTTTAGATTCTTTCTTAAGAATCTAAGAATCTTTTCTTAAGTTAAACTGAAAAAATATTTCATACTGCATCCAAATTTTAGTATTATCAGGTTTAGAAATTTAGATAATAAATGCTCCTTGAAATTATTGTACTAATCAATGGTTCGTCAAAAAATATCGAAATAAAAAAATGACATACATCCATAGGTTTCTAAAGAAAACGAAACCCCAAATATTATTTATAATTTACAATGTCAAAACGCAAGCTCTACTAATTTGTAGAGTACATTTCTCAATCATAACATTTATATAAAATAAACTAATCGAAATAATTCCAAGAATACCTCCCTTGAAATTAATCAAAAAATTATCAACCATATCAATTTTAAAGCACAAAAACTCTCGTTTCCTCCAACCTTATAATTCAATTACTTTAATTACAACCCTATTAATAAGCAAAGCGTGAGCAACCTATTTCATTATGTATTAATGACTTTAGATCGTTTGTAACTGTTGTAATTTAATTTTTAAGTATAGACTTGTAGTGGCATAGTTCCACGATTTTTAATCAAAAAGGAATTTTAAACATAGTTGATTATATGAGTTCGTACAATTTTAAATTAGATAGTAATAATATTAAAATTTATGTTATCATATATGTGATAATAAAGCAAAACTAAACATATCAAGAATAATCAACGCATATTTGCAAATGAACAAAAATAAACATTAAGAATCATGAATTAAGGAAAGTTGTATTAGGTTCTCTGTTGAAAGAAATTGTTAATTTTCAACATAAGCAAATAACATTTGTATGAAATTATATGACGAAAATCGTCACCTAGTTTCTAAAATACGTTAATATATTTTATCAATTTTTGAAAAATTAATAAAAAAATAGCTAATCATGACGAAATAAATGTTTTATTAATAGAACATAATTTTCTAGGAAACCCAAAGGTGCATAATGTTAAAGAAATTGTCAATTTCAGCTATTTTTGCTATTTTGAAAAGGTTGGAGATTTTTCGCTGGTAATTGAAGGATTGACACTTCATGTCTACTTGCGATTTGAGAGGCCAAAAATTACCCACTCAATCGAACATATCATTCAAAGCATGTGAAAAAATGAAGAGGGGCCCGTGATAAAAACTTCACTTAATAGAATTAAAACTTATAAAACAACAAAATATATTCCTGCCTTATTTCAGCACCATAAAGCAAAATAACAAATAGCATAAATTGTCTTTTAGAACCAACGGCTGACCAGTAGATAACAAGATAGCAATTTTCCTTCAAATTTGTTTCTTTTTGCTGTTGTGTTGATTATCTTACCTGGAGAAAATTATTCTTACATGACTAACCAATACTTTCGCAGAGGTCGCGATTTCAAAACTAATGCATTTGTTCTATACGGAACTGATGATCCCTCTCTTTTAGAGATGGACTTTAAGATGAAGTCCCCTGCATCTTCCGCATCAGTTGGCGGTTTCTCGCCAAACCCTTTCCATCATTGCAACCCTGCCGTGGGTGGGGGGAGGGCCAAGATGAGCACAGAAATCGCATTACCCGGTGGCTCGTCACGTGACGTAATAGAGTTACGTGAGTGGATGACTTAGGGGGTGTTTGGGGTAAAAAAGGAATGCAGGGAGGGTATGTCGGTGTTTTTCTTTTATAGTGTGTATCAATGCTGGCCTTTGTTTAGTTGGAGTTTTTCTACTGTGAAATTGGGGATATTGCGGTTGTTAAGTTGATATTCTTATGAATTGCATTGGAAATTTAATGACGAAGTGGATATTTGTTGCTTGGGTATAAGGAGATGCCGGATGATGTATGGAGAAATTAAGTAATGCAGAGATTCTATAATCGCATCCTATAGCTATCTTCAACTGCGTTGGAACAACACACATTTGTGTTCGTATGTCATTCACTCATTTCTTGTATTGAAATAGCAAGTACTGTAATGTTGCTTTGGCCTATCATTGGTTGTTAAAATGTGAAGTCAAACTTACAATGCTGTCGTGCTGAAATATTTGTAAAAAGTATAATTTTATCGACTTTAGGTCCTTTGTACCATTAGCTCTGCGTCCCAATAGCCTCCACTATCCCCTATTTACTGAGCCTTTTAAAATTTAAAACATGGAATGAGTACATTTTCATAAATAATTTTAACAATGAACTTATTAATAACTCTTTCGCTAAAAAAAAATGCTGAATTTCCGTACTAAATATGATAAAATCCTGTTGAAACGCATTTCCTATACGTTAGTATAAAGATTTTTTAAATAAAAATTAGTTTTGTGTTGGGCACAACACAGTTTCGGGGACGACGCAACAAAAGTGTGTAAAGCTAATTCAACAAGTGTGTATGTTCAAGTGTGTATGACACCAATTAATTAGTGTAATTTAAGCGAAACGGTTTTTAACCGTCGAAAGTGCGAGAAATTTCGCAAATTTGACGTTTTTGGCCGTACACACAAGCAATCCACGTCACATTAGAGTCAACGCCCTGTCACCACCAACAACATCAAAAAGGGGTGTTCCTCGCGTTTTATCACTTTATTGCAGGCAGTCGCTTTTCACTTAGCCATCAAGTCGCTTCATTTGGTCCCGGGCCCAGATGCCAGACGGGCCCCATCCGGCCCCGCTCCAGTGGGCCCGGACAAAGGCCCCTCTTTCTGGTGGTAAATAGGGGGACGCGGAAATTCGTTGGGATGGAAAACGAATTTTTGAAAACGTTAGAGGGAATCGGATATAGTGGGAATGGTGCGTTGTGTAGAGATTGTGTAATGAGGGCTTTAATTGCTGTTTTACAATCCAGATACACAATTTTCGTATACGACTCCCGAATTCAGGTGTATTACACTCCTTGCCAACCTAACTTGGGTAAAAACAAAGAGTAAAAAGGCAAAGTTAAAAGCGTGGTTGGTCCGTTAGTTATAAACTCTTGTAGGGTAATATTTACATACAAAATGAAATGAATACAATTTAACCAAAATACTCTTTCATTCTGATAAAATTGCCGAAATTTATCAAATAATATTCCAATCTGCTTGACCTTAAACGAAATTAATGTTTTAAACAGGTTTTCTGGATGGATTCACACATAATTTCTGGAACTCTTTAAATTTGCGGAAGGATCTACGATTGACCCAACTTAGGTTGGCAAGGAGTGTAGTTTTGTATTGTGAGAACGATTGGTTTGTTTACATTTTGTGCTTTAATTTTCACCACTTTCTTACTTAGCCTTGTTTTCGGACTCACGACTAACAATTTTTTTTCAATTGCTTTGTTCACTCTTTACCATTGATTAATGGGAAGTTTCGTTTAAAATACTATGCTTTTTAGCAAAATCTAAAAGGAAAAAAAAATACTGTTACTTAATTATTTTTTAAAATTTTGAAATGACTCAAAATATTCGGAAGAGAGTGACAATATTTTGAAGCCTTATGAGTTATTAAATAATTGCATGCCAATTTACCCAACGATTTATTTTATTTTGATGTTAGAACGATTCTCATCCTAGGTACTTTAGAAGTTGGTATTTCAGGACTAATGCATTAGCTTTATAAGACTAACCTTTCCCCTTCAAAACCCAATCAGATGCTTATTTTAATAATGCTATTAGAACCGAAAAAATATCAAAATTTCATTTTTTGCACACAAAAAACTTCTCTACACCGTTTCATTCTTATATTAACAGCAAACATTTTCACTGTTCCTTAAAGAAACAGGAAGCCCGAGAAATCGCCCATTTTATGTCTTACATTTTCTAATCAAACAAAAACCCTAACGAAATAAGACGACAGGAAGTGATGACAAAAACAAGGTGGAATAAGCGATCTGCAAAACCACTTATCCAAATGGGAAAGTTCCACTTTTTAAGCAATGTAATATTATGGCGCACCATGGAAAGATGCTATAAGATAATATGTTGTTTTGTATCCCTTGTTCTTTTGAGAAAAATAGTCTTGAGTTGCATAAAATCATGTTGATTTATGGAGGAGTTAATCCTTCTTAAATCAAAGCAAAACATTTCATATTAGTATGCAGCAACATTGGAATAATACATCACCTTCAAAAGTAACAGCATCTACTTATTTTCTATTCCCATTTTAAAAATATTGGAAAGAGCCAAAAAGACCTCATCAAAAGGAATAATAAAAGTATTAAACGTCAAAAGGAATAATAATAGTATTAAACGTTAAAGGGAATAATAAAAGTATTAAACGTCAAAAGGAATAGTAATAGTACTGAACGAAAAGGAATAATAAAAGAATACACGTCAAAAGGAATAATAAAAGAATAAAACGTCAAAAGGAATAATAAAAGAATAAAACGTCAAATGGAATAATAAAAGTATTAAACGTCATTGTTCATAAATAAATTCCTAAATGTAAATTAAATACTACGTTTTCTTTTTAAATAAAATAAAATAGAACGTCTTCTGCTCTCTTTCTAAACAAAAAATGCAAATTCTCAAAGAATCATATTATGATACAGACTACGACGGTACGTCTTTCAAAACTGTCCAAAATCACAAGCAGAAATTTTCCATTTTTAAAATTTTAAATACAGTTTATCGTATGATGATTGAGTGGCAATGGTAATTGAAACGAATAAGCAAAGGACTATTTTATGATTAAATGGGCATTAAATGTTGCATTTTTTTCTTTTTAATCATTGAAGTCTTTCAAGTCCAATTTTTTAAATTCTTAACGGCTTCTAGTTTTGATGTAGAGACTATTTTCTTCACTTCCACTTTTAACATTATAAGCATAACGTGAAGTTAAAATTGAAGCGCTATACCACAAAAAAAATTTCATCTTTCAAAAATAACATGAACAAACACAATCCGATTCACAACAAAAACCCTAACATCCCATCCCTATAACAGCATGTCATAAGCATTACGTTCTGTTGACATTTACCGTTTACTTTAGCCGCTAACGTCTTTTTTGCTTTATGGCCACGGAATAGCCCTATAGCGTGCACGGGCAAATTTAATGTTGTTTAACAGAAGCCGATGTCATCAGCCTAATACGGAGAGAGTGTTTACAGATTTGTGAAATTGTCAGTCGGTATCGGGGTGTTTTCGAATGATAATCGAACAGATATCGAACGCTTGTGTATTTTTTTAATGCTTTAGAATCGTTCTAAAAATATTTGGTAACTCAGATCAATCATTTGGAAATGGATCGTAGCCGGTAATTTTTTTTTGTAAATTTATTCTTTGTTTCGTAACGGATATTTCTGTAAAAGAATAAAGCATTCAAAGTACACTGTTAAAAATGTTGAGCTTGCTTTCACCATAATAATGGTTCCTAGTAGCTGCAACGGCTGTGTGGTGAAATGATTCACCATATTTCCGGTATGCAGTCGAACCATTTTTCAAGTTTTGGAATCAGAAACCCAAGAAACTGTTCAACCCGATACCGAAAATATGGTGAAACACTTCACCACACAGCCGTTGCAGCTACTAGGAACCATTATTATGGTGAAAGCTAGCACAAAATTTGTAACAGTGTATCATATTACTAGCTTTCATTCCAGTCATATATTCTATCGTAAATTAATGTAATAGACAACTATGCTTGTGTTGAATTTACAGCTATGTTAAGCGTTTTCTTACAGCCCAAAAACAGTTCATCCGGTAGCTAATTTGTCCAGATTAAAACGGCCACGCCTATAATGACTTAACAGTTACGTCAAATATTGTCTTCTACACCACAAACGAAACATGCATTGCTTTGTTTTAATTGCCTTTTTTATGTTTGTTGTATTTTATTCAATTAATGAATCTTTTTTAAAATGCATTATATTTACGTCTAAAAAAATTATATGAATGAACATAACGGTACGATGAGCTAACTAAGTAAGTTAACTAAATAAGACCCCTAAGGTATGAATAAACCCACACATTTACTTCACGCACATTTATAAAACAACTACTCTCAGACTATTACTTATATAAAGTACAATGCCAATCAAAGTAGGTAACAACTTCCTTCTCAGCTCGACCAATAACTTACAATTTGGCAATGCTTGGCGATAGTCTTCCCCCCTATGCTATAACAACCCTTAATCCAGGCAATTACAAGAGGTATCTCTTTCGGATTATGGGCAGAGGAGAACACGCGGTTCATTGGAAATTGATATTTGATTGGGAAACACCTTGGGTCAGAGGAAAAGTGGCTTGAGGCTTCCTTTACTGTGACGCTGTGTTGTCAAACATAACTCCTTGAAAACTAGTAGCATCTTAACTTCCTCCAGATTTATGTGGTAATGTTTCGCCAAATTTATTGAATGACGTTGCAAAAATAAGAAACTAACTCCATTTTGTGGTGTAACTTTATTCATAAATTTGATGCAACGTCACTTCCTAAATTTGACGTAATGTTATTCAATAAACTTGATGTAACATTTCTCCTCAAATTGGATGTAACGTTACTCTGCGGATTTAACATTTTTTTTTTCAAAGTGAACATTTTATTAAGCTTAACGCATAGCCTGGTAAAAAACGCTAAAGTGTATTCATACATTTTGAATTATTTGAATATTTATATTAATATATTTTGAATTATTTTGGTATTATAAATTCTTAATTTCAAACGTTTTCTCGTAACTATTGCCTGTTGCTCACAAGATATGACTGTTGAATATGCTAACTCAAGAAGTGTAACGATAATATGAAAAGTGGTTACATTTTAACAGGAGGCAATGTGGTAAAGCCCTAAAAGTCAATATTAGGAAAAGTGCCAATTTAAAAGCAGAGTTTGTACATTTTTTTTAAAAAAAACTAAATTATAATATCAATCATCTACTGAAGTCAGGATCAATCCTTGGACCTTCACTCTTATTATTTTGTGCCATGCTCATCGAACGAGGAAAATAACTAAGCCCAAAATAAATCAGAGCTTCTTGTGAGTCTTCCGCGTTGTCCTGAACGCATCGCCCGTGGCGCGTTATATAACTCCACTTCGACAAGGTAATCCAAACAAACCAACGCCTCGATTAATCTTTTGTTCTCTGGAAACCTAAAAGAAACGCCAACATGTGCTTTGTCATAAACAAGAAAACAGTTTCAACACTTGCAGCGTGCCAAGAGCTCGCATGCCGAGGCATCTTGGGCGAAATCTGAGCCTCATACCTCGCAATCCTCGGGTGGCCCCCAGAGAGACAATGAGGAAGAAGCATCTGGGCTAGAGTGAGACAAAGTTGCTGTCATATACGAAACCAATACAAGAACTGGTTAGCCGAATGAGGCCATAATTGCTTTCCCGATACGCCCACACCATTTGCTTGGCATACTTTATGATCAGGGCAAATTGGGGAACTTGCATTCTACCAGAAAAGATGAACTTATACCTTTTTCTGGTACACTGAAGGCCATACACTCTTAAAAAAACGAGTGGAATCCCCTCCTATAGGGGAAGTGCATTTTCGATACTGGAAAGGAGTAAAAATTAACTAAGACTGACTTAAAATCGCTTGTTTGTTTTAGAAGTGCAGATTCCGTACTAGCAGTTTAAGTATCTATGGTTAGTTTTACCCGAAATATATACAAATAGAATCTCAAAATTTGTCGACTAACAACAAGCCAGAGGCTCAGCAAGGATACATATTAAAATTACATGAAACTTATGTGCAGGAAAACTGAGCCTGACATAACATGACATGTTCTTGACAAACTTTCTAAAAAACTGCGCTTTAGTTTGCATACAATTCATTAAAATAAACATGCAACATTTTCAAAATGTTTTGTCGAGAAGAACAAACTGCTATTCGTATTCAGTTTATGGAAATAAATTCGAGCATCCAGTTATCAGTTTGGTTATTTAGTTTAAAATCGTACTAGAAAACACCGTAGATATTTCAAAATTTGTCAACTGTTGTATAAATAGAAAAAGTCGTAAGAAATCGACAAAATTTGATGAAAATAACTAGCCTTAGCGAAATATTAGACAGGCGTTCGCACAACCTACCTAGCCTTTAGAAAAATTTTGCGGGTAAGCTTGCCTTCTAGTAAGCGTTCAATGTATTCTTGTGGCGAAGGCACAGTGATATTTGTTCGGGTGTATCTCATCCATGTGGTGACATTCAGACAGCTCGACTTTCTTTTTCTCGCCAAGCATATATCCCCTACTCGAACGCCCATTGTAAAAAAGGCATGGCTTGTCAAAAAGATCACTTAACATTGAAACTGCCAGAAGTCAGATGTTCGCCAATTCCACGCCTCGTCATCAGTTTGGCGGGAACTGCTCCTATTCTTGGGAGCGTGCAAAATGAAAAGCCGGGACACGGTTGGCGGAATTTTTTGTGTGACGATCTTTCGCTTGAAGACGTAAAAATAGAATTTGTCTCTTACCTGGGGTAAATTTGTCATCGGATGTGAGGTTACGACGTTGAATAATGACGCTTGATTTTGGGGTTCGGCCTCGTTTGATGCCATCAACAATTAATGGGCTTATATCTAACATTGTTGCAATTTCGAATTGTTAGCCCATGTTCTTTGTCCGTATTATTGATGGGGATTTCCTCAGCTAATTTCAAGCGCAGAAGTCAAGGGAGATATTTTAATCTAAGATGTAGGCATCTACTTTGAGTATTTAAGTCGTTAACACACACATATATATATATATATATATATATATATATATATATATATATATATATATATATATATATATATATATATATATATATATATATATATATATATATATATATATTTTATTTTGCTGTAGATATCGATCCACTATCGTACAGCACAGCTACCTTAAACAATCCCTATTCCATTACAAATTTTATTCTCATTATCTCTAATACAATATCACTGGCCGGCTGAACTATTATCATGCAGTGAGAAATTCTCAGGATTGAATCCCGTCATTATGGACTGGCATATTTATGCTGTGTGTTTGTATTTGTCTTGAGTACAGTGCGACAAAGATGTATGTTAAATCTATGGCGTCGAAATTCCTTAACATCATTGGTTTGCTTTGGGTGACCACTCAGGTGTCGGCGAGGTCGACACCAGAGCAAGCATGCACTTGACCAGAACTAAATTACTACACGTAAATTGGCTGTGTTTAATCTTCTCATTTAGGCCAGAAACAGACAGCCTTAAATTGCACATCATACCAACACCAATACTCCTTCCATTCCGAGCCCATTTGTTTCAAACCGTCAGTCTCGTGCGAAACCGAGACATCGCGTTACCCGAGTCTCTCATCTCATCCCCGTTGCCTAGGCAACGGGATGGGAGTATCCGATTGCTTTCAAAGGACAACCCAATACTTTTCGGTGCGGTGCACAGCTCCCCCTGGTGTCCGATCTTTGCGGCTTTCTATCGCTGCGCTGGCTGGGGAGCGCGTGTTGAGAGAAATGGAATTGTGGAATTTGTCTCATTCTTTATATTTCCACAGTGGATGTGAAGTTATTCTTTTGTTTGGGCTTGGATATTGTGAAGGAATGTATTTTGTTGGCCCTAGATATTGGGTGGAAAACTTTTAGTAACGTATCTAAAGAAAATTGTATAAGTTTTTTTATGCCATTCAGTGGCTCTTTCCTTAATGTCTTCGATTTACTGATGTTCATTCGATTTCATAATCATATTTTAAGAAAATATTTGATCTTATCTAATTTAATGAAGCGCATTTGAACATCTAAGAGAAAAGTTATCTTTTAAAATTAATAGTTTTTTTTTCAAGAGATCCTAAAAAAAACCTAGTAAATTTGAGCTACTATCTTTATGTCCCTAACATTTTATCATTATTTTTGAAAAAAAAAACATATGCGTAAAACTCAAACAAAAATGTAGCACAAAGCGCAACTGTTTTTTTTAAGATCTGTAAAAAAATAAATTTGAGCCTTCATCTTTACGCCACTAAATATTTTATCATTATTACTTTTTCGCGTTGCAAATGCATTGAAATAAAACAAAAAACATTGTGTTAATCATAAACAGACTTTCTTTATCTTAAAATTGATAACCATGTCATCAGTCTTTTCAAAAATAACTGTTATGGGAACAGAAAAAGAATTCTACAACCCTACAAATTCCCCAACATTGTGAATAACTAAAGCAATCCTGTCGGCATATCCCAATATATCCAGTTTCATTTTAACACTTCCCCGTTCTGAAATCAAAATAAAATACCCCCACAAACACCCTTAAAATAGTATCCGTTGTGGAAGAAGCATTCCCCCCTTTTTGTATACACAAAGCAAGGTTTGTTTCAAACAGAACCGAGTTCCCAGTGTCGGAGTTGGTTCAGATTATGACTAGATAGGCGGAACAGTGTCCCGATTTGTTTTGGCTTGTCGCTGTCGCTCAAGCGAGTCGCCGAGCTTCACAGATCATCTTGGAGTCTTCGGGGGATGCCTTACCTTAAGCGACAATGTGTGGGTTTGTTCGGAAATGGGGTATAGGGAATAGGTTAATAATTGTAATCAAGAGATATATTTTGTTGATAAAGTGTATGCTGTAGGGCAGTTCTACCATAATTTTTAATTTCAGGTATTAAAAACTTGTAAAATTTAATTTTTCAAAATCACTTTAAATGTTTATTAAAAGGTTTATAAGGGTTCTAGAATTACGAAAAAAAGTTTTGCAAAGCTCATTTGTAAAAAAACAAAAAATTATAATAAGGGACGGCAGTTTTTTAAAAACACCGATTCTAAAGAAACCGGTCTAAACCGGCCTTGCGAAAGTAACTGTTTTTCAATGAAACCGAAATCCCAAAAAACCGGTTAGTCCTAAAACTGGTTTCGGTTTTCCATCCCTAGATCTTTACGACGGTAAGGATCGGAAGGTCAGGAACGGAAGGAAAGGACATTCACTCTGTTTTCCGGTCTTTTTTGTGTTGAAACTAACTCCAGTTTTATAAAAATTGATTTTTTTACTTCTTGTACTCCACTTAAACATCTTACAAGAAAAAAATTTCCATTATCAAGCAAAAATTAACCTGAAATCTGGGAGACTGTAAGGAAAGCAATAAAGCCTCGCAGCCAATTTCAATGAGTTTTTTTGAATTTTGGGCTTATTGGTGAATTTTAGCAAAAATATTTGGCTACTAACTGAAATATCAGTTTTCTGCAATACAGTTTGCATGTTCGAAGAATCACTGTAGCTCAATCCAGTGCCTCTCTTCACCACTTTAGGAATGAGGTCAGTGAATGTACCAAAACCCAGGGACAAAGTTAGGAGACGAGAAAAACGCATTATAAATGTTAAAAGCCAAAATTCAATGGAAGGAAATCGTTAAGCTACAGTATTAGTTCAATTTAAAATCCAAATGAATGTAATTTTTAGCTAAAAAAAGTATTAGATTGAGCCCTAAACTAAAAATTTGACATTCGGGACACACGATGGTAAGGACTTTTCTGCATTGTTTTGTGTTCTAAAATTTTTTTGGAGTTTCTTTGCTTTAAAATTACGTGTTGAAATTATAAAAGGACCAGTATTTTAGTATAATAAGAAAGAATGGTAAAAAAATATTATTTTTTTAAAAAGTTATGCCCAAGGGACATAAAATTAAAAATTATGGTAGAATTGCCCTGTATCGTATGCTTTATCCATCTTTAAAAGATATCCTACGAAGGGACTAATGTAGACATGAACACAAAATTTCAAGCTTTGATTAAATTTAACGAATAGCATAAGTACAAATTCGGAGACAAACATCATCTATGTCTTTAAGGGATGTTCTACCTTCAGCCACAATGTATTGATTGTTCAAAAATAAGGAATAGGTAAATAATTGTAATCGAGGAATATATTGTGTTAGGTTATGTTTGAATATACTGCTAATGGTAATATTATTTTTATACGGATGTCCAGCTAAATCCCTGTCCTCAATTTTATGAAATACCAACTTCACACATCAGTACATAAATGTTGCCAAATATTTCCGTTTCTTTCCATTTGTAAAAAAAAACAGCGAAATTAAACAACTATCTCTAAAATTAAATATTTGGATATCTTGTTAGAATCGAGTCGAGTGAATTGAATGTTTTAAACTACTGATTGCTATTAAAAGTTCAACATTCTGCTGGATTTTATACAGATGTTGCGTGTGCGTACAATGATCTAAAGGCTACTAAGATTGTTGGCCATCAAATTTAGCCCAATTTCTGTGTAGTTGTCTCTAATGCCACTCGGTAACCGAGCCTGGAGAGAATTACCCGATTTTAAGGGGAAGTGCACAAGTGGCTTTCGTTTTCATTGAGCTCCACAAGGGAAGAAGTCCGACTTTTGCTCACCAGCATGCCTGTCCCACATCCGTTTTAAAGGAAGGTCCCTTTCTCACATCCATTCTCACTCACATATCGGAATTTCGATCCAGATCAAAGACCGATAACCCATGATCTGGTATCCCCAGAGGTATTAGTTTGGTATAAGGAGCATGGATGACTTGTGACCACGAATATTTAACGTGCCCACAATTTATTGAACCGAAAATATATGCTTCGCCAAAAGTGACATTTTTATCTTTCATACCTGCATTCATTTGCATTCCGGGTCCGTAAACATGCAAAATGTAACACAATGTCCACATTATACCCTAATGCATCATATTCACCATTAATCGTAAATGACCGACTCAAAGGGCTTGACTGTTTTGCTTTCAACGACTTTTGAATCTCAGAGAAGTTTGTTCCAAATAACCCCAGAAAAGACACATCTTCTGCGTCATTAAAGATAAATTAAGACGCTATCTCATCTTTGTAAACAGGATCGCTCGTTTCCTGAATATGTTTATTTTGTAACATTTTATTCATTTTCAAGTTCGTCTTTTTTATGCTCTATATAAATAGACAGCCATAAATTATTAAAGTTTCATAATTTATGGTCGTCTACACAAGCAAGCAAGAAATCTGCTTTGCTTGTGTATACTTGTACTATAAAAAAAATTGTTGCATAAATGCTAATAAGTTACAAAACCACTATTTAAGATATCTCATCCTTGTGCTCCAAGATAATCTAAGTCAGCCTGTATAATGTGATACCGTTTTTCATAAATTTGCATTTTGTTATAGTAAAGAACATAGTTGAAAATTTCGGTGCACGATTGCACCGGAATCCTGGAACTTTCTAGCTGATACCATTAATTGGATAGTTGATTTACCACTTTTGCGGTGCACCAAAGCCATGGTTTTACCCCCAAAGTGGTTAAATTCACACTCCAAATAGCGATGGAATCTAGAAGTTCAAGGATTCCGTTGCAATTTTGCACCAAGCTTTTTAATAGATAAGTAATATTTGACAACAAGCCTAAAAATGATGTAAAAAGTTTTTAAAAATAATTCCTGGTGAAGAATAGTAATCAATCTACCTGAAGCACAACCTACATTCTTCATTACCCCCTCCCCCTCACTGGCAAGCATGAATCAAAACCTGAGCCCGTTAAATCGCGAATCGCAAGAGATAAGGGATGATGCCTAAAGACAACAGCCAGCTCTAATCACCAGGAGATATCAATTATTCAATGATGAAAATTTTAATGAAACACCACACACATTATTAAGTTTTAGTCACAACGTGACTAACTTTCAGTCAGAAGCGGCCAATAGTCTTTAGCAAATTTCCATTACGACATGGTACTGAATTAGTAGTTGGAATTGCAAGTAAAAACTTAACATATCTGAATATTTTTTTTAAAAACTAATTTAAACTTTTCAACTTAATTAAAACTTCCAAAACAACAATATCTTCACCTAGAAGAAAACCTGCATTCTTAATTACCATCACCTGCAAGCATGAATCAAAACCCGAGCCCGCTAAATCGCGAATCGCAAGCGACAAGGGCTGATGCCTCCAGACAACAACAGCCAGCGCTAGTCACCAAGTGATACCAGTTATTCAATGACGAAAATTTCAATGATATACCGCAAACTTTATTAAGTTTTAGTCACAACGTGACTAACTTTCAGTCAGAAGCGGCTAATAGTCTTTCGCAAATTCGCATTATGACATGGTATTGAATTAATAGTAGGCATTGCAAGTAAAAACTTGACATATCTGAATATTTTTTTTACTTTCAAAACTAATTAAAACTTTTCAACTTAAATGAAACTTTCACAACCTGCATTCTTAATTACCATCACCTGCAAGCATGAATCAAAACCCGAGCCCGCTAAATCGCGAATCGCAAGCGACAAGGGCTGATGCCTCCAGACAACAACAGCCAGCTCTAATCACCAAGAGATACCAATTAGTCTCTTGCTGGCAAATGAATCCTCCTCGGAAATGAGTAATCAAGCAGATCTCTGGATGCACAATCCTTGCCTTTGTGGCCTTTTAACAAGGAAGGAAGGTTTGCCCAAGTCAAAGAGGATGCCGCGGTTGGCATGGCTCGCCGCCAAGCCTTGTCGGTCGGGGATATCTTGCGAGGGAACAGATACAATCTTTCTATGCCAAATTTAGACGCTTGGTTGAGGTTTTGTGGTCCTGTTTCAGTGTTGCAGAGCTTTGGGAGCTGTCATAAGTGGTTATGCTTCATGGGAGGTTGAGGTTGATTAAAGCATTTCTATATGAATCCTATCGTATTGATGAGTCTGTAATTCTATAAGTTCAGATACCGTTAAAGCTGTTCTTGGAACTGAGAAGTGATATTATTTAAAAAAAAAAATCAGATTGTTTGTAGTACATTACTGCGTAATTTTCGGAACGGACAACATTTACATCATTACTAGGTAGTTTTAGATGTTTGTTTTGTTTTTTCCGTAAAAATTGTTTACGATGATATGGAGGTACAAAAACTGTAATAAGAGGTAATTGAGAATCTAAAAACAGATTATTGATAAAGTTTTCAATATTTAATTTTTTAAAATTGCATTTTTTATATTGAAAATAGTAATTTAACAGAGTACGTCACGTCTATCATTTATTTTATCGCAAGAATCGCTACTTTTCCTGGCAGCCTCTTAAACTTATCATTAGAATGAATTTGTTTTAAGGTTATATTTCTGTAATCAATTTTATAAGCTGAATGCTGAAGCATGTAGAATGGTGCATAACTTAGTTTAACAGTTTACTTCCTTGTGGTAATCATAATATTGCTTCAAAATACCTCCTAAATTTCTATTTTATATTACTTTTTTTCCCTACTCGATAAAAGGTATTGCAACCAGCTATTTGCTACTCTTAATGAGGCATGATTTGACAAATGAGACCAAATTTGTCTTAATATCTTTATTTTCCATTCATAAATTCATAACAATCAGTCATGCGATACTTACTAAATCTAAATATCTCATAACTGGCTACAATATAAGTATAAACTACTAATCAATTCAAATTGCAATATGATTCAAGTTTTTTTATATGCACGCCTTCCTGCCCCAAAACTTAATTTCTCATAACAGAGTGATAAACCTCCCTACCTACCACTCTATTCTTATTATACCTTTTTTTTTTGCAAAAGACCAACGACCCATTTGATTCGTTTTCGACACTCCCGTCTCCTGGAGAGGTAAAATATCGCCCATCTCTTCTTCTGGCTTCAACGCCTGGTTGGCGGGAAAAAGAAATCGGTACAAAACTCTATTAAAAGACGCGCAAACCGAACAAAATAAATGAAAAAATAAAACTGATTCCGGTGTGGTGTGCCTTTTACCGTGCCCTGACACTTCAGCACACAAGTAACTTCTTTGTTTCAAGACCGAAGAGATAAGATCTTCTAGAGAGAAACTTCAGAGAGATTTCTGGAAAGGAGAAAAGTTTCTAAAAGAGATCGGGAAAAAGTGTATTTTGTTCCCTTTCACTGGATCTTTTGGCGTAAATTGTAGAAGGTTTTGTTTCTAAAGAGATACAGGGGTGTTAAACCTGTTTTGCGGATTTCTAGTTTTCTTCAACAATACATATTAAATTCTAAAATGTGTTATTTTTTATCCCTTTAATTATTAAGAAATTTGATGAAATCATTGACTATCATTCTTCACACATCCCAATATATTGAAATGAAAATTGTTTTTGAATTACTTTTGCAGATCACTATATCGTAAATATTTATAAAAATATATTGCAACTACATATCGTCTCTTAAGTTCCCAGATGTGCTATCAACTTTTGCGAAAAGGTAAAAATGTATTGAACGGTATCCCTTGGCGAACTTTCCAAAATCGTGCCAAAATTCAGCTAAAAACCCAACCGAAATTATAGAGGTTAGGATAGGTTTGAATTATCGTCGCATTAGAGCTACACAAGGAAGAGCCGAAAAACGTGTTTATTTAACACCGGTTGTTCGGACATTTTTGTTAAATATCTCAGCATTACATTATATGTAGACCGATATTATGTAACAAGAAAGTCCGAACAGCCGGTGTTAAATGAACAAACACGTTTTTCTGTTCTCCCTATTGTAGCTCTAATGCGACGATAATTCAAACCTATCCTAACCTATCCTTATCAATTCGGTTGGGTTATCGGCCGACTTTTGGCGCGATTTTGGAAAGTTCGCCGAGGGTTACCTCTCAGTAAATTTCTACTGTTTTGCAAAGCTAGATAGCACATGTGGGAACTTAAGTGACGATATGCTCTTCGATCTAAACAAAAACATATTCGGATCACCAAATAAGCTTTCAACTAGCAGACATGAACAGATAACAGTTCTTTAAAAGAAACATTGATTACCCATCTTCTCAAATTTAACTCCTCAAAGATGTTAAGAAGAAAGTTTCAGATCAGACAATTGGCAAACTGACAGTTAGAACACGAAAGATGGTATCTAAAGGGGTGTAGGCGGGACAGGGGAGGGAAAATGAAGACAGAAGATAATATTTCAGGTGTGTGCATTCTTCATTTTGGTCTAACACCCTCTTTTGTTGAAGGGTTGGCTAAAAAGAAAGACTGTTACATTTTTGTGTGAAAGATATTTAGTTTTTGATTGACAGCTGTCACGTAAAAAGTAAAAACTGAACTTAACATTTTTTAATAAATACAATGACAGATTTTTTATACATATTTTTTTTCGTTATTTTTTATGTCCTATTATTAGATTATTGAATGAGATGGAAATACTGTTATTTTGATAGTGTAGACTAAAGCACAGCATATATAACCATTAAAAAACTTAGTAAACGTAAACTATGCATTTGTATGGATCACTGTCAATTATTTAAGTATTTACATGAATTTTAAAAATATCGGATTTCTTTTTTAATAATTGAATTGTTAATTATTGCTCCCTTTTTGCACAGCAAAGTTTTTTAAATTAAAAAAACCTAATAATTTGAATGTTATTATTCTAAACAAATAAAATGAAATAAATAAAAAACACACACGGCGTTACTTTATACTACTCAAAAACTAGTCAAATTGTTGTAATTGTAATTTAAATACTTTTTTCTAATAAATTAAATTGCTGAAAAAGCTAATTAGTAAATTAATTACTTGTTTTTATCTCAATAAAAACTAATAGATGGCGCTCAAAACAAAAACATCACTGCTTTTATTTTAATAATGCATATTTAAAAAAAATGATTGGAATATACATAAATGATCAACATAAAAAACATCTTCCTCCCCTCTCTTTACTCCGATCTTTTCAAGTGAGGTTTTTTAAAATGCAACATTCAGATATTTTCTGCATGCAACATTAAACAAGCAAAACCTTTGCCCGTAAACCAACGATAGCAGCAAAAAGCATTCTAATGCTGTTAGAAAACCGATTTGGTTTTTCAGCAGCCATTTAGAGTAGATTTTTTATATTACGAACTTTCGCTTTTTATAGTCGTTTGCAAAAAGGCGACTATTTAAATTCGAACCTTCTTTTAGGACCTTTATTTTTTATTTATGCACTAGTTTTTATGTAATGTGATACTATAATAGCTAAAATAGTTCCAATAATTTGAATGCTTTGCATAAATAATATCCACTTTTCAATTCAATCCGTAGTTTTGTTTTTGCATAGGTTTTTTTTGTGGGACTTGAAAAAGCTTTCGTATTAACCTAATTCACTAACAGATCGAGTAATTTTATTATTCGGCATTAAGTTTCATGACCAATTAAGTTAAATACTTTTTCATTAAACTTTTTGTAATTGTAACGAAAAAATGAATAAAAACCTATTTTGATTGCCTTTTTTAGTTGCAACGGTTTTAAAAGATTTGCTTTAAGTAATTTAGCTTATTAGTTTTTTTTTCTGTAATGAAATCTTGCTTTGTGATTATGAAATATGGAATTACCTTCTTTAAAATAGATTTTTTTAAGAATATTTAGCAATTCAATGGTTAATTGCCGAAATCGAAATCTCTCAAATTATTTTTCCAATTTTTTTTTAAACTCCATTATTTTTTTTATTCTCAACATTTCATGACAATTAGAAATTAAATAAATCAACTGTCATATGCTCAATTATATTTTTATGCTACTGGTAAAATATATATTTTCAATTTTTGAAACGCAATTACATTATCCGATGAATTCTCTTGTAAAATACTTGATTTATTTCTTTTATTCATGGTTTTCACTGTGTGATTCTTCTTTCACAAACCTTGGATTCAATCTTTCATAATACAGCTTACGAAATAATTTTAATATTCTACCTTCAATAACTTTTTTTTTGTTTTTTTGTCGATTTAAAAGCTTCAGCAGCACAATCTCCTAGTCTGTTATAAAAGTTAAAATTGTAATCTTTTAGAAGATTGTAGTCGACAGGAAAACTTTATTACAGTCTAGAGAGAAACTAGTGCCGAAGGAGGAAATTTTTATTGGTAGTTTCTGACACATTAACCTCTTGCTACCTGGCGTCCCCATTTGGAGACATTTTTTAAAACCTCCCCACAAGCAAATAACATTTTAATTTAGTTTCGAAATCGAACTGGTCCGATAAAAGAAGATCCAAATATCAGTTTCCAGCCTTTGATTGCAGGTATCATTTATTTCTCTTAAAATGAAGTTGAACGAGGGTCAATACGATATTAGAGTTCTTAAAAAAATATTTTCAAGTTTTTTTCAACTTTTCAGCAACAATAATTCTTTATTTACATCCATTTTATGATGGAATTAAGTGTGGGAAAGTTTCATTTAAAAAATTTACAAAGTATATAACACAGGCTTATGAAGCGATGTGAATTACAAATTTTCATATAATGTTATAATATAAACGAATTTGTCGCTCTCTGGAAATGGTAAATTTGTTGATAAGTAGGAAAATGTACAATTAGAGCACGAGATAGTAAAAAATTTCAAGAAAGATATCGATTTATGGATCCAAACCCTACCATTGCAAAAGAGTCACCCATATACAGATATTGGGAATAAATGACACCTACAACCCCAAAACTCCCGACAAAATAAAAAAATAAAAACCACACACAACACCAAATCCACATCGGTTAGTAGGCAAGGCGTAACCCGCACCTAATCCCGGGATTTGGTCTTTTCGGGCTCCCGCACTTGAAAAGCTCGGACAGGCGAGAAATTGGCGCCGCGGCCAAAAAAAAAATCCAAAAAAGAACTTTTGGATCGCCAAATCATGATTGCCTTCATATGTAATCCGCATGCGATTTTTTTCGCTTTCATTTTTGGTCATTTCTTATCGATATATTTTTTTTTTTGTACTAGCCAATCCCCTTTTGCGGTTGGGTGGAACGTTTTTATGGTTGGTTAGAAAATCTCCCGCCATTTTTATTTTCCGAAGTGTGAATGGCGGATTATGGTTTTCAATTTGGATTTGCTTGTGCATGGTTGAGTCTAAATGAAAGATATATTAAAGAACCGATTTAATATCTTATATAGAGATAGAAACAGTTGTGGTGAAGCAAGAATATTAAAATTTATTACATTTATTTTATTTGTGGTACACTGTTAAAAAAATCTGTAGTGTTACTAGAAAATCTCTAGGAAACTCAGGTGCCATGAACTTTTCTAGTAACCTTACTGCATTAAACTTAGTAAGTAATACATACATTTCCTTAGTAACCATACTAAGAAAACTCTAGTAGATTTACAGGCGATTTTCTTGTATGTTTACTAAGAAACTATAAGTGGCTTCACCAGTGATTTTCATGTAAGTTTACTAAGAAACTGTTAGTAGCTTAACAGGCACTGATCTAAAAAGTAAAAAACTAGAGGGCGCCACTAATTTTCTGTTAGTTAGGTATTATTTCGAATTTCAGGACGAGAACAGATCTTACGATCTCTTGATCCGCGCTTCTTGCACCGAGGAAGGCACGTTAGACCTCGCGGCCATGGTTGACTTGCAATTTGTAAGCGTTTAAATAAAGAACTTAAAATGTTGATCGTTAAAGAAGTTTTATGTTATTGTTTAAGAAATTTTATTATTGATTTCTTTTTCCACGTTGCAAATTAATTTTAAATATTACTTTATTTAGGTTAACAATACTAAAAGAAATATGTTAAATTTAAAAATAACTCTTAGTAACTTACGTATTAAAAAGTTTTTTGGTTCATTATATTTATTCAAAAATCTGTTTTCTTTAAATTAAGTTATTAAATTCCAAGTAAATAAAAGAAATAAGTTATCGCACAGTAAACATATTTATCTATGCACGCAATTAAAAATGTTGTGTGTAAGTAAATGAAAAATAACTATTACCAGTTTAAACATAATAGTTTTCGGATATGAAGTTTTAGAAATAATTTAACGCAAATTGCATGTACTAAAATAAAAAAAGCCTCGTTTTTCGTTTTCTTGTCGTTGCTATATCGATTCGTCATAATTTGAATGGAAATGAAATACAAATTTATTCTTAATAACTACAACATTTTATTTATTGTTCAAGATAATAAAACTTATGATCATCATTAAGGAAATATTGAATGAGTGTTTTCTTTATAAGAATTTGATACTTACTAAAAATTGATTTTCCAACACTCTCAGAAATAACACTTTAATTTTTGACGATTCATGAATCCTCAAGCCTCATTTCGTTAATTTTGAGGATTGTTTCGTCAAACTATTATGTGACTTTTGAGTAAACGCGAATCCTCACTTTTACGATCAGTATTTGACGATTCTGTATCTTGATTTTGAAGAAACTGAATCTCATTGTTGCACTCACATGCTCAAAAATGACGAAATATTTTTTGATTAGACGACATTCAAATCCACATAAAAATGACGATTCAAATTTCCTCACTTTGAGGAAACGAAAACTTGAAACATTTGCCAGTAACAGAATCGTCAAAATTAAGGAAAATTTCGTCGTTTTTGAGCATTCATTTTTGAGAGTGAATGGTTGTTTCATTTTTTTTTTTGTATTTATCAGAGTAAAAAAATGATAATATGTACAAACAAGAAATATTATTTAGTCCAATTAAAAATAAACATTAACTGTCTGAAAACCTTTTGAAAATCAGGCTTATTGACAAGTACTGCAATGAAAGCTTGGAATGGAATTGTTTCACTTAGTACGGAAAGAAAACAAAACAACCAATGAAGTTAACCCTCTAATGCATGAATTTTTATTTTTATCCCAAAAAAATATATATGTATCTTTAATGCTCACACATTATGGGAAAAATACTAAAAAAATTTAACTGCATTAGAATTTAAACAATTTCAATTTTTAAATTTTTTTTCCATATAACAAGAACCAACTGCAAAATTCCAATTTTGATAATAATGACTAGAAAACTACTACAAATATTTCAAAATCCTTTTTAACTATGATTAATTTTGCAAAACAATTTTTTAGTATTTAGTACTAATATTATTATTCTTTGAATACTGCCAAAAACGTAATTTCCCAAAAGTTAACAGCCTCACTCTTTAATTTTGAATACACTTTTACTACTGTCATCTATGAGGATTATTAGTAACTAAAACTTTAAAATGAAATGTAATAGATGAAAAAACACAGATTTGTCTTGGAGGAGCTCTAATTTAATAGAATAAAGTGGATTATGCTACTTGTTACCAAACGGTAACAGTATGCATTAGACTGTTAAAGTATGTAGTTCGTGACATCAAAAAAGACACTCCCCTTTGATGAGTAAACTTTACGTTAGTATCTTTCAGAGAGCTAATCAGTTTTATTTCATAAGTGTTCACAAATCAAAACTGAGTTTAACTTAATAAAACTTAATAAATTAATAAATAAATGAAACTCATTTATTTTTCTTTGATTGCAGTTGGTAATGATAGCAGAGACCTCAACGGTGACCTCCACGACGAAGAATCCAAACGACAAAGAACGCAGTACAACGGTGACCAGCTTTATACAACGGTAAGAAAAATTACGATATTGTATTCTTTTCGACATATTTTAATATTTTTAAATGAACTTAACCACACAAATATATTTTTTGCAAAGTATTTTTGTAGTAGTAATCCTTATAACGTTCAAATTTAAAACCAACGGATGCATCCCCTCTGTGCCGAGAAAGTATCAAATATGTAGATTATAGGAAAAAGTCTTTATGTGCAATTCAATTATTTTAACTTAAATTTTTTTTCAATTTTATGCAATTTTCTTTCTATATATATTTAAGAACTGAAGCAAATTTAAATATAACAATGGAAATCGCAAAATGTCCCTATTGCAGATGTACATACCTCTCTAGTTCTAAGGCTGAGGGCGCTTACTGAAATATGTTGGTATTAGAGTGGCTGTATCTCTTAACTAATTAATGTACTAATCGAATAGAAGTCTCTTTTAAGAAAATTTCCATAACTCTGTCATAAGTATACCAATTACACTGTAGACCAACACACGGTCATTTATAACAAGGCTAGCAGTTGCCAATGTCTTTTAATCCGAATAAGATGTCTCTCCTGAGAGTTGGTTGCCTACTTAGATATCAGCTCGTCACTTAACTATGGTTCTAATTTAATACTCCCTTTGCTTTTAACTTTAGTGCGACGTTAATTCAACCAAATCAAACCATTTTATATAAAAAAAATCTTACATTTATTTCCTTAACTTTCAGCAAATGTGGCCCAAGTGGCCGAAACAGGACGACCTCAAAGCAGCAGCCGGGGCCATGGTTCCCGACCTGACGGCGGCCGCGGTCGCCGGTGGCGCCCCCTATTCCCTGCAACAGTTTCCCACCACCCCGGAGCAGGCCTTCACCCCGGTCACCTCCTCCGGTGAGCACGCAAAGCCGCCGCCGGACATCTCGTCGCATTATGACGCCGCCATGTCCGCCATGACGTCGCAAGTGCAGGCGTCATCGGCCGTCTACTCGCCGCCACTAGGTGAGACGTGGTTCACTGAACAACACAATTATTCAATTTTCAACAGCAGAATCGAAGAGTACACGGGAAGAACAGCTTGATTTCGTACAACACTCTTAGAAATAACACTTTCATTTTTGACGATTCATGAATCCTCAAGCCTCATTTCGTTAATTTTGAGGATTGTTTCGTCAAACTATCACTTGACTTTTGAGTAAACGCGAATCCTCACTTTTACGATCGTGATTTGACGAAACTGAATCTCATTGTTGTACTCGCATGCTCAAAAATGACGAAATATTTCTTTAGATTAGACGACATTCAAATCCTCAAAAAAATGACGATTCAACTTTCCTCACTTTGAGGAAACGAAAACTCGGAGCATTTGCCAGTAACGGAATCGTCAAAATTAAGGAAAATTTCGTCGTTTTTGAGCATTCATTTTTGAGAGTGAAGGCTTTCCTTAATAGCCTCTTTGGGGATGATAGCGAGAAATCGCCTAAACTGGTGTAAAGAAGCCGGTTACTCGCTTTGTTTATCTTTCGGGGCAACCCTGATTCTCGCCAGAGTTGAGTATAACGAGTCACACGTTTGTACCGCAAATGAAGAACCATTAGAAAAACCGGTTTCCGGTCGCCAATGTCAGCCAATCAGAGACAATTACGGAAAGATTCTAAGGAAATCAATCGATTCTTCCCATGTACTCTTCAATTGTCTTAAACTTGTTATTTTCCCGGGTTTGTGTCAGTTTACCAATATTTCGTCGCATTATGAAACGGCCATGACGCCGCAAATGCAAGCGTCATGGGCATATGAGACTTGGTCCATATAAATCATTTTTTCAACGACAAAAAAAAATGTCTTAAATTTTGAAATTTCGTTGGGTTTGTATCTATCTGTAACCATTTCGTCGAAAATGACCCATTGTGGCGTTGCAGGAACAGGTGTCGCGCCCCAACTAGGTAATTGCATATTGAACTACTTAAAAAAATGGTCGTAAAAATCTAAATTTTTTCTGGAATTAAACAGTCCCTGAAAAGATTTCGTTGAATTATGACACCGTCATGTACGTCGGACGTGTTGGCGTCATGGACGGCTCGTCGCCACTACATGAGACATGGTTCATGAAAGAAAATTAGAATTGATCAATTTTGACTTGAACTAACGCGATTCAAATAGCACGGCCAGTATGGTTGGAGCACGATTCCTCTCACCACAAGAGGCAATACAGTGCTTTCCGGGTTAATTGAGATCCACCGGAGCGCCAGTGCATTTGATTGTCATTATGCCAAGGTTTTCATGACATGAGTATAATTTCAATATTTGAAGATTGAAGGGGGGGGGGGGGGATTTAAAATGTTCTGAAAGTCAATTTTAGTACAATTTTTATGCATGTAATATATATATATATATTTTAAAAAAATCTAGTTCAAGTAATCAAACAACACTCATTTTTTTTAATATAAACTCAGCTACATTTTTTCACACTGTTGCTCATAACACCGTTGCTACAAACTTTTCTTTCAAAAAAGATTATCAACTAAACATACGATCTATATCAACAGAGTAGGTAAATTTGACAACCACTCTTTTTTCCTTTATTTGACAACTACAATACAATTCATAGTACTACTAAAATAAAAATATTTTCTACCAAGCCAGACACACACAAAAAATCTCTCCACAAAATACATTCAAATAGCAAAACTTTTTCACTTTGCGATTTGTTTATTCCTAACTTTCTGTGCATGTAAAAAAGAAAAAAGAGCCTCGGTCGAGGGACTGAGGGGTCCCTCGATCCCACGCTGCTCTGTCATGCCAGGGAAAGACCCAATTTGCTAGTTGGCTGCGCTTGCTTTGTTTGGCGTGCGTTGGCTCGACTTTTGGCCTCGAAGTTGCATGCCAATCAGGGTGTTAGTGACGGGTCGTAGGTTTTGTTATCGGGACATGGGGCATTTGGCTTTTTAACCTCCTTCTTTTTGTGGGAGGATTGTTTAAAAATGATTTAAATATTTCGAGATAGTAAAAGAATGAAAGGGAAACTTTGTATTAAAAGATGGAAAAACCAAGAGATTTCAAGAAAAATATCAACTTGATTGTAATATAGCAAATCGGATCTTCACTTTAGGGTCCGAATTTTATGCGCTTAAAATTTAAAAATAAGCTGCACTCTTAAAGCGTACGAGAGATTTTAACTCATTCTGAGTTAATTTTTACTTCTTCAGTGTCAAAAATGCACTTCTCCTACAAGAGTGGATCCTTTGTATGTTGAATCTGCGACAAAAACACTCCAAACGAGTGATTTTAACTCAGTCTGAGCTAATATTCACTCCTTTCCAATGTCGAAAATGCATTTTTCCTACAGGATTGGATTTCACTCCTGTGTTTTAAGAGTGTACCATAGCTCCTGCAGAGTTGGAAATCACGGTTGTATTCATATGTAAGGCTTAGTTGTAAATTGTATCTATAACAAGTTTTATATTTGGGTGAAAACCTGTGAGACTGTGCGTCACAATAAATAAAAACTGTAAAGTATTCAACTGTTATTTAAGCCGAATAAATCCTGTCTGCTGTATTTAGTCTTCAGTCAAAAGTATTTTACTTATATAGTATCCTAAAATTCAAAAGTTTTTAAAAATGAGATAAATTTTAACAACTTTGAAATAACAAAATATCTTGCTAAGAAAAAAAAACTATCACTGTGGACCAAGTTCTTTGATATCAGAGATATATATTGGAGAATGTGCAGTGCAATTAAAAAAAATTCAATCCATTATACGAATTTAATTTATTCCTTATTAGTTCTTAATTTATTTTTTATTCGTCATTTAGAACTTGGTTACCTTAATTAAAATCTGTCCATCTACAAAACATGAACAAAAATGTTCGAAACAACCTAATATGAAAATAGCCGTAGTTTTCATGTATCTTCACGAATACACTGAACTAAATAAATAAAAAGTATTGCGAAAATATCTAAAACTTGCCGAGAACTTGCCAGTTCGAGAGTCCTCAAAAGCCCAGCAGACGGCGACGTAACCAACCATCAAATTCGAAACACGGCTCACGGCCCAATCTTGGAACGGCATCTTTTTCTATATTCCAAAATGGGGCGCCCCCCCCCTCCTGCCCCCTCTAACGCCCCATGGGGGCGGCGATGACAGATGTCTGCAGCTTGTAACTCCGCGATAAAGTTGCCAAATCTCACACATCACTTGGCAGAGTGAATATTTGTTGTTGGTGGCACACGAGGGTCCTTCCTGCTGGTGGACTTGATTGGATTAAGCGGCGGGGGTAGAGATCGTTGTCTGGGAATGATTCGATTTTGCTACACTCTTTTTCGCTGGAGATAATATTGTTGCATTGTTGTCCCCTTCAAAAGGGGTGTAGGTCGTTGACAAATTGGGAAAGTGTGTGAGATTGAAGGGGAGATAACACAGCAATATTGCCAATTGTAGAGTATAGTCTCGCCATAGAGATTATAGTTAAAGTATTAGATTGGCAGATCACGTGACCTCCAATGCTAACGACGGGACGCGCACACTGAACTGAACTGAAACTCTGGAAGGAGTATCGAAACACCCGTCAAACGGGTCGGTGAAGCCCGGCAACCCTGTAAGAGTAACCCAACTTTTGCCGCCAATCCTATACTTTACCTGTTAAAATAGACATTTTTAACCAACTTTTTCAAGAATTTTTTAAGCAGAAAATTGATAGGTTATTGCTTTAGGAGGTTCTTTACATAATGAAGTTTCGGAAACATGTACTTTTAAAAAAATAGAATTGCGGCAACAAACTTTAAAACTGAAATTCCTTGGAGTACTATTCTTGGCGAGCGATTGGCGACATCCAATGCAAACTGCAAGTCAAGTGTCCATTTTGATCGGCGAGATTATGCCAAATATGGCACATATTCTCCCTAAAGCTGTCGCCAAGTGACCCAAAAAAAAGCTTCACCAGCTTATCATCGGGATGCTTCTTCCAGAGTTTCAGTTCAGTTCAGTGGACGCGCATGGAGTGCAAATTTGGAAGGGTATAAGGCCAGCGTTGCCACCCCATTAAGGAGCAAAATACTACGAAAAATTACCATTTAATATCAAAATTACAAAAAAAAACCAGAAAAGCGTTTCACATTTTTTTAAAGTCACTAAAAACATTCCAAAATGCAATTAGTATGTTTATGGTATCTTTTTTTGAAATTTTAGAATTAAATTGTTTTTTTGGAAGCACTTTTCTCCTTAAAGTGTCGGCAAAACAGGCCCCATATTATTGCAATTTTGCTCTCCATGCTCGCCCCGACATTAGCATTGAAGGTCACGTGATATGTCAATTTAATACTTTAACTATGATATCTATGGGTCTTACTCATTCAAAGTGCGGTGCAGACTTGATTATTGATAAACTAGTATACTCATTTTGATTATTATTTGGCAGTAGGTTTCTGATTAAACTTGCATTATATCCACAGAAATCTATTGTTTCTTAAGGCTTTCAAAAATATTCAATTTTCAATGAAGCTATCATTTTGATGTTTTTTTAACCTCTATTTGCAAATCATTGTCACCTGAGAAAATAGCCCCAATCGTTTGCGGAAATGTCAGAATGAAAGCTACAGAAAATACGTCACCAGGAACAAGCCAATAATTCTTGAAATTTATTTCATATTCTTTAGAAATGAGATTAAGGACTTAATTTACCGAAATCAAATATTTGGGACATTGCACTCATTGAGAAGTTTAGATATAAATGTATTCTTTTTTTAATAATTATAATTTTCATTGATTTCGAATTTGCCATTTTGAATAGATATTTTATCTTCGACATTTATAAAAAAAACATGTATGCTTAAATTCGTCAAAAATACATAAACTAGTATTGTACTAATGACAGATTTTAAATAGTTCAGGATTTTATACAGCATTAAATGGGAGTTTCATAAAACCCTGTCAGTAATCAAAGTCAGTTTACAGCACTATTCTTCAAAAGCATAAATTGGAACAAAAAAATCAACGA
The DNA here is from genome assembly GCA_023701765.1 of Hylyphantes graminicola. Lineage (NCBI taxonomy): Eukaryota > Metazoa > Arthropoda > Arachnida > Araneae > Linyphiidae > Hylyphantes > Hylyphantes graminicola. The sequence goes on along the minus strand of CM043113.1, from coordinate 74,846,268 downwards.
CTCTACATCCATAGTTCTATTTATTCGAATGAAGAGAACACAATAACCTTACCAACAAAGCAAAATAAAGACATCTCCTAAAAAATGGTTGTTTTCTGGTGTCAAAATAATATCGAACTTTTAGATGAGTTCTGTGAAAAATTGTAGCAAAAACATATCTTAAATATTTTTGGTCTGTCTAAAAGACAAAATCAATACTAGTTCGAAGAAATATAGAATATTTACATAGAAATTCATAGTTTTGGCGACACATAGTAGGATGTTTGGGTTAAAAAAAATGTCGCGACATTTTTATTTATTGCAAAGCAGAGGTTTCGAATATAAAAACTGTTTAGAAATATTTTTGTTATTCTGTTTGAAACATTTTCTGTATTGCTCCCATAATAGAACTGCATTGCTAATATTGAAGGGAGCTACGACATTGCTTATAGTAATTGCATAGCTTAAATTTTTTTTAGGATTTATTAGAGAAAATAAGTTTAGAATTAGCATTAAGAAGTACTTTCGTGAAGTTCCATAACAAAATAACGAAGTTTTTACTACATTCGCACTTATCTTGTGAATTAGAATATATTAAAATATTAAGGAATAAATATTTAATTTATATAAAAAAATAATTACCGATAACAATAAAATTAAACAAGCTAGATTTAAACTTGGGTAATATTTTGGAAAACGCACTGTAGTGAAGAATTAAAAATGTCCCCTAATAATTAGGCATAAGTTCTTACTTAATTATTTTTCAAAACTTACTTCAGTTTTTAATTTGGCACTAGAACTTTGAACTTAGTTACCTTTAAAATACAATCTAGTCACCTACAAAACCTGAAAAAAAATGTCAGAAACATATGAAAATAGAGAAAATGAAATAAAAAATATAAACTAAAGAAATATCGAATATGTGTGTCACAGTAATAGCAGCAGTACAGCTAAACTCCTATCAAACGAAGTTTTCTTCTCGTTTTTCTGAGTTATTGTTTCTTTTTCATTGGCAACAATAACTCAAACCCCGCGAAGCGTGAATCGCAAAAATTTCCTCTTTTTGGTTTATTTAAGGTCCTGGAAAAGTTTTACATCTCCTTCTTACATGTCAGGGGGCCAGGTAAACATTTCAGAAACTAAATAAAAAATAAATGTCATTCCATTTTTTTAATAAAAAAGTATTCGATGAAAATTCATTTTAATTGTATTTTTTTATTAATTTCTATCATCATATTATAGTTTTTATGATTTGATTTCCACATGTTTTTTGGGGTAACTTCGAATTTTGTCTCGGCTTTTGAAAATGTATCGTTACAATTGGTGCACATAGAAATCCATTCAAAGAAAAGTGCCTCCTCCTAATCTGATTTTTTGATAAAACAAAAAAGAAAACAGGGGAAAAAACTTTTCATTGTCACAAGAGCTTAGGATAGAAAAGCTCTTAAACGTTATATTAAATGTAATATGGCAAAGAGAACATTAAGTTTACTGTCTAAAGAACGCTTCTGCTATATTGTTTTCTTAGTAATTGTATTTTGGGAATCATAAAATATATATAAACATATTTAGATAAAGCTAAACGATTATATTAAAAAACCGTTTGATCTGTACACACTTTTCATTGAACCAAATAGGGAATACTCAACGTTGAAAAAATGACATTCGAATTCTAGCATTGACTAATTGCTATCATAAATATCCGTTGATTATGAGGTAAACTATTTAAAAAAATACTTTAAGAAAAGTTTATTTCCACTACAGATCGATGCAATCTATTAGGTAAAATATTTAAGACAATACTCTAAGAAATGTGTATTTCCACTACAGATCAATGCAATCTATTAGGTAAACTATCTAAACAATACTACAAGAAAAGCCTACTTTCACTACACATCAATGCACTCTATTAGGTAAACTATTTAAAACAATACTCCAAGAAAAGCCTACTTTCACTACACATCAATGCACTCTATTAGGTAAACTATTTAAAACAATACTCTAAGAAAATCCTATTTCCACTACTGATCAATGCAATCTATTAGGTAAATTTTTAAAACAATACTCTAAGAAAAGCCTATTTCCACTACAGATCAATGCAATAGGCCGCCTTCCCTAATCAGCCACTACTCATCAGGCGGCCTAGGTGGCCTGAGCCTACAAGAAAACAAATCCATGCTCGGGGGTTCCTTACTTGATCCTACATCTTCATTGTCGCATCATTATCAACAAGGTATCATTTATTAGCGGTTTGGGTTGTTTGGTGTTGGGTTTAAAGGCCTTAAAATAAAATAAAGAACACGGTACTCATCTGAAAACTATTGTTATTTGGTCGTTTATTCTTAATGTAGTCGCCAATTAGTATTTTAATTTAAATCATAATTTAATCGTTAATGGTTTACTCTGTGATTTAATCATAATTTAACGAATGATGAATGTGATTAAATCCAGTTCATTAAAATTTTTGATAAATTGAAAGTTAGTTTTCGCAGTAATACAACTTATTATTATTTTTTTTAAATGTAAACAAATTGAATTATATTTTTAATTGATAGATATTTTCCTCATTAGTTTTTTGCAACGATCATCCTCTAAAAAAACTGTTAAGGAAAACATTTTAAGGCTAAAATGAAAAAAAAAAATCTATTTTTTTTAAAGAAAATACAAAAAATATCACAAGCTTACATTCAAGAAACATATTTTTTTTAAACCAAAATTTAAAATTTGTGGTTTGACGATGGTACTGTGTTCTATATTTTGAATGGGCATGGGTTAAGGTGTCGGTTGGGTTTTGGTGGAGGTATGATGGTGGTAGTATGGTGATGGTGGTATGGTGTTGGTGTAAATTAACTTAAAATAAAACATTTTGTCTAATTAAGCGTTGGCCCTTTACTATTCGCTTTTTTTTTTGTTTATTCTTTTCATATGTGTGAATTTTTAAGCAAACTTTTCAATTGAAACGACGATATTTCGAATCCAATGAATTCATATTTCGATACAAATCACTAATTACAAATATAATTTCTGTAAAATAATTTTTAAGAGAAATAATGCCTCGTACTTTTAAAAAGATAAAGATTACCAGAAATATCCTTATTCAACTATCTTATTTTAAAGATGTCATCTCAAAATATTTTTTGTTCATTATTTAAAGTGAGTATAAACATTATACGGTTAGTATTTAGAATCAGAAGTTACCATTCACTTAAAAGAGCGTAATGATATCCAGCTGCGGGAAATGATATGAGTCCATGTTGTTCCTTTACTAACCTGTTTAATGCATGACTTCTGCATGAATTCTATTGCATGACTAATTTTGTTTGTTTATGTTGATTTCTGTTTTGTTATTTATATTGTTTTGTATGCTTGCTTTTTTGTATTGTGACTAAACTTTATGTTGTGTACCCTTGCTTCATGTTTAATAAGAAATTAATCCACCTTTTTATTATTTTTTTAATCTATAAAAGTATTCATTTTTAAATCGTAATTGAATTATTTAAAAACGTAACATTTTAACTATATTCATAAAAATCAATTTTAAGTGCATGACATAATTTTATTTAAGCGATTTTAATATTCTAGCATATTATAATTTTGTTAAATTAAGATTTAAAAAAAAATATTTTAATATTAATAGCTATTTAATTTTTATATACTTAGATGACTTCAGTATTAAACTATAATTTACCCTCTATAAAGGTGGATTAAGTTTAAATGTGTTTCTTTACCAAAAGCATGCCATACAGTACCCCTTTGCCGAATTAAGATTGATTGGAATTTAAGTAAAATACGATAATAACAAAAATAACTTTACAAAGATAGAAAAAAATTACATAACAGATGCTATATAATTCGTAGCACACACTATTTCCTGGCTTAAAAAACGTTTTCCAAACATCTAAAAATTTTATTGTATTATCACTTATCAAGATACAGTTTGCAAATCCTGCAGAATAGCACTAAAATGAGCTGTTATTTCCTTAAATAAAACGAACTTTAATTTCCTTGAATAAAATGAAAAATATGAAATTAATCACTTCCTCTCATTGCGATGGTACTTAAATTTTCAGAAAATTTATAATATATATTTTTAATTTTCAAATTTTCTTCCTAAAAAGATCCTCCGGCCCAACTCAAGTCGTCACAAGCCCTTAGTTTAATGTATTTCCTGTTGTCCCTTTCTATCCAACGTGAGGAACTTTAACACAGCTATGTGATCCTGTTATTCAGTACCTCCGCCTAGGGACTAGGTTCACCTGGTTTGATCCTCAACAACAGATTTTAAAAAACTTCGTACGATTAGGCCGTCCAGGATTTGGACTCCACAAATTTTACAGTCACGGGAAATCCCTGATAGTCGTTTTTCGAACTGAAGAAGCTGACTTTCTGGCGGGAGACACGTCACCATGTTACGTTAATCGAACCTAAATCTTGTGTAGAAGGAATGAGAAATATGCTCCAAAATCCCGACGATGCCTTACAATATTGGCTTTAAAAAATTGCATTCGGTGTCTTGTCAGATGTTGAAACTCACTTGACTGTGGCTCTAAAGTATGACGCCCGTCGCCAAAACCCTCTTGCAGCTCTATAGTGACGATAATTCAACCTAACCCTAACCTATATTTCAAACCTGGTACCTTCTCGATGACGTGATGGCAGTGCCCGTAACTGTCGCTATCTGTTAATCGAGCCCAAATGTAAGTAACTGCGCACTGGCCTCTCCGTAGCCGGAGTGGTTAAGGCATGAGCCTCAGGATTCAATCTTCTCAGGTTCGAATCCCACTTACTACCAGTCATCCTATAAATCGGATATCTGTACTGGAAAGAGTAGAAAAAATCCAACTCGTGACGGATGGGCCCGAGTACACTGGGACAGACGTGCTCGTTAAATCTGTGGAGTCCAAAGTCCCGACGGCATCAGCGTACTATATCGCTCGAAGTTTCCGCTGGGTGCCCGCTCAGGAGTCGATCTCGTCACTTGACCAGGGTTCTAAATTACGAGACGCTATTGGCTGTGTTAAAGCTCCTGACGGAGGCTAGAAATAGGCAGCCGGAAACGATTACATTACCTTACCTTACCTTACCTTAACTGCCTTAACTTACCACAATCTTAATTTGGCAAACCTCTTCCCCTCTGTCGTTTGATTCCCTGTCCCCGCATGTCGCATGACCCCTCTCGCCTTGCAGTGGGCGACGTGTGCAGTCGTTCCTCCACCCCGAGGAACGACCCCCACCAGCAGCAGCTGCCCCCCGAAGCCGCAGCTCCCCCTCCCACCTCCTCCTCCAGCTTCACCCTCCTGCAGCCGCTGCACTCGGCTGCACAGCTGGACCCCTACGCAGCCACGTTCTCGCCCTCGCAGTTCCAAGGTAGGCTACGAAAGTGTTCAATACTAGATAGGACACGAAAACTGGCATTCTTACTTTCAATAACATAATTTGAGGTGCTATTTAATGAAAGTAATACTATGGGAACGAGTATCGGAAATTGGTATTTTTATCTGTTTGGAGGAAGCTGATTCCGAAAAAATTGTTTTTTCATTGAAGAACATCATAAGTAGATTTAACAGGAACGTTAGTTAGTGTACGGGGGACTCCATGGTTGTCCTGTTTCGAAACGAGAATATTCCGACTGATTGTCGCTACTCTCTACTTTAATCGAGCCCAAGTCTAATATAACTGCACACAATCATCTTAATTCGGCAAAACCCCTTGAGTGCAGTCGTTCCTCCTCCCCGAGGAATGAATACCAGCAGCAGCTGCCCCCCAAAGCCACATCCCCCCTCCCACCTCCTCCTCCACTTTCTCCAGCTTCACCCTCCTGCAGCCGCTGCACTCGGCTGCGCAGCTGGACCCCTACGCAGCCACGTTCTCGCCCTCGCAGTTCCAAGATAGGCTAGAAGAGATAGGCGAACTATCTCTATGGCTACGAATAGATGGTTTAGGCTATAGTACAAATGTCTACACTCGAAAGGTGCAAAGAGCCGGTGTTTTTTTAGACAGTTTTATCTAGTTAAATCACCCAATATTTTTTTTTATCTTTCTGTCGTTTGCTACAAATTAATGCTTTGGTCCATAGCATTTAGCGCCCACGCTAGAAAGACACGAAAATCGGCGATTATTCCATAGAGTTTCATATATTTTTAGCAAAAATATATTTATATATTCTTCCTTATAGTTTTATACAGGTATCTTGCTACTTTTAGCAAACAGTTTTCTTTTTTTCTAAACTCAAAAGCAGTCGGGATAATGAACATACAGATCTGCGATGGATGTGATTCAGTATGAATTTGTTGGGATGTTTCGAATCAGAATAAGTAGCGATTGACTACAAAATTAGGCCACTTTCCCCTTCCGCTCCCCGCATGTTGCATGACTCCTCACGCTTTACAGTGGGTGATGTGTGCAGTCGTTCCTCCACCCCGAGGAACGACCACCACCAGTTTCCCAAAGAGCATAACATAGGTTAGGAGAAGTTAAGAGAGGTTAACATATCTGTTAATTAAAAAAAAATGGAACTTAAGGCCTATCCTGGAACCCTGCAGAATAAATCCTTGCAAGGAGTTTGGTTTAAATTACTGCAAGTGATAGGTAGTACCAGATGCTACCGTCTGATACTACATTTTACTATATCACTACATATCACGTCTGGTTCATAACAGTTTATTGAAAAATAACTCCCCATCCATCACCCCTCCCCAAAGATGCTGCCCTTCCTTTAAAAAAAGAGAGAATTTGGCATTCGAGTGGATTCCGAGTCTGTAGTCTACTTTTTGCTGGTACTTTGAAAATTGTTAAAAAACGCTGGTAAAGTTCAATTTTAAATAACTGCAATCGAAATTATATGACCTATAACTACTCAATAAATGTTTGTAATAGATTTTCAGATATTATTTTGTTTGTGACATGTGTTATAAGTATAAAAGAATGGTTCTAAGTATTAATTTTAAGCATGAACAACTTGCTTCGAATTCAACCTTATCTATAACTTTTTTTTGCAAATTTTTTTAAGGTAACTTGAAAAAATATGAATAAAACTACAATTCAAAAAGCATTTAAAATATCTTACAATACAAAGAAAACAATGTAGGTTTTTAAAGAAAACTGGGCTCTTACCTAGAACTTTGAAAGTATACAATTTTGTTTTATACAATTTTTTTTCAAATACTAAAGTATTATCATTTCATGGTGTCATTTGCTGTTGCAAACACGCTAAACTATTACACTAAAACGTAATATATAAAAAAAAACGATTTCCACTCATAAAAAAGCACTTGCTTGCGGCTCATTTATTTCTTCGACTCTAAAACTATACCTTTTTTGGAACTAGTTTCATAAATGAAAGATGTGAGAAAAAGATTCTCGAATTTTTTAAGAATAATAGTTTTTCATGGAGTTTTAAAGTCATCATAAAATGGAAGCATATTACTCCCTTTTTCTTATCTTTTATCACTCCACATTTTTTCATAAAAAGCAATTTCAGAAAAACAAACTTCATATTCTTGTTATTGGTTTCAAAATAATTCCAGAAAAATCGTCATTGCGACATAAGCCTATTTCACCACTTCGACAAATGGCAGGCGATTATTCAAAAACTCCTTATTATTATTATATCCTTTACATTCTCGACCGTAAAACGATCTGCCGGCTCATTTAAGTCGTCGTTCGAAAAGTTCAAACTCGAAAACTAACACCCTAACCCCTCAAAGCAAAGGTAAAAATTACCCCAAACATAATAACTCAGCGATGTGATGGGAAGGAGTTTTAAAAATGTCTTCACGGCTCGTAAGACGTCCGTACTAAAACGCTGACACAAATTAAAACGCTTCCCAGCACTTAAGAAAACCAATCCAGGGAGGTTCTGCTTCTTAAAGATCTCGATCAAGCTCGTTCGTGACGCAAATTGAATCCTTCAATACCTAAAAAGACTCAAGTTCACAGGTAGATTTCCATCCACACTTCTTCTCTCAATAGAACATTAAAAGATTGAAGATCAGAGGGAAAGGCGCCAATGGGATCTGACCTCCTTTTTACATGTCGCTGTTCAATTGACGGGGCTCTGATAAAACTTCTAGAAGTCTGGTAGTAAAATTTCGTGGCTGTTTATCGGCTTTTGGCTTCTGTAATTGCGGGCTTAATGGGGCGTGTAACACGGGTAGCTCTCGGTTCCGTAACAGCTCTCAGTTTCTTGGCTCAAGATTTTGGGTGATCAGTCAGCATCCTTCACTGGGATGCGGGGGATGAAATGAGGATTTGCTCTTGCGCCTCCCGCATCACATTTTTCTTCTTCGGTCCTGTTTTAAGCTCTTTATCGAGCGGTTTTATCTGAGGGGATTGATGAAAAAAGTGACAATATATAAAAAGTTTGATGGATATGTGCTTGGAAATAACGAGAGAGAGTTTGGAAACTCTTTTCTCCCTCCAATTAAAAATAGTTTTGCCTTGCAAAAATTATGACTTGATTTTTATTAATATTTTGTTGGCATGCATCGCATATGAAATTTACCTTGGTTTTGACACTAGAAATTAATGCTATTTTACTAATTTAACCTTAATATAATAGAATTTTTTAAATGTTTTGTTTAGGTCCTTAGCCAAACCTTTGTCTGATTTTTTAACTTCTAGTGATTGTTAAATATTATAATTTTAAAAATTCATAAAATCGTTTCATAATGTTTTTTAAGCAGTATGAGTTTAAAGATAAAGAAGTTTTGATTTCGATTTTAAATATGATCGTATTGAATCTTAAATATTATCAAAAATATTTACTGTTTAAATTGCAAAAATATTTTTTAATTAGAATTTTTATTTGAAGAACCATTAAATAGTACTTGAGAATAAATCCTAAATATTTATAGAATGAAGTACTGTTTCTCAGAGATTACTTGCAACTTCTCTCCTTAGCTAAAACTGTAGTTAAAAAAAATATCGGAACTTATTTAAAATTTATTCAGAATTTTGTGTAGTTAGCTAAATTTCAAGTAACCAAGAAAAAATCACCCTTAAAAAAAGTATAATTGAAATCGAAATTGAAAGTAATTTGCATATTCAAAGAATTCATCTCGAAAGTGCAACAAAAAAACGAGATGTGAAAAATATTAATAACAAAAACAATGGCATGACAATGCGCATGCTCAGCAAACTAAAGTTGATTCGTCCTTTAATTTCTGTTTCGACCAATCGCAATCTCCCATGCATATTTCATTTCGGTGATGACAGTCCTCTGCGAGTTTTTGTCGTGCATCTGAAAAAAAACCTAGAAAATTATCCTACCATGAAGGAAAAATCTGGAACCAACTGCTACAATAAGCAAATTAGAAAACAGACCGCACCAACATAAAAAAAATTCCCCGAAAAGCGGCAGAAACAAGGGACTTGCATAATACGCGCCAGTGCAAAAATATGCACAAAAAACCCATCAGGAGAAAGTAAAAATTCTCCTCTGAAATTAGTTTCTAAACTTCAACATCCAAACAATAAGATAAGTCGAACAACACATATATCCATAAAAGAAAAAAAAAAACAGTCTCTTTTAAGAAAGTTCTTACGACAAAGAATCATTGTTCTAAAAAAGAAAACGGGAATGTTTTTTTTTTTTGTTGCGTTGTTTTCTTGATTTCTTCTTTTTTTTAATCTCCTTTTTCCGGAAAGAAATCAAGAAAAGGAATGCGCTGCGGAAAAGTTTGTTTATTTTCCTTTTTCTTCCCATTTCCTTCTTGAAGTTGCTACAGAGTTATATGTATTTTTTTTTCTTTTTCTTCTTCTTCAACATACTCCCACCCTTTTTTTGTGTGTGTGTCGGAAGAGAGGAGAAGTCATTTCTCAAGAAAGTTGCCCTTTTGGTTTTAAGTGTCGGGGAGGAATTGTCTCTGCTTTCGATGTGACGTCGGAGGGTTGTCCCGAGGAATTCGAGACGTCGTCGCCAATTAACTCGCCAAGAGAGCTAATGATACCTCAAATAAAACTCAACTGATGATCAGTGTTGCAAGTAAGGGTAGATGCGGGGTGACGCTTCACCCCACAAGAAAATTTTTATCCTTCCCCCCACTTCTTATGTCTCTCAAATCCATAATCCATAGAGGGGGTTAAGGGGCATAGCATTCTTATTGAAGGCATCCCCCAACTTATTTTTTTCCCACTTTCACCACTGCTGATGATTGTGTTTACCTGAGAAGTGGTTTTTCTTTCAAGGTTTGGAGGAAGCTGTTACCTCAAAACAAAAATTTAGGGCATAGACATCTCAATTGAATTTACCGATTTTTAAAATCTAGTCCGATCTGAAATAAGACTATCAATTAAAAGAATTCTTTCAGAAACAAAAATACCACCAGAGCTAACTACTAAAACATGATGGCAATACTTTCAACTCCACAACATTGCTGAAAAAATCCTAAACTGTCAACACATTGATTTAATAGCCATTATGTCAATTCCCACCCCAAATATCTTTCCAGGAATGTTTTCAGTGAAACCTGTTAATGTCACTATAACCACCTTAAACATATTGAAAATATCTTAATCTCCACGACACAGCTGAAAATTTTCAACTCGCCAACACCATGATGCAATAGCCATTATGGCAACTCCCACCCCAAGTATCCTGCTAGGAATGATGTCGATTTGTTTTCCCACGGCATCTCCCCCCCCCCCCCTCCTCCCACGGGACACCCCACAGTGGACAGGTTGACAGATGAAATACTTCCTGATAGGACCACCTCAAACGCCACAGTTCTAGTATCCAAAGAAAAACGCCAAACGTTGCATTGTTAGCACTTTTGGCACCCGAAACATAATTCTTATTGGCGTAGTATTTTTTGTTGGTCTTGATTTGAGATCTTAGTTTCTTTCGGAATTGCGGAGTTTGAAGGTTTTGACAAGGCACCAGGTGTGGTCAAATGGTTAGGAAAACTACTTGCCATTTTTTTTTAATTAGATGATAAAAATAATGTATTTAACCCATTAAGACCTAAATTATTTTTTAATATCAGTTTTTAAACCACGTATAAAAACAAAAAAAAAAACTTTAACTGGGTAGCGAAATTAGTTATTGATAGTTTGATACATTACTAAGCGTACAAATGCAAAAATAAATAATTAACGCTACCTTGGAAACAAAAAAAAGAATGTTTTTATGGTGGCAGTATTTCAGTTTTTGTTGGGGGCATATGAACACGGTAGGCTTTAACGGATTAAAGTACAGCATGTAATTTTAACATGCAGTCATAACTCGTTACCATGGATACAGGTTGTGGTCAGAAAGTGCTCCTTCCCTCCAGCAATGTGCATAAATTGGGAAGGGGGTTCCCTCTCGGAGAAGTAAGACTTCCCCCTTCACTGATGTTCTAGGCCTTATACCAACAGAAGCTGCAACTACTACTCTTCCTGTCTTCCAGGCTATGCTCAGGTAGCACACAATAACAATATTAACCTCTTCCATAGGGCTTCCTTCTAATTGCGTTATTCATTTATTTTCACTCACCAACACTGCATAGCTATCATCTAGATGAGAACCATCACTTAATTAATTGCGTATAGAATTTTTAAAAGACAATAACCTTGCTAATTTATACATCTATATACACATCCTCCCTTACCGTCGTGATTTATCTGGCATGGCAGTATTTGGCACGCAATGAGGTGTCGAGAAAACAAGCCACGGCTGTATCCATGTCTTTACCATAGAATTAAGAGGAATTTGGAAATGCTTGGCGAGAAAAGAAGTGAAGCCGTCAGAAAGTCGCCAAGCAACCCTTGTAAGCCCAAACAAACAGCTCACTCTTTATGTTAGCTAATGCTGAAACGCTTAATTTTATTCCGAAAAAAAAAACGTTTATTAAAAATTGAAAATAATTGTTCGGTTGGTTGGTAGACATATATTTTCAGGCTTGTGTGCTTGGTCGCAAGGACCCGCTTATAAACCATCGTCAAGTAGGACAACACAATACACACACAAAGACATAAGACAGATGTTGCCATCTGTCGCCACCTCCGCAATTTAGTTACTCCCTGAAGGGGAGGGAAATTTTCTCCAGGGACCTGTACCCATGGGAAACTGCGCAATGACCGCCCACAGGACTTTCGGACCCAACAGATTTTACGAGCACGTACTCCGCATATACTCGACAAACAAAAACATCCATGCCTGAACGGGATTCGAACTCGGACCCAGCAGCTCCAGAGACCAATGCCCTAACCACTACGCCGCTGGATCGTAATTGTTTGTGCTGTTGTAGGCTGTAGCACGAGATCGGAATTTACACAATATTGCAGTAACTTCCTTCACATGTAAGAAAATTAAGTTTTATTTGTAGCTTTATTCGAGAGTCGCAAAATCACCAAGTCGGTTAATGTAATGAATGCAATTTTTTTTCCGGCTGCCTATTTCTAGCCTCCTTTCGGAACTTTAACACAGCCAACAACGCCTCGCCATTTAGAACTCTGGTCAAGTGACGAGGTCGACAAGTGAGCGGGCACCCAACAGAACTCCGAGCGACATCGTACGCTAACACCGTCGGTACTTTGGACTCCACAGATTAAACGAGCACGCATGTCCCAGTGTACTTGGGCCAACCGTGATTGAGGATTTTTCTACTTTTTCCAGTACAGAGATCCGATTTATAGGATGACTGGCAGTAGGTGAGATTTGAATCCCTGCTCTTCTGAGAAGGTTGAATCTCTAGGCTGATGCCCTAACCACTTGGTCACGGACGGGCCAATAAACCCATGCTAACTTCACTTTAACCCTTTCAGTCCCAAAAATTTACTACACTACAGAAACATCTGATATTCACAAAATAAGCTTATTTTAGGTCAAAAATAAGAGTTCATAAGAAAAAAAAATCATTTTACTTTTTTCTATATGGTTTTTGAAATAATGCCGAAATTTTTTAACTGTGAAAAGCAACAAAAAAAACATATGTATTACCTAAAAACACCTCGAGTTATATATTTTAAGGTATCTGACCATATTATTAAAAAAAATTTAGTAATTATTTTAACCGAAATAGTTTAAATTGTGTTTTAAATATGCGGAACTGAAGTGAACTTTTCAAAAATCAGGTGAAACGCTTGTTAGCTATTTTCTAAATAAAAAAAAGAGTAGTTCTGACTTCTATTTAGATTAATGCAAAATATTGTCTAATAGAACAAAGCGTGAAGAATCGAATAATGTGTGTTTGGATGTCGTACCGGGACATATACATTTGGGAAAAAATATTGAAAGCGATGACGCCAAATGGCATCACTGGGACTGTAAAGGGTTAAAATTGCGCCAAACAGGTCTTCAAGCACATTGTTTGGGTTTACCACAAAAGCGATTGATGGCTCCACTTGGCAGGCTGGTTTTTGTATCTTCTTATCTCCGTAGCCTTTACACAACATCTTTTATTTAGCCTTGATGTGGTAGGCAATAAATAATCTTTTAAAAGTCTAAGTATACGCAAAGTACACTCAGGGTAGCTCCCGATTCAAGTGCCAAGCGGGAATTTTAATGTAGATCTGTAACAATGACTGATGGGGGACTGTGGAAGAAGGCTCTTCTTTGATGAGAGAAGACAGTCGCTGAATACCTGGGTGGTGCAGGCGTGCCAAGTTTTGAAAAGTTGCACCAGTATGGCGAATTATAAGTCATATTTTTTATTCAAGGGGAAATATCAATCCTATCTACCTTACGCATTCATTTTGAGATCCTAACTTTTTTTAAAGTATTGCCTGGATATCTTAGTCCTTTTTCACCAGGTATGAGAATCATCATAACACCAAAATAAAAGGGTTAAGGAAAAATAGTATAAAGTTATTTCATCATTGCCATTTAATTATGTCCTAATATATCTTGCGAATAGTGACTTTAATTTTAAAGATTATCAATTACTAATTGAATGATTGGATGACACATTCTCCATTTTTTTTTGTAGAATTTAAAATATTACAGCTTAAAAGAATATGTATTTACTTGGGTATAAAATCCAAAAAATATATATGAGCCAAGCCTTTTTTTTTGCCTAATGTGTTCTAAGTTTAGGAAAAATCCTTAAACTTATTACCTATATTTATGAAATAGTCTATTTAAAGTGCGTTTTTTTTATATTTTCTAGTAACATTCGCAACAATCACAACTACCAAAGCATCTTCTTTCGGAAAGCATTGTGCCATTTAACAAGCACCATATTGTGCAACCAATCCAGTTCATTGTACACTTGATTTGGCGACTTTCTTTTCCCCCTGTCTCAAAGAGTGTAGAAATTGACAACCCCACACAGGTATCTCTGCCAAAAAATCTCAGGTAGCGAAGTATCTCTGCCAAGAAAATACGACTCTGATGTGAAAGAATGAAAAAAAAAGCGCCAAACACAACAATTTCGCCTAACAATGAATCTGGCTTCTGTTCCTTCCAGCAAAATGCATGCCTTGTTGTCGAAGGTGCAGAACCCAGAAGCTGGGGCTGATTCTTTTCCAGAAGCAGTGTGGAACAAGAGTACGATTGAAGACGCAATGTCTTGTGCTTGTCGCGTTGTATTATCCTCAAATTCCAAGATTCAGAGACTCCTCTTTTGAAATTGTGAAACGAAATATCAGGTGTCACTATGTTTGGATAACGTTATCAAACACCGATCTGTTGTTCTCAACGTGAAAGCGAACGTATTAAAAGACATTGCTCCCTGTTACAAAACCTTCTTTGCCTTAGAACCTTATATGCGTTTCTATACCACCAGTTTGGGTGTTCTAGTGGTCTAAAAGATAGGGTGGGTCAAATGGGTTACCCTGGTTACCTTTTTTTTTCAATTCGAAAAAATAGAAAGTAGTTATTGACATTACGTACAGACAGAGGGATATAAAGTATTCACGATCATTTTCTGATGTATCGTTTTCTGATTTTCTCTTTAAAAATAGAGCTTATAGTACTGATTTTGGAAGAGAGGTAAGAAAGGACATCTCAAACATGTCAATAGCTATACCTTCCATTTTTAAAAAAAGAACTTCTTTCGAATTAAAAAAAAAGGAAGGTAAGTTAAAAATTGAATGGAGCAACTGCTATACAGTGGAAAGGCTTTCTGTGTGTATTTTTCAGCTTACGAGACAATTTTGTGCATCAATATGGTAGCAAATTTCTTGGTTAGTTGGTCTATAACTGACGCAAAATTCCAAAACGTTTAGGATTCAATCGAAAATTACCTATTCAACTTTAACCATTTCCTTACTGAAACGCCCCTAAATGCTCGAACAACTAAGGATTCGATAATGTTATTCCTATCCAATATTACGAGGAAGCACAAATCTTTCGTAGCTACAGGGTCATAACTTGCATTTACTTCCACATTGGACATGAAAACTTACCTCGTGTTTTCTTTTTCTTGCAGTGACGGGCGGCGCGGGCGCAGGCGGTGTGACGGGAGCAGAGTACGCGGCGTACGCCTCCCCCTACTCACAGTACTCCCCGGCCGCGGCGTACAGTGCGTACGGATACGGATCCAGCGGAATCATAAGTGAGTACACCCATGCTGTCATCCACTTGGACGACAAATATTATACTAATTATTAGTAATAACAAGCTAGAAGAAAAATATTGTGATCTGTGTCATCAGATTTTCTGGATGGGAAAGTCCGGGGCACGCATGTCATATGATTATGTGGCATGTAAAAGATCTTTGGAGGGCAAATTTGGCTTGGGTTCTCTCGGCAAAATTAAATCTCGTCACACTTTAACACCCACAGGGAGCTCAGATTCATTGTAATTTCCGCGTCAAAATTGGTAGCGAGAGCGGCTTAGATGGTGACACAAAAAATTCTCTCAGTTCTGGGGAATATGCCGAGTCTGCAAAGGGCTGACCGCCAATACTACAGAACAATTGGAAAGAAAAACATTGTGATCACTAAATCAAGCATGTTCATTTCTATACCATCAGAACTTTTGACTTACGCACTCAAACGTTTTTGTTAGGTTAAAGCATAACTAACTATAGTATCAGGCTTCGACAATTAACGGTTTTACGCGATGACAGAGTACGGACTATGCTTTTGGAAGCTCCACTAGAGTGAAGCGGTGGGTGTCTACGTCCAGTGAGCGAAGCTTTGCTGTAGTAACGATTTCTATCCCACTGCACTCGAGTTAGCGTTAGGTACAGTGAATACCCGTTAAATCTAGTTCAGCTGTTAGTGTCACAAACACCTTACCGGCCACCTGCTGACCACCTTACCGGGACATAAAGCACCAGCACCCCAAAGCCCTAGGTCACGAAAGCGGAAATAGGCAAGGTAGGCCTTGGCCCAGAAATGGGCTGTTGTGCCGAGGAGTAAATAAGTCACTGAATAATTTTTTGTATCCCTAATTTTTGCTATCCTAAATAAGTCACTGAGTGAGACCAATTACTGCATATTCTTCTTTGACTACAACTCTATGTAATTCTCTTGCAGATCCCTCTTACTACTACGCACCCGGAGCCCGCACCACAGGGGCGAACCCGAGCTTGGCCGCCACTTCCCCGATCAGTCCGAACAACTTCAAGGCGGAACGATGCTAGTGAACACAGACTTACACACAGAAACTTTTTAAAAAAAAGGTGTCTTTGAACGTTTCGTCCAAAACAATAGGCGTCGAAGTAATAAACCAAAAATGAAAACTAGAGGAGGCGACGTCGCTACTCTACAGCTTGAGCATGCCTGTGGAAGCAGGGTCATGTCCAGATTAATTGAAGTGCATAAATGAAGCACAAATGAATCCTGTGTGTTCTTGCAAGAGCCGATAAAATCTAGTACGTTTGTGCAAGCTTGATATGTTCATCCAGTTCATCATTTGTGGAAGTTCAGTATGTACATGCAAGAGCCATTCTATTTATCTAGGAGCATTAATCTAATGCGTTTGGGCAAGTGCCGATGAAATCCAGCGCTTATGGCAAGTTCGACGAGTTCATGAAATTACCGATGAAACCCAGTCAGCTTGTTGCCGATGAAATCAAGTGCTTATGGCAAGTTCAACGTGTTCGTGCAAGTGCCGATGAAACCCAGTCAGCTTGTTGACGATGAAATCAAGTCAACTTGTTCCCGATGAAATCAAGTGCGTTGGTGAAAGCACAGATACGTCCAGCGCGTTCTTACAAGCGCATATGAAAATCAATGTGTTCATGAAATCTTAACGCAGTTCTTACCACAGTAAATGAAATCCTGTGCTTTTTGTGCAAGTACAAAAAAAATCAATGTGTTCATGAAAGCGAAAGTGAAATCCAGTATGTTCGTTCATGATGAATGATGTGTGTAGCTTGATTATACTCAGTGACATCAGGATTTCATAGAGGGTCTTCCGGCAGACCAGCGTCGTGATCTGTAAAAAAGAACATTTTCCATCTATCCTGTAACAATGCACAAGTTGTTAACATATTGAAAAAGCGTTATCATGACTCTTTAGTTGTTGAAATCTAATTGATTTTGTTGTGAATCTAATTGTCAGTTGAGTTTCTAATCTTAGTGAGCATAAGTACGAATACATCGAACTGCATTCCTCTTCAGTAAAAAAATTGAAAGAATACAGAGACTTTTTAAAACAAATACCAGTGCATTTTTAATTCATCGTACAGTTTTGTATTAGGACTAATTTTGCAGACAAATCTGCAAGCATTAACTTTTTATTTTTATCTAACAGCGATTAAACCATTTTCAAACAAACAAATCAAACCAGTGCATGTCTAAAGAAAATGGCACACTCTACATGGACAAAGCACATTTACGAAAATACCGATTTATACCGATAACGATTTATAAAGATTCCTATTTATACGAAAATTCACGAAAACTGTTGAAAGATTCGCATGTCATCGATGTAACTGAAGACCAAAAAAGATGTATATTGTTCCAATGTATTTATTTCATTCTCTACGGACTGCTGCCACTCAAAGATAAGAGTTTATTCAAGTAGAGATTGAAAATATCTTTCGAACTTTTGATTAATTTTTTATTGGAAAGTGTGTAAAATTAAATTTCTAACACAGGGTACGAAGGGATGAGTGCCCTTGATACATTTTAATATTTGAGACCAAAGATTTTGTTTTCATCACCCCTTGTTCCTCTGATTTATTGTGAAATATACGTAAAAAAGCATTATCTATATAGATAAAATATTATTTTATTTGTGAATATTTTTTTATTATCCACATTGTTAATAATCTGCCTACCTATTTATTTATGGGTTAAATAATTTTTTTAAAAAATGTAATGATAAATTTTGAATGGGTATTTGAGGAGTAAATATGAATTTAAGTAGAGAATTGTTTATTTATAAAAGTTATCACAAATAATTTTGAAAAATTTCAATTGTCCCGATTTACAAAATCAATATAAATTATTTTTGTTTGTTGGTAATACATTAACAAGTATTTAAAAACTAATGTATTCCATCAAAAAGATGGTTGTATTTCTAACAATGTTGAGTTTTCTGAGCTTCATCAGTATTTATGCACAAAGGACTTAACTTCCTTTTAGTTTTGAAAGTCTTTATTAAACTACCAGAACAAAAAAAACACATTTTATTAGGCAAAAGATGAGATTTTATAAAATACACTTTTGATTTTATGAATGTGGATAGTAGGCATTACAATATTTTGGGTCATTCTATAACAAATCCCGTAAAAAAAACAGTTTCAATCTGAATTAAGTCAAAAATTTACTTCTTAAAGTTTCATCAAAAAATATTTGATAGATTGCCATGCTAGTTTTGATATGGAATGACCTACACTCTTAAAACAAAAGAGTGAAATCAGCTCCAGTAGGAGAAGTGCATTTTCGACACTGGAAGGAGTGAATATTAACTCAGACTGAGTTAAAATCACTCGTTTGGAGTGATCCTATCGGAGGTTTAACACACAAAGGATCCATTCCTTTCGGGGAAGTGCATTTTCAAGACTGGAGTTGGGAAAAATAACTCAAACTGAGTTAAATTCGCTCGTTTGTTTTAAGAGTTAAAGTAACTTCACTGTACTTTCAGTAAAAGCTTCATTTCTGTGTTCCTGTTAAATCAAGACGGAGAAAATAGTCAGTCATTTATTTGTTATTTATACAAAGCAGATAAGCATCGAACACGGAGTCATGTTCTTACATTTTTTTAATTTTTAAATATTGTGTTAAAAAAAGCAATATGCAATGACAAAATAAACTCAATGAACACAAAAATATAATTATGTGTTTACCTAATTTTAGTTTTATATTTAAATTTTAATGTAAATAATATTGTGCTTGATCTCTAATGCGAAATTGAACAAAATATTTAATATATTTATATTATTTTATGTATAAAAATGAATGGACATTTTGCAAACACAAATTGCAATACCATAAAAAAAATTGTAACTTTTCTTTGCTTAACAAAATAAATCATGGTAGAACAATATTTCATGTGATTGATATCGAATTTTTTCCTATATTATTTCTAACATCACAATATCTTTAAAATATCGGCAATCATACGATATTATGTCCTGAGAAAGGATTCAGTTCATAACATAGACCATTAAATATTTATGTTTGTAATTATTAAGTTTTCTTGACTAAAGGTTATTGAAACGAAGATAATTATAACTACACAAAATTATAATTTTAACCGTAATTTCTTGGGAATTTTAATTTTTGTACTCCTGTTCAACCAATTTAATCAGTTTTTAAAATTGTTTTCTCCATTTTAATTGGAAAAAAAATCAATTGAGTTGAAATTATTTTGCATTGCATCTGCTTTTACTATTTCATGTTATGTTAGTTGCATTTATTTATATGAGTAAAACTTAAAACATCATAAGAAGATTTTCGAAAATGTTAACCCTGTTGTAAAATATGGTTGTAAATAAAACAGTAAGTTATATCAATAAAGATTGTGTATTTATTACGTACCGTATTGCTAAGCACAAAAAATACTATCAAAATAATAATTTGTTGAAATTCAAGTGAAAAAGGAGACAGTCTAAAGCACTTATACTAATCAGCGGCAATAAATAAGTGAAATTCATATTTTGTGGAAGTAAATATACGATGTTAGTGAGGTTGTACGGTTTTTTGACTGTCTAGTTGTAGGCTCCATAATGCTGTAAAAAAACCAAATATAAATCGTACTTTAGAACCCTGAGCAAGTGACGAAGTATCACATCTTTGATTATTTGATAATATGCAGCATTTTTCTTTTTAAAGAGTTGCAATTTGTGAATTAGACTTGTGCAATACTCGACAAAATCATTCAACATAATTCAACTAAATAAAAAAAAATATCGAAATACGGATATTTTGTGATATAAAAGTCAACTATCCAATAAATTTTTTATATTAGAGTGACAGCCTTAAAAGCAATATTCGTTCCAAATTAGATCAACAATTCAGTTGAAGACCAACATCTTGACAACCTAGTCACCCACACACTTCATAAAAAAAAGAACGAAATTTGACAAAAAATATAAAAGATTGGTTCCAATGTCACACTTTTCTAATAAAAGAAGGAATATTCAAGATACGAACGGATAAAACCTATTCCTGTAAGGGGGTACGGACAGACGGAAGGACAAGGACATCTTCAGCATTCCAATACTTACTTTAGCAGGTAGGGTAGGGTAGGGTATTTTACATATATATTCCGACTTGTGTGCTTGCTCAGTGAGCCGCTTATAAGTCTTCGTCAAGTAAGACAGACACAGAAAGATTTTTTACTGTCACAAAGAGAGGAAATACACCCAGGGCGAAGGCGGGAATCGAACCCGCGCCCGTTACAGCACGCAGACTGCTGGCCTGCGATGCTTACCCCTCGGCCATCCGGGCCCCACTTACTTTAGCATTTCTTCATTCATTCGAATAAAAAAAAACAGTAGACTAAAAACATATCCAAGAAACAAGAAACCAGAGAAATGACCCAAGCCGGACGGTGCCATTCATCAGAAGGGGGGGGGGGGGTCCAGTGGGAGGGGGCAGTAATAAATAAGGCGTGTCCGAAGAGAGATGTAGACATCCATTCTCTGACCTACTCCGATGTCTACATCTTCTTTTTCGGCTTCTGGAGAAACAGGAGATACATTTCTTCTGGGTCTATTGAATAGAGATTAATGTTGTTGGATTGATGTTATTATAATTGGGGTAGACGAAATGGTTTTCGTGGACTGTGTAATGAAATAGGTTGAGTCGGCATAGAATTAATAAATTGAAACTCAACATAGTAACACATTAATGTATATTAACTGATTTATGGAAATTGAATTTAGTTCGACTGGTTTATTGAAAAAGTAGAGTGCAAGGTTTTCGTAGACTGTGTAATGAAATATGTTGAGTCGCCATATATAATTAAAACTCAACATAGTAACACATTAATGTATATTAACTAATTTGTTGAAATTAAATTTAGTTAGACTGGTTTATTGCAAAAGTAGAGTGCAAAATTTTCGGAGATAAATTGCTTAGGCTTTATTGAAAAGATATTATTTGGCAAGGATTTGATTCTATTGGTTATTGGTTTATGGTCTATAGTTTTTTTAAGAAATTTAATGAATATAACGAAAGTAAATTGGCACATAAGATGTGTCGGTTTGTTCCGGCCCTTGAGCTTTATGCTCCAATAAAAATATCTGAAATTTTTTAAATCTACTTTTTTACTGGTTGATCTAATGTTCTCATAAGTATTTTTTAAGTATTAAAAGTATAAAAAGAAGTTACCTAATGTCGCACATTTTCAAACAAAAAGATTATCTCTTTAAAAACCAAGTAGTAAAAACAATACAGATAGCGAAACAGACTTGTTAGAGAAAGAAAATAATTTTGAAAAACTGGTATTTAAAACGGAAGTTAAAAGGGGTGCATTGAGAGAGATACATATATACAGGCAAAAGGTTAAGTACAAAAGATAGGTCTCTTATATCGTGCATTTCAAATATTTTTTTTATAATTGCGTGAAAAAAACCCGACTTTTACATTATAATTTCAATATCAGACGCGTGCACAAAGCTAGACTTTTTGAAACAGTGAAAAAAAGTACTTTTTTTCACCCAAAAGCAGTGAAAAAAAGACTTTGTCGCACTCTTTTAATAAGATGCCAACATTTAAAGTAAAATTTCGATTTGATAATACTCAAAAAATCCAAAGATTTATCGATCTGCTGTATTTAAAAATATTATGCGCGTGAATTATTTTTAATTCAGAGAATTTTTTTTCTCGCGTTGGGAATATTTCTTAAGTCACGCCCTTCGAACTGCGAGTTCATTGGTTGCTTTCTTTGACAAAATGTTGAAACACGCTTGTTGGTTTTTTTATAGCGTCACGCGCTCCGAACTGCGAGTTCATTGGTTGTTTTCTTTGACATCTCTCCTGGAAGCTCCATACTTATTTTAGTCTAATTAGCAAGTGAATTATTTTTGAACCAATGCGATTTGATTTTTTTCACGCAATTATAAAAAATAGTGTATGCAACACGTGCGAAAAGTAAACTTTTTAAAACACGTGTCTTTATTTCACGAGCGAGGTACGAGCGAGTGAAATAAAACCCACTAAATTTAAAAAGTGATACTTTTCACACTTGTTGCATAAATAACTATTTTATAATGGTTACAACGCAAAATAAAAGTGGGTTCAGGCAGACGGATCAAAATCTCCACGATTTTACTAAAATGTAAATTTTTTAAGGAAACTATCCTTTGTATACAAGGAAAAAATGGCTTATTGAAGACATAGCAAACAAAAAAATCATTTACTCAACCCTTCCCAACTATACCCCAACAATAAAAACAAAAAAAAAACCCCAATCGTTCCATTGAGTGAATTAATTCGTCTCCCCCATAAGGTGAGAGGTCACAATCACCTAGATGACCTAGCGGCGCCCTGGGACGCCCCCTTTCTCACACCATCCATCGTTAGGCCCCTGGCCCACGGGGGGACAGCCCCAAGGGCCCACTCGCCTCTGATTGTTTCTCAGGCACTGAAATGAGGATGAAACGGCAGTTGGAAAAGAGCAGTTCCTCCCTGTTAAAAATTCAGAGATAGGTTTCACGAAATAAAGTTACGGTAATTTGGCTGTGTGGAGGAATGTTTTACCATATTTTTAGAACCGCTTGTCAGGTTTTCGTTTCCGAAATATGAAAAATGGTTAAAACTGAGACCGAACATTTTGCCGACCCGGCGGCTGTATGGTTAGTGTGCTAGCCTTTGGTTCAAGCTGCTGGGTCTGGCATGAATGTTTGTGTTTGTCAATAAATGTTGTTTGTTTAATGTAAAATAGACATTGGTCGAGGCCACCTACTGATATCTAATACATTCCGTTGATGGTTCAGTATGGTATGGTACCATATTCCAGCTTGTGTGCTTGTTCAGAGAACCGCTTATACGCTTTCGTCAAGTGGGACAGTCACAGAAAGAATTTTAACAGTCACAAAGAAAGGAATAACACATATACAAATAACAACATTTATTGACAGTCACAAACATCCATGCCAGACCGGGATTCGAACCCGACCCCAGCAGCTTCGAAGGCCAGCGTCCTAACGATTGGGCCACCGGGGCGGCGAAGGTTCGGTGTAACAAGAAATGTATACTAAACTTCTAGTAAAACACGTAAAAACCACCAATTCCATCCTCTCTTGCCAATCTATCGTGTAATGGAGATTCTAGAGCGATCAAAGACCAGAAGTCCCGAAGGACAGCGCGGAGGCAGACATTAATTTTAGGTACCTCCCCGGTTCGAATGTTCGAAGGGCCCTCCCCACGGGGGCGTTCAGACGACTTCTCGACATCTGCGGCCCTCTCGTTTCTTCTGCCCTAATGCGGGGGTTTTGTACCAGATTAGGCGGTCAATTCTGTGGAAGGAAGTGACCTGATTTGTAGGGTAGGTTAGGGAGATGGGTTGTTTGATGTAGAAAAGAAATGCGATCATTGATAGTCAGTTTATATTAGGTGGAAACTAGTTAGAGCTGATTTGAAGGGGGAATGGTTACGCTGACAATTTTCATGTTTACTGATGTTAAACAAATGACAAAACATAATTGAACCTTTTAAATAATGCAAAGAAAATCTATAACTCTTTTAATAGAATAAGATACCATTTTTAAAGTTTATTTAGAGAACAACAGTAGGGTATCATTGCAAAAATGTTTTTTTCCAAAGTAAAACTAAAATATTGGCTGAGGCCCATTCACTGCTACTCCATCCAACTTAATTTACGATTATTAAAAGTTTCAAATAAACAGACCGGAGTTTATTTAGAATACAACTATGTAAATATTATTTTAGTCTTATAATATTTTTTTAATAGTATAAATCTAGAAGTACATTGAGACACGTAATATAAATTAACGGAATATGGTTTATCACTTGTTATCTAACTAGAATCACTAGACATTGGCGGTAGCTTGGCGAAAATCGGAGGAAACAAATTCCTGATCTCGGCATTTCTCAATACACCCACAGGAGCATTCTATTGTAATATTTACTATGACATCATTCAAACCAGATTTTTACCTCAATTATAATACCCTTCCACTTTTTACTTTACAAATCGCAGACCAGCAGTCTGCGCGCTGTAACGATTGCGGGTTTGATTCCCGCCTTCGTCCTGGGTGTACTTCCTTTCTCTGTGACACTAAAAACTCTTTATGTGTCTGTCTTACTCGACAACGGCTCATAAGCGGGTCTCTAATAAAGCACACAAGCCGGAATATATATGTAGGGTAGACTAACCAGTGAATGAACGTTTAAGACGTCACGTTCGCCAGTGAATGAACACCAGGATATAATGACCAGGACTACCAACCATTGTCAGATAGCTTCTTACTACATGGGAGGAAGTCAGTGTTGCCAATCCATGAAGTGGAATGATTTTCAATCCTTATTTTTTTTTAAAATTATATTTACCAAATGTTCATTCACTGGGGCCTGTTCACTCACTGGTCAGTCTACCCTAACTACCCACAACATTACTTTACAAAACTTAGTGTCGAAGCTAAAACATAACAGACAAAACACCACGTTTCATACCCTCCAAATTTCAATCCAAGTATCATCCTCCAAGGCAAGTAGAGTTCAACTACGCATATGATGGAGTAGATGAAATACCTTTTGGAGGCTCCCCGGGTAATTAGGGATGTGAATGGGACGCATTGTAGTGTGGAAACCTTTGAAAAAAAAACCTCAGACGGGCCAAAAAAAAAGGATGCCTGTGTCTTGGTTTTGGTGATAGGTGAGGACAGGTGAATATAATGTCGGGATTCATTTTGTTCGTGGATTGTTGGATTTGTTTTATGGGGATGAAAGCTAAAATATTAGAAGTTGTTTAAGTTTTAAATTGGAATCCAAATTTAAAGGAATAAAATCGCATAAAGGAATAAAAAGGAACTAAAATGCAAAGATTAAATTATTGTTTGAAAAATAAAACTTCAAATTCCTTTTAATGTGCTTAATTATTTATATTTTCTTTTAGCTTCTACACTAGCTATATAACCCAAAAATGGAGTCTGTATGCTGTAACGGGTGCGGGTTCGATTCCCACCCTTGCCCTTGGTGTATATTCATTTCTCTATGACAGTAAAAATTCTTTCTGTGTCTGTCTTACTTGATGAAGGTTTTATAAGTGGGTCTCTGATCAAGTACACAAGCCGGAATACATATGTACTTACCCCTACCCCTAACCCCGAACGCAAAAGAATTTATATACTAATAAGTAAAAATTATTGAATTTAGAGAAACTTGGAAAAGTCAAATCAAAGTAATTATAATTTAAATGTGTGTTTAATTAAAAATTGCAGTGATGAAAATAAGTCAATTAACAATATTTTGAAATCGCTGTGTAAGGATTTTTAGTTTGCTTCCTTCTATATTAGAATTTTTAATTTAACAAACGCTATTGTACAACAAAACCCAAAGTAATCTATAATCGAAGAGTTATTATTTAAACCTTATGCATATTTACTTACCTAATAAAATATCCGATTTTCAAGGAAGTGATTTTGCGAACATTTCTGTAAAAGTTGTTACTTGACCACTGCACTTTGTTCACAGAAAAACAAACGTTACACTGTTTTGAGGGGTTTTTTGTTAGGAATTTGTGTGCGTTTCTTAATCGTGCATTTTATGCATTGATGTCTATTTATAAAATAGAAATATGACTAATAACAATAGCTTTTTTAAACATGCTCAGATTATAAGGACAACACCTGATCTCGAAAAAAAATATTTGTGCCAATTATAAATAGATTCCATATGAAAACGAAGTGTTACTCCTTACTGACGACATAAATATGGAAAACCGATTTTCCATAGTGAAAAGGTAAACTGGGTAAAGAATGATGTTTAATCATTAAATTGGCATGAAGTATTGTAATATTTGGCTATTTTTCGCTACTTTTTGCTCAACCACAAAAATTGAACAAGTTATTTTCTTTTTAGGAAGATTCGTAATGTAAATGTTCTATGCCTGTATTTTTACTTACAATTACCTATTATAAAATAATAGTTTAAAGAAAGTATTGAAAAGGTGTTGAAAATCTGAAATCTAGATTTTGTGCTTTCCATGCGCTTTGAATGGTGCTGATTTCGAAAAAAGAGTCGAACATTGTTCCGTCTGTCAGACAGTCTGTCTGTCCGAAACCAATCTACAGCTAGCAATAAGCAAGTGATAGAATTCAAAATTTAGTATGCGAGTTTATGATACCTGTGGAACGTCATAATAAAGTTTTCGATGCAATCGTACATGTGCAAAAGATAACTGTGCCCTAAAACTTTTTTTAGAAGTTTAAGGTATTTCTAAAAAACAAAGAGAACTGTGGACTTCAAATGTGGTACACGAGCTCGTAGTAATAGTAGATAGATTTTAAAACTAACCTAACTAAAAAGGCCAGGAAGGCCGAGTGGTTTGGTCCATTACGCCAGCAGTCTGCGCGTTGTAACGGGTGCATGTTCGATTCCCTCCTTCGCTCTGGGTGTACTTCCTTTCCCTGTGACAGTAAAAGTTCTTTCAGTGTCCGTCTTACTTGACGAAAGCAAAGCTTATAAAGCGGTTCTCTGACAAAGCACAGAATCTGGAATATATATGTATGTACCCCTACCCCTACATAACTAAATAAATAATTTGTAACACAATTTCCAACCTTCTGTTCAAATTCCTGATACTTCCTTTGATAAAGATAATCTAATTAAATGAAAATTCAAAATATTCGGTAATTCCCCGTTAAGCCTTGAAGGCAATAGAAGACTGACCATTCCTAATATGGAAGCTCTATATGGTGCCGCTAATGCTTTGGGGACCCGGATGGCTGAGTGGTTTGGACCATTACACTAACAGTTTGCGCTCTGAAATGGGTGCGGGTTTGATTCCTGCTTTCGCATGAATATCCTTTATTTTCTCTGTGACAGTAAAATTCTTTCTTTGTCTGTCTTACTTGACGAAGGCTTATGACCGGATCTCTGATCAAGCACACAAGCCGGAGTATATGTGTACCTACCCATCCCTATGCTTTCCTCAATATTATGAAGGGGGGGGGGGTCCCTATGTCCCCTCACCGTGTGCATCAATTGGATACGCCTCATACGTCATCGAAGATGAGGGCGGAACGAAATGCTTTTTGAGAGAAAGGCCCTTTGCTTCTTTTTTTTAAAGAAATGCATTGGGTTGAGTGCCACGTGCACAATTTACAATGGAGATTGCACTGTGGTAAAATACTAAATATATGCACATAACTACAATTCTTCTATTTTGAGAAAAACATAATTTGTGTTGCTGCTATTGGCTATTGTGTACTTATCCTCGGTTTGTCTGATTGAACCATTAGACTAGTGATTTTAAGGGAAGAAATAAAGCTATAATAATAATGCCATTTTTTCGTTTAAGTAAAACATTTATCCGTAAATTCCTCCAGCGGTTTTTAGAAAAAAAACTTCTTGAATACATATAAAACATTTCAGGCTGATACTTTCAGTAGAGTTTGAGAAAAAGGTACATAAACAATGAAAAATGGAGTTTTTAGATATTTATGTAGATGTTTAAAGTAAACTGTAATGGTTTCTTAACTATCAAACGTGACAGGATTTAATCTAAGCAACGTTTGATTTAAAAAATATATTAAAAATACTTCCAGTACTTGAAACTTTTGATGTAAGATATCACTGTAAAGCTAACATTTTATATTAACAAACACTAAAAACAATGAAAGGTCATTTTTGAAAATTTTTGTGGGGGTTTTGTCCCCCTTAATGGGTAATGGGTAATGTAATCGTTTCCGGCTGCCTATTTCTAGCCTCCGTCAGGAGCTTTAACACAGCCAATAACGTCTCGTAATTTAGAACCCTGGTCAAGTGACGAGATCGACACCTGAGCGGGCACCCAACGGAAACTTCGAGCGACATCGTACGTTGACGCCGTCGGGACTTTGGACTCCACAGATTTAACGAGCACGTCTGTCCCAGTGTACTCGGGCCCATCCGTCATGAGTCGGATTTTTTTTTCCTACTCTTTCCAGTACAGATATCCAATTTATAGGATGACTGGTAGTAAGTGGGATTCGAACCTGAGAAGGTTGGATCCTGAGGCTCACGCCTTAACCACTCGGCCACGGAGAGGCCTGTCGCCCTTAACAAAAGAGTACTAGAAGAGGAGAAGGGTTGAGATATTTCCTTGAAAGTCTCAGGTTGTCGAAAGCGTGAACATGAAAGTCCCGTTCGTTTTTGCATAATATTTTCCACTTTTTATGATTCGATGTAGAATTTGCATCCAAAATTTTATTTTACTTTACTGAGGTTTTTTTTTTTTTTTGCTTGTTCGACTGTTCGTGACAAATTCAGACATTTAAGATTTCGTAAATTCACGTTTAATATTAACATTGATAATATTAGCACAACAACTTAGATATAATACAAATTCGTTCAGATTACTTTTATTAACCAAACGACCACCATAGAAAATGTTTCTTCATTCTATGGGGGAAAAACCTCTTAAGACACCACCTGAGCTGGACTCAAAACAAGACATATTTTGGAGACAACTAATGTAACAATGCATTACCCAACAATTACGTACAGCTGTGGAAATAAAAAAAGTACCCACTTGAGGTTATTTTGGCCATTAGTCATCCTATAAAATCGGACCTTTTTGACATTGTGAACAATTAACATTCTGAGTTAATTGCATGACACAAAATTTGCATAAGGGACCATCTTCATATTAAAAATGTTACTAACTTTAAAATTTCTAATAGCAACACCCCTTTTTGAGTCCATATTTCAAATCTATGACCTATGTTAATACGAAATGCCAAATTTTGTTAGTTTTTAAGCATTATTAGGGGAGTTAGAGACGTGCAAAGTTTAGGTCCCATAATGTTAAACGAGTTGCACATAAAAAACTATCCCGATCTATAAATAATTAAGATAATGAAACGAATTTTTTACTGAAAAGAAATTATAATAACCCAAACAAAATGCATTCAATATTGGGGTATTTAAAACAATTTTTATATTTTTGAATAATTATTACATTAATTTTTTTTAAAAATATGAATAGAAACCCCTTAATATTTTTAAAGAAATAAATTTAAGACAGGAAATTTAAGCGAAATCCCAATTTTTAAAAAAAACTTTATTCATAATTTGCTGAGTAAATCACAAAATACTTTTTCAATACCCTTTAGGGGACTGTGTATAAGATTACGTGTGTAATTGATAAATAAAGACGGCCTTGCATGCATGCTTGCTTGTCATTTTAGAGATGATCCCCAAAAGGTCCACAAGTGATTCGATTGAATAACTCGTCAAATATTCATCCAAATGTAACAAAAACTAGGATTTAAGGGTTTTCAAGAGTGCTCAACATTTTTAAGTTATTAAAATTGGGTGTTGCTATTGGAAATTTCAAAGTTCGTAATATTTTTAATATGAAGACGGCCACTTATGCAAATTTTGTATCGTTCAATTAACTCAGAATGTTAATTGTTCACAATCGCAAAAAGGTCCAATTCTATAGGGTGACTAACGGATGAAATAACCTCAAGTGGGTACTTTTTTATTTCCACAGCTGTACATTCATATCAAATGGTTATGTGTCAGGTCTTGGCGGTCATTGCGGGTCCCTTTGGGGGCATATCTAAATTGCGGAGGTGGCGATATATGGCAGAATCTGTCACGTGTGCGTGTGTTGCGTCTGTCTTACTTGACGAAGGTTTATAAGAGGGTCTCTGACCAAGCACACAAGCCTAAAAATGTATGTCTACCAACCGATCAATCAACCAACCACTCTTTCTCGAGCTTTGATTGGTGAATCAATGTCATGTGGAAAAGAATACCTAACAGAGCCTCGATTTAAGGAAGCTCCTGAAGTTGCGTTGGGTGCTTAGTCAGGCATCGGCTCATCACTTGACTGTGCTTTTGAATTATGACGCCCATCGCCAATAGCAGTCGTGCAGCATTTGTGCGACGAAAATTCATATCTACTATTACACCCTTTACCATACCCTACCACAGCAATACACGCTTTAGGTTAGGTTAGGTTTGAATAATCGTCGCACTTGTTGGAGGTTAGAGCTAAACATAACTGCGAAATAATAACTAGCGAAACATTTTGACGAGAACAGAAGAAGAAGATTTTATTGATCACACAATCAGGGTTTTTATATACAGAGTTATCACTTGAATTTACATAAACCGCAGTACATACACTGCGGTTACAGTTAAGCTGTCTTGACCGAAATAAATTAAACAAGGAGAATTACTTGGCTCCAACAGCACTAGAGCTACACGAGTGCTATTGGCGACGGGCGTCGCATTTAGAGCCACAGTCAGGTGACGAGCCGACACCTGACTAAGCACCCATCGCAACCATGAAGGGTGACATCGATCTCTGCGTTATGACTTTGAAGGATATTTAACGTGCACTCCCTTACACGGGTCTTATTCGTCGGACATTTTTGGCTGCACGGGCCAGTTAGAAGTCGGCAGTTACTTTGGCGATACCCGAACCTGGGACCTTTTCCATGCTAGGCGAGTGCCTAACCGACTGGGCTCCCCAGCTCTAATTTTTGCTATAAAAAGATTAACTGGTATCTACTTCCCTAACAGTAAACTCAGAGCACATTTTGAAGAAATTGCAGGAATGAAAGCTGGAAAGGAAGCTTGAAACCAGCCAACTACCATATCAAATCCACATTCCCTCAATAAAACCCTTTACCACAGCAATTTATGCATTAAAAAAAGATTAATCGGCACCCCACTCCTCGAACAGTTGATGTGCCGTCTCCCGCGACCCAATGACACGCGGCACTAAAAACGTTATCAAGGCATGGTTTCATAATAAAAAGAAATACTTCACCTCTGTAGCATAGGCCACACTCCGGACTTTCGATGATGTTTAAGATGTGAAGGAAATCAAGATTTCTTATTTTGTACCTGTTTTTGTATTTAACTGAAGATGCTTGTTATTTAAATTTTACTACGGTAAGGTTCGTTAATGATTCTTCATTTAATTGAAGTATTTAAAATATTTAACATCAGCTTTATATTTTAAGAGCAGAATTGTTTTAATTAAACTATCCTAGTCTTAATTTTTTTTCCTCTAATGGGGCTGCAATCTTGGCGGTTAAGCCTTTTCAGACTGGGCATATTCCCCAGAACAGAGGGCCATTTTTTTGTGGCACAATTTAGGCGACTCTCGCTACCTTTTGACGCGCATATTACAATGAATCTGAGCTCTCTGTGGATGTTAAAGTAGGCAGAGATTTAATTTGGCCGAGAGAACCCAAGCCAAATGGGTACTCAAAGGATCTTTTACTTGCCACATAATCATATGACGTGCGTGACCAAGATTTCCCCATCCAGAAAATACGACGACTCAGCCGGGGCTCGAACCCCCGATCTCGGGCTTACGAGGCAGACACGTTTAACCTCTCAGCCACTGAGCCGCTTTAAAAAAAATTATGGCTTTTAACTTACTAGGAGTGTTTACACGGAACTTTTTTTTATGAAAATTATATACAATTTCAGTTTACTTGATAATTTTCAGGTTTTAAAATATTTCTAACCCGAACCATCAGCTTAAAAGTATTGTTAAAAGATGTTTCAGTTTGAAAATATATAATCTTGTAATTGTGATTTTTAAAATAACTTTTGTTATCGAGTAGTAACCTAAATTTGGTGTACTTCTGATTAACTGTTAAAAGATCTTATTTTTTTTTAAACTTGTAAATAAACTCACTGATTTTTGTTTGAATGCCTCGTATGTTATAAATGCCACGTATATTAAAATAAAGCTTGCATTAAAAATAATTTTGATTATATGTGGGACATTTGAGTCCCGATACTAAAAACATGAATTAAAATCTGTTCCCCAGAAATAACACTCTTTGAGCATCCCTGGTATCCATGGTGACGGTCCGAATTAAGTGCCAGAATCGAATGAATGAATCATGAGGCGGCCATTGGAGCGTGACCATTGGTCGGGGGTCTAGGTTGGGGGAGGGGCGAAGACGGTCCTTTTTCGAACTGATTAGTGTTGATCGAGAATTAATCAGCGATTAATTTCCCAACTTAATGAACTCTTTGGTGATTGCATTGCGGATGATTGAGCGAGTTGGAGGAATTTTGTACTGAAATGTTTGTCGGATGGGGTATTCGGGATGTAGAGGGTTTTAGAATAGATATAGTATATTGTATAAATAAATTTTAGCCGAAAGGAAATATTGAAGGAATTAGGACACAATGTCTTTTTAGTTTTGTTTTATCGTTATAACTGACAATTTGTCAAAAAAAATGTTAACAAGGTGTGTGTTTCACTACACAACTTAGAATGGCCACACTCTTAAAACAAAAGAGTGAAATCCACTCCAGTTGGAGAAGTGCATTTTCGACACCCTAAAGGCATGCATATTTTCTCAGACTGAGTTAAAATCACTCGTTTGGAGTGATCCTGTCGGAGATTTAGCACACAAAGGACCCACTCCAAAAGGAGAAGTGCATTTTCCAGTCTGGAGGAGTGAAATCCACTCAGACTGAGGTAAATTGGGAGTGTTTGTTTTAAGAGTGCACTTAATTACTCATTACATTTAAAACTAATTATCCAACCCTATGAAGTGATTACAATAAATTTCAAATGAAAGAAATTCTACATCTGCTACCATTTGCGCAAATGCGCTTTTCTCGAAAACATTATTCGATAGGTACGGAGAACTCATATACGAATTCAAAGTCAGTAGCTTTTTTTAGTTTCATCTGTTATATGGTATGCAAACAAGCGAACAAATGTTCAAAAACAATTTTCCGGAATCAACACTCTCCGAAACGTCTAGAAAACATTTCGGACACTTTCGTCTCCCCACTTCAGATTTTCGACCCCATCATAATACTTTCATTACCATATATTTCGTATTAGGTAATTAAAGGTTAAAAAAAAATTCTTGTGGCAGCTGCAAACTGAAGACTGATGAATAGATACATATATTTACTTCTTGCTCATAAGCACCCATCTCAACATAACTTTGTCAGCCTTACACTCAGTGTGACGAACCTCTTTACAAAGTTACCATACGTAATCAATCTCATAGTTTCCTTGCACAGAAACGCGCGGAACAATCAGATGAAGACAAGATAAAACGGCTGAAATTTTCGCTTCATCTCATTGTTAAGAGTGTTTTATAGCTCCGCCCATGGTCTTTGATTCTGTGCAAACTATTGACTAATATCGTTATTAGGTGATTTAAGATACTAGTTCCAAAACTAGTGAAGAAATACCCAGTCAGGAGGATGCTCTTGCATTTGCTAATTTAATCTAATTCGTTTGCTTATCCGTTTTTATTTGGGGTTTTTAATCACTTTTTTTTTCATACTGCGTAACTCTTTCCAGGATTTTAATTCTTGTTCTTCATTCTTCCACGATTTCATTTGGTAGTTTCGGTTTTTTTATTTATTTATTTTTTTGTTATTGCGTGGCCTGTGTTCAATTTTAAACTTTTTTGTGCACAAAATTATAATTCTATCAGAAAATAAATAGCATTATCAAAGGGTCTTGTTCGAAAACTTTTGTTGATATTTCGTTTTATGTAGATAAATTAAACGAAATATTGGGACAGCAATTTAACGTGAATCCAGCACGGAGAAAAGCTTTAGCAGGGCTAAAAATAAAACAATACAGCTGGAAGTTTTAATCCTCGATGCGTAAAACATGCCCATTGGAAAAAGTTGGGACGGCAATTTAACGTGATTCTTGTACAGAGAAAGGCTTTGGTTCGGCTGAACAAAAGTTTTACATAACATTCGTTTTAGTAATATAAGAT
Source organism: Hylyphantes graminicola (assembly GCA_023701765.1). Lineage (NCBI taxonomy): Eukaryota > Metazoa > Arthropoda > Arachnida > Araneae > Linyphiidae > Hylyphantes > Hylyphantes graminicola. The sequence goes on along the minus strand of CM043113.1, from coordinate 74,812,051 downwards.
AATATTGTATCGTTTGAAAACAAATATATAATTCAAGCAGGGTTAAAAATAAAACAATACAACTGGAAGTGTTAATACTCGATGCGTAAAACATGCCCATTGGAAAAAGTTGGATAAAACTTAAAAAATAATTCAAGTTTCAAGGATTAGCTTTAAATTAATATTCCTGGTGCTTCTTTCAATGTAAAACCAATTCCGAAACTAATTCAACCATCCAGCATTAAAAACCAACGACCATAAATCCCCAACCAAACAGAAACTGTCACATTGCGTCCAAAATCCACTCAAAATCCGCATTTAAGTCAATAAGAAACAGATTCGAACAAACCGAAACGAATTTCTGTTTTTCCCCATTGGTCTCAGGAACAGGAAATGGTCAGAGGGACGAAAAAAATCCCCATTCCTCTGTCAGGAAGTGACGTCATAAAAGGAACAATCTCTGCCTCTAAAAACTCCCCGGGTGGCCCTAAAGGGATGCCTGTTGTCGGACAAATCCGGAGTTGTTCTTTCTAAAGCCTTCTTTTACGATCGGATAAGGAAAATAGAAAAAATTCTTCTGGATAGATTTTTTTTTCTCATTTAATTTGACAAGTTTAGTTAAATTTAATGTGGGAGAATTGAAGAAAGTTAAAAAGTGATAGAGAAGACATTTTTTTTTAGTTTAATAAAAAAAACTTCATTCAAAAATATACATTCGAATTCAGTAGTTAAATATGTAAAGTATGACGGTAATGAATAAAGTATAATTTTGACGACTTGGTATAAGTGAAGTGAACTCACTATCACTGAAAGTAATAATGCTTTAATTATTCGTTTCACATAACAAAGTTTTATTTTACAAAGAAAATTACTCAGCAAAACAATGTATTACAAAATATCTACTCATAACAATGGCAAGTGTATACCTGTGTTGCAAAATTATTGTTTCCTAAAATAAATTGCATTCTTATGTTGTCGTTGGAGTTTTGAGATTTTCAAACTGGATATTTTGAAAGCGTTTTATATCCTTAAAAAATGTTTTGAAATATTTATTTGAACCAAAAGAGTGTTCAGAGTTCGATTTGAGCTTATCTAGTTTTAAGTAAAGTCGTATTTGGAAGAAGTTTTGAAAGTTGCCAATGTTGCAGCCCCATTAGAGAGAGATATGTATTAGCGATGTAATGTGAAGGCTTTATTTCTGGTGTTTTAAACAACTATGGCTACCCTATGACTCCGCCTCAAGCAAGCCACTAACCGAGTTCCATCCTTCCTTGAAGAAGAATCTTAGCCTGGCAAGCCACATGCTGCCCCAATCCTGACCCCCACACTATTCGGCCAGTCAAGAGTTCTTCGATTACGAACAAAATTAAAAAAAAAAAAAAATAGAAAAAAAATGTGGTCATCTATCTCAACAATAAGTGGCCCGCCTACTTGGGCCACAAAATGGAGATGAAGATAGGTTGGCCTCCTCGTGGCGTTCCTCGAAACGGTTTCCTAAAATCAACTGGCTAACTAGACCTATCACAAAATGACATTCGGATTTGGAAATAAATTTCAAATCTAAATGTCTCCAAGACAAGATACCAGGTGGCATACACCCTACAAGCGCGCTTTATTTTCTCGAAAACTTTACTAAAACTTCATTAAAATTCTGTTTTATCATATTATTGTTCAATTTTGTATCATTGTGTTCTTTTTATTGTGTTTAAAGTGTCATTTAAAAAAACCCGAATTTTTGTTGCAACGTGCATCCACTCTTTTAGCTCCGCCAAATAAAAGAATATCTCAGTGTAAAGGGAAGTAACATAAAATCCCAAGAGTTTTTCCTCACACCCTTCTTTCACTAAATTATCGAAATTAAGAAATATAGTGGAAACTTCTCGACAGGGCTTAGCTCCGTTTAGGGATTCCAATGAAGCAGCCGAACCCCATTCTATCCGGAAAAATATTCGTCTCCTGTCTGTTGAAGTCCGGCGACCGGACGTACAGATCCCTCCAGGAAAACAGGAAAAGTCCGGGAACACGTCTAGGGGGGGAGAGAGAAAGTTCCGGCGAGTAAGAGGTGGGGGGGGGGGGGGGGCATCGATATTCCTACATTCGGAGAGATTTGTCGGCGATCCTAATGGAACTGGAGAAAGTTTTGTGCGGTCGTTAGGACCTATAGAGTTCAGAAGAAAATGTTGCTGTTTGACGCGATATAAAGGGAAGACGTCACAAAATCGCCAAAAAAGCGTGGTAAGCCCAAACACAATCTGTTCAATTAACGTTAGTTCAATGAAAAACGCATTATTTTATTCTTTAATTGGCATTGATTAAAAAAAAATCTTTTTCGCAGTTGTTGGTTGTATTCCGAAATCTAAATTACTTCTTCTTTCTTTCTCCAATGAGACTGCAATGTTGGTGGTCAGCAAGCCTTTGCAGACTCGACATATTCCCCAGAACTGAGAACCATGGAACAGTGAACTGTATTCTTTGTGCTAAAATTTAATTTATTTAAAAATAATCAATTTGCATTATTTAATTTTTGTTTTGGCAGTTATCAGTTCCTTTTTTATTTGATTTTTTGAAAAATAAAATTTACAGTTTCAGAAGCACAAAATTATAATAAAAATAATGTCAAGAATTTAAATAGCCAAATCAACTTTTTCATCATTTCTACATTTGAAAATGCAGCTACCCGAAATAAAGTAAGAGTGGCGCCATCTATCTGTTGAAAGGAATACTAATAGCCGACTTTTGAATTTTAAAAAAATATCCTAACGGTATTGCTATAATATTTATTTTATTATTGCTAAAGTTTTCCTGACCGTGGCACTATGGCAACCCGCGTCCACCAAGGTCTGTATAGGTTGTAGATTGCAAATTTCTTAGAGGGCATTGAATTGGCACTGGATGAGAAAGGAAGCATTCGCTTAAACTACCTAACAGTTGTCGTGACTCTGAGCGCTTTAGTTAAATCAATATTGAGGGACACTACAACAGCCGAAACGGAAAAGACCCGAGGGGGAGAAAGAAAGGATTTTTCAGGAAACTGGGAAGCGGAAGTCGAGTTTTGTGGGACCACCTCCACTTCCGGTCATCGTAATGAGTTCTGAATGGGGTGGGAGGAAGGAGAGTTGGTTTGGGTTTCTGGCACTCTCAGTTGGTTAGTGTGGCACATTGTATTTATTTATTTATTTATTTATTTATTTATTTATTTATTTATTTATTTATTTATTTATTTATTTATTTATTTATTTATTTATTTATTTATTTATTTATTTATTTATTTATTTATTTATTTATTTATTTATTTATTTATTTATTTATTTATTTATTTATTTATTTATTTATTTATTTATTTATTTATTTATTTATTTATTTATTTATTTATTTCCTGCACATATAAATTTATTATGGTCATATAGAGCCATCTTTATTTTTGAAGCCATTGGCCTGAGTAGCTAGCCAAACCAAGTTCAGCTCTTCAAGTAGTTGTTCATCCATGCACAAGGATGAACTCTCAATTAACGTACCAAAGAAGTTTTAAGGCGCTCTCATATGAGGCATCGAATCCATGGATTGAAGAGCAGACTCAGCAATTTTTCCCACTTGAGGATTTTATCCGCAAACCCTCCAATGAAGGAGGGTTTGATTTTTCATACTATTTATTCGGCCACAGACTATCATTTGGGTTAGAAACCCTGCTCGACCTATTTTTTCCCTACTGAGGATTTTGGCATTCCATGGATTCGATGGCTCATGTAATCACGCCATAATAGCATACTCAAGTATCAAACCACGGAAGGCAGGGTGTCCAGGGTGGCAGGGTGACGAACTGCATTTTGCAGTAAATTTCTACTTTTTAATCTGATCCTCCTGACAGTTTCAATAAGTTCCAAAATACTGAAAAAGCCCTGGTTTTTATATGAGTCCTGCGAAAATGTGCAGAAAACAGAAATTTGAGGGGAAAAAACAATAATAATACTCAAAATATGTTCAATTAATTCCCTGTAGACCCAAGATATGAAACCAAATTTACCATTTTTATTTAAAAATTCCTGGAATTTTTTTTTCGTGACTAAACTGCATTACTATTTTAAAAATCTGATCACCCAGCCTACAATTGAGGGCAAATCATGTAATGGAACCTTCTACTAGTAAAAGTAGTACTTTATCTCAACTGAAATGTGTTATCATTGCATTACAAATCGACAATTCGCAATTTAATCAGTATAGTAATGTCTGCAATTAGTGATAACTAAGTGTGCATTAGATGTATATGGTACTAAAAGTAGGAATGATACTTTAAACCTTGACTGGTTGGATTGGTTTGTGTCTTAAGTGAATATATATGGATTACGAATAACTCATCCATGGCGCGAGCCCTGTGCCAAGGCTTTCTGAACCATATGTTTCCAACCATTTCGCAGCCAAACTTCGCCAATTTCTATTTCTTTAAGACCAAACAGTCTTCCTCCACATCCACAGATCATCGACTCAACGCAGTTTGGGTCAAACTCTACAGGCGCGTTTACATAAGCCATCAAATCCATGGAATGCCAATATCCCCATTAGGGGAAAAAGAGGTCGAGCAGGATTTCGAACCAAATGATAGTCTGTGGCCGAAACCATGGTATGAAACATCAAACCCTCTTTCATTTGAGGGCTTGTCAAAACCCTGAATGAACCCTGGAACCTCATGTAAACGCACCTTACGTCTTGTGTTTAAAGGCTTTGACGAAAAGATATCCTTTAACATACTACTGTCACCCATTCCTATCACATGGCCAACCCAAATCAGGCGAGTAATCTTGATTCGATGGATGGCATCCGGCTCTCTGAAATACACTGCTCAAAACAATTAGGGGATTGCATGGTTTAAACCATTTCGCGAGCCGCCTCGGTGGCTGAATGGTTAGTGTACTAGCCTTTGGAGCTGCTGAGGTCGGGTTCGAATCCCGGTCAGGCATGGATGTTTGTGACAGTCAATAAATGTTGTTATTTGTCGATCTGTTAATCATTTCTTTGTGACTGTAAATTTCTTTCTGTGTCTGTCCCACTTGACGAAAGCTTATAAGCGGTTCTCTGAACAAGCACACAAGCTGGAATATATATGTATCATACCATACCATACCATTTCGCCCCCAATGATTCCATTTAGTATCATCAGCTTCCGTTTTTTTTCTCACTTAGTTGAACTGTTACTTATTTATCGTTAGCTGGAAGAATCATGGTTTTGGTTTTGGTTTGAATTAACGTCGTACTAGAGCTACACGAGGGCTATTGGCGACGGGCGTCGTATTTTAGAACCACAGTCAGGTGATGGAAGAATCATGTCTTTTGAAGAAATAAATAATGTTTGTTTAAATTGTATGAAAATATGAAAAACACGATGAAATAGAATTCACTCCCAAAAACTTTTATAAAATAAATTGACCCTAAATTCTTCACGCTTGCATTCTTAGAAGTCTAAAATTTGATTTTATCTTTTTTTGCAATAAAATTTTGAAAAATATTATTGTTATAATATTCAAAAATTATGATTCCAATTTTTTGTACCTTAAATTTTAGTTTAAAAAAAATAAGATTTGTTTGCCAGTTTTTTACCATTTCAATCAGGATGCCTTAGAAATCTATTTCATAAATTTTGAATTTTTATAATAAAAAATAAGAAGTTGGAACTGGACGGGTAAACAAAAGTACGCTAAGTGCTCTCCTAATTGTTTTGAGCAGTGTATTTATAAAGCAAAAGGCTGGGAACCCCAGTCAGTAATCCACTTGCTTCTGCATGCAAAAAGTCCCAGGTTCGGGTCCGAGAATTGCCAAAATAACTGCCGACCTAAAAACGGCCCGAATAGCCAAAAATGCCTGACAAATAATACCCCGTGTTGGGAGGTACACATTAAACATGTTTCAAAGTCCCAACGCTGTGTACGATGTCGATCTTACCGGTTGAGTTGGATGCCTACTCAAGTGTGGGCTCGTCACTTGAGTGTGGTTCTTTATTGTCACTTTCAATTGAAAAGAATTCTTTCATTTTTTTTTTCAAATGAAAATGCATAGTATCTTCTACAAGGAAAACAAATTTAAAATAATCACAAAAATGCTTATCAGTTTGCATTTATGCGTACAACGCTCGGCTATCCGTTGACTTGTAATCACTAAATTTTCAACAGCTAAAGTGACGAATTTATAAACCTTATCTACAATAACAAACACCAAAGCTAAACTTGGATACTTATAATATCTCTAGGGAATATTCAAATTTATCAAAATCTGTTATATTATCTGTTTAAGTGGGTTTAACCCTTAGAGATAGAAAGTTTAACCGCGCCTTTTTTTCGATATTATAGTTCTTTAAGATTTTCATTTAAAATCTTTTTAAGTTAATATGCATATTATAGTATACTAATATAACATATTCGCAAAACTATTTAAAAGGTTTTATATTTAAATTTTGATAGATTTCTATAGATTTTATAAACACTCTTAATACATGCATTTCCGAGTAAGGTTTATAAATCCGTTTCTGTTTAACTTATTTTTTCTTACATAATTTTTTCATAATTATGGTCTTTAATTGTCAAATACTTTATTCATTTCAACAAACTTAAGCATAACGCTCATTTTCGTGTTGCAAATTCCTTACCAATCACCGTTATTAGGTTTAAGTCAAAACCAAAATCAATAATCTTTTTATCGTATTTAAATTAATTTGGCTAATGAATCTTTTTCAATTTATCAAGATGCAAAATATAGTATCCAGAAATATGATTACTCAAATTGAATTATAATAAAAAAAAGTAAACGTCATATAACCATGCATTGACGCATTTACTTCAAAAATTGTGTAATTTGTGAAGTCATAATCGTTAGTTAAGAAAATTCTATAGATAAAAAAAATGCAGCCACATTTTTATCTATAATCTACAGTATTAAAAACAATTGTTTCTGATATGAAGGTCACCCAATAGAAAACCCTATGTTGAGAAGACGTGCGTACAGGGCTACAGTATACTAGTTAACCGCCCGTGTATTGAATGTTTAGTCATAAAAATTGTTTCTTAAATGAATAAATGCTAACTGCTATTGCCATTACTAAAATTTTAAGTTTTGGGTGGAAAACCTGTGTCAAATTTAATGTGAAAAAGGTTTTTGGTGGGTAAAAATTAAATTTTTCATTCTTATGCAAACAAAAAGCAATTGCATCTGTAATCGGCCTACCATTATGCAGATACAGTATTTACAGGTGTGCAGGTATATTTTTTTAAAAAATATATCTTTCAAAAATTTATGTAGTAATATTTTTATAAGATCTTACTTACAATAACTAACTGATTAAAAAAAAAGATTAATATCATGCATTCATTTACAAAAGTATACAAAAAAATTGATTTTTCCAGCTGATGATGAACGCAATAGTGACTTTAATGAATCTATGGAAGTGTGGAGCTTATTTTTATTTAAAAAATATTTTTTGAAAATATATGTATATTGGTGTTGCAGTAATAATAGATATAAATGAAATACTACATAATTATCTAACAAACAATGTTTAGTACAAAACAAATATCTCTGAAATTGTGGTTATTTAAATAACCACAATTTCAGAGATATTTGTTTTGTACTAAACATTGTTTGTTAGATAAAGGATTATGTTACTTTGTTAATAAAGTGGATTATGTTACTTGTTACCAAACGGTAACAGTATGCATTAGAGGGTTAAGCAAGTCAAGTATTTTCCTATTTTCTATTTATTAATTATTTAAATAATTAATAAATAGAAAATAGGAAAATACTTGACTTGCTTAACCCTCTAATGCATACTGTTACCGTTTGGTAACAAGTAACATAATCCACTTTATTCTGTTAAATTAGAGCTCCTCCAAGACAAAACTGTGTTTTTTTTCATCTATTACATTTCATTTTTAAGTTTTAGTTACTAATAATCCTCATAGATGACAGTAGTAAAAGTGTATTCAAAATTAAGGAGTGAGATTATTAGCTTTTGTGAAATTACGTTTCTGGCAGTATTCAAAGAACAATAATATTAGTACTAAATATACTAATAAATTGTTTTGAAAAATTAATCATAGTTAAAAAGGGTCATTTTGAAATATTTTAAGTAGTTTTCTAGTCATTATTATCAAACGTATAATTTTGCAGTTGGTTTTTGTCATATAGAAATTTTTTTTTAAAATTTAAATTATTTAAATTCTAATGCAGTTAATTTTTTTTTAGTATTTTCCCATAATGTGTGAGTATTAAAGATACATGTATATTTTTTGGGGGGATGAAAATAAAAATCCATGCATTAGAATGTTAAACTAATATTTTTAATTAATTTAATGACTATACAAGAAGTTGAAATACAGCTTCAGAAACGAATTATGCTATAGTTTTAAAGTTTCTTGATTTAAATAATTTACAGCAAGAAATGTGTTCGAAAAAAAATGCAATAAAAATCGTTATTGTCTCAAGGTACAAAAAGCTACACTAACCTGTAGGAACAATGCCAGTATTGAACCTAGCAATACTTCTTTTAAAAATAAAATTTTATACTTATCTAAATTTTTAAGTATGTAAAGTAAATCCAACGGAAAGTAATTGTTCTATTGTAATCTGCCTAAAAGTTACTAATTTTAAGGCAGCTTAGTTTTAGATTTATAGCGGTCATTGAATTTCCAGAAAAAAACTTGAAAAGAAATTAAAATGCTAATTGAGAACATGGCGATTCAAATGAAAATTAATGTCGATTCGAAAATTATATTCCAATTATTAATTTCAATTTAAATTAACTCTTTATTTGTACAATAAAAATATAATTCAAGTTCCAAATATTTGTCATCCACTTTTTTCCGTACTTTATTCAAAATTCTTAGTTTAAAATCCAGTCGTGAGCTCACCTATGTTTTGTTTTTTTACAAGGTTTTATTGATTGTAATAATATCCTTAGTTGCACTTTTCTCTGTCAATAACAGATTGTTAAGGGTTTGGTTTAGTTTAGTTTGAATTATCGTCGCACTAGAGCTACACGAGGGCTAGATTGTTAAGGGACAATCCACTTTTCAGGGCTTTTCCCCATAAATATAATTATGTTAATAACTTTTGTCTTTTTAAAAATTTAAGTTAAATTTTTAATCGTGTTCAAGACGATGTTGATTTTTTTTTTGTCTTAACTGAGAAAATATGTGTGCCAAATATTTTGCCCTATTGTTTTTTTTTCTTAGGTACAGTTTGCTGGCTTCGTTGTTTTATCTAAATTTTAAGGCATTGTGTTAATGATTATATTGGCGTTTGTACTTTTAATCTCGTTTCTCTTTTGGTGCTTACATGTAATTTTTGTATTCGTTTTATTTATAGTTAGTCCTCTGCCTGTTAATGGACCAGTTTTTTTTTTTGGTAATTGTAATAAATAGAATAAATAAAAAAATAAAACAAAATAATAAAAAATTAATTAATTAATTAATACGTTACTTATGGCCAATTCGAAGTTTTGCAAATAGTTTGTGGCATGATCCAACGTTGTTGTGATAGTCGTTTAACTTTCTTAAATTTACATATCACTATTCAAAAACCGTAAAAATACAAATTTTATTTATAACTGTATTAAAAAATAAATAATAGCATTCAGTTACATTCTAATAATAGAAATATACTCATAAATAAAAGTATACAACCTGAATATGTCGTCAAGTGTAAAAAAATAACAGTTTCTGTCATGCACAATTCCTAAAATGAACGTATTCAAACGCAAATAATACTCACAAAAATAAACTAAATAGTTCACCTAACTTGTCATTTGCAATTAAGATCGCAATAATTTTTTTTATGTAAAACAAACTAATATAATTGCCTGAAAATAGCAGTGAGTTTTAGTAATCAAATCTTTAACAATACGCTAAATATTTATACCAACTATATTGAATAAATATAGATGATATCAATTGTATAGAATGTAGTTGCCAAACTCATCCTTCAAACGTATAACTGAGATATAGTGTCCGTCACGTTCATTTGTGACTTTTAACCCTCTTTAAGTTCACCATTGAACAGATCTGCCCCTATATCATAGTTATACTTAGAACAATGTGAGTTTTGCAGCTACACAATTCAATTAAGTACTTGAAGGAATTTTTAATATTTTTCTCATAAATTTAACAAGCGAAAAGTTAGCATTTACTTAATGGAATATCACCTTCTTATTGTTTTACATCACAATACAAAATGTCTAAACAAAATATCCCAAAGCTTGTGACTAAAGCAATAACCTTAACATACTTATCTTAATTTAAAATATTTTTTTTATCACACCATAGCAAGCATAAATAGAATTCTTTAAAAAATATATACACCTAACGAACAATCAAAATAAAGTTCACCTACACAGAAATATTCAAGCTTTACTTGAGTTTACTTACAGACAAATTGAAGGATGTTTCGTGTTCACTTGAAAGCAAGTTTTTGCTTCATTTGTTTATTTTTTTAAAAAAAAATTATCTAGAAAGTCAAGCTTCTCTAGAGTTCACAGACAGGACAGGTGCGTCATCGTCATTCTCGTCAAAACTCTCGTACCTGGTGTCATCCACTTCCAGACCGTGGTTGGTGATCCCCTGTTCTATGCTAACTGAAGAACGTTCCCTCTGCTGGGAGACGTTGTTAGATCCGTAGTCCGTGGACAAAGTTCTATTCTTCAAGTTCTGCCTGTGGTCTTCCTTGACGTCCAACAAGGGGTCGTCATCGTCATCTCTGGCATGAGATCTTAGGACGACCAGCGCGACTATGATCATGACGATTGACAGGAACACTGTCACTCCGAGGACAGAGTAGGTGATGATCTTCGGGTTGTTCAGCTGCCCCATCAAGTAGTTGGCCCAGTAGTCGTCGAGAGAGATTTCGAGACCGACCCAGAGGACCGGGTAAAGACCTTCGATGACATTGGCAAACTGAGAAATTCCTCTGGTGTGAGTGACGTTGAGGTTGATCTGGAATCTGACTTTGATGTTGACGGACAGACCCGTGATGGGCTCGACCTCGACGTACGATCCGTGGTCCCCGCCGTTAGGGCTCAGACCGTTGATGGCGTCCTCGTAAACGGGGTCTGCCATGTGGAAGTGGGGGAAGGATATGAAGACGGGGGCGTCGAATTGGCAAGGGCTGACATCTAAAACCCCCGATGGCCTTTGTCCCTTCAGGTCGAAGCAGGAATTGGCGGGGTTGTCGCTGCCGTTGGCGAAGATGTTGCTGTCCGGCTCGAAGTGCTTGGTCTTGACGCCTTTGATCTCGCTGTCGCCGGTGAAGTTGAAAGTCAGAGACCTGCAGAAGATGGTCTGGAAGAAGGTGTAGGATTCGGGTTCCTCCGGAAGCGCGGGTCCAGTCTCGATGCTGGTTCCATTTACCATGTTGCAAGTGTCCCCTTTCCAGAAGTTCAGTTTTTCCTCCCCGTTGTACTTGTCGATCATGTTCGTCTGCGTGGGATCGTCCACGCCTGTGAAGACAGTGAAAAGTCCGTCATTGGTGTTGTTCTTTCCATACAGCCATGAGAACAAACCGTCCTTGTAGGGAATGTCCTTCTTGAATTCTGGTGCCCATTCTATGATTTTATCCGGATATCCTTCGTATGCCAATTCCCGGATGCTTTTTCTCGTGATAACTTTCTCCCCAAAAACAATGTCGAACAATATGGATGCACCTACTCTTTTCCAAAAGGGATAACCTTTCAGGATGTCCGCAGCGATTACAAAGGGACCGTTCAGAGTGAAAATCTCATCGTCTTGACTTCCGACCGACATCTCAGGCACGAACTCATAAGTCCGGAGCTCCGTGTAACTCACCGTCCCATTGTCGTTCCACTTGGTGTAGTTCTTCACCCAGTGCCCTTTGAAGGTATAAGGTCCCACCTCCGTGACGTTGAGCTTCGCCCCCTTCAAGAAGTCTTCGCCGTTGGAGATGTTGAAGAAGTAGAGCTTCTCGTACAGTGGAAGAGGAATGTCTTGCCATATCTTTGTCACCAGGGATCCGTCGCTCAGGGCTATGTCGTTCTTCAACTGATTCTTGTATATTGTAGGGAATATGAGCAGGACCGCCACAGCAATGACGAGCAGGAAGACCCCCAATGTCAAGAGGATCTTGGCCGATGTTTTGGACATGCACTTGGCGGCCATTGTTTCTGTTTGTTGTTGCTATTTCGCTGATGAAATGAACGCTTCCCAGCCTTCTTCCTTTCGCGCCTGTTATCTCTAAGCCGAGATATGATAGGGCATCACGAGTCGCATGTGGAGATAGCGAGGCATTATTGTTCCGAGTTAAGTTGAATCGAACGCAATAGTCATGCGATAAGGATTTCAAATGAGTGAGTGCGAAAATATGGTTAAAATGAATGTTCATTTTATTCAGAAGGTAAATGCACATTTAGGTTTACCCTCTAATGCATGATTTTTTTTCATCCCGAAAAAATATATACATGTACCTTTAATTGTACTAATATACATTATGGGATAAATACTGAAAAAAATTTAACTGCATCAGAATTTAAATAATTTCAATTTTTTTAATTTTTCCATATGACAAAAACCAACTACAAAATTCCAATTTTGATAATAATGACTGGAAAACTACTAAAGATATTTCAAAATAACCCTCTTTAGCTATAATTAATTTTTCAAAACAATTTATTTGTAATTTAGTTATAATATTATTATACTCTGAATACTGCCAAAAACGTAATTTCACAATAGTTAATAACCTCACTCATTAATTTTGAATAAACTTTTACCACCGTCACCTATAAGGATTATTAGTAACTAAAACTTCAAAATGGAATGTAATATATGAAAAAAATACAAATTTGTCGAGAGGGAGTTCTACTTTAATAGAATAAAGTGGATTATGTTACTTGTTGCCAAGCGGCAACTGTACGCATTGGAGGGTTAAACGAAAAAAGTAATTTTAGAATTCTTTTTAATTCGAATAACTTTTTTAAAAAAATGAAACGTAGGCATTGACATTCTAAAGATAACCGTCTGTTCGCACCACTCTTCCAAAATTGGTTCTATCCATCTGTTCTTAAAAATATTCTTTTTTTACAAAAGTATGATATCAGAAACCTATTTTTCATACATTTTCAGAAATTTTGTACGTCGGACGGACATCTGCATACCTGTCTAACGACAAACTACCCATTTAATGATCAAGGAAAAATAATTTTTAGTTATTTAGATCGTTGTTGCCATATCAAAAATAAAGGAACTTTATTTAGAAAAAATATTTGAAAGAAAAATTATTGTCGCATGGATAACTTTGGAATGACGTCGTAAAATGTAACACCATTAGTTTTTAAATGTTCATTATTTATTTGCTAGAAGAAAGAGGTTAGGAATTCTATTTTTGTGCATAAAAAATGGTTTGTTGCACTTTTTCTTTATTCATTACCTAAAGCGATTTGGAGTTGTTTCATGCTTTGTTAATGCTAAATATCTAAAAACAATCGTAACTATATGCACATTTTTATGTTCATACTTAGTCAAGACTGAAAAATCTCGCGTAATTTTTGGTGTTGGCGACATTTTCTATTGCACCAAACGTTCGGCGGAATGCATGTTAGGAATCGACGGACTCAACAATTTTACACAATTATTTTTCCATAAAAAGTATTAATTTAATTTGAGAAATAAAAATTATGAAAATTGTCTATTTTATCTTTTAAAAGTTTAAATTACAACTAAATGCAGTTTTGGGCAGTTTGCAACTATTGGGAGTTTTTTAAGTGTATAAAATTCTTGTGTAGAAGCAGTTCTAGGTGACAGCTACTGATTACTGTTACAAACTTACTTGATTTTCGATAAGAATACCAGTGAGTATTTAAGTAATTGGAAAGTAAGCTATTTTTTTAGAACTTCTTGTTTATGTTGTTATTGTAGAATTCAAAACGGTGGTATATGAATGATTTCACAATGATATAAAAGCATAAAATAATAAAAAAAACAAGTTGGTTTGTTACAAAATCTGTCACTTACACCGCTTCCACACGCTAACAACACCTCAGAAACAAATTCGCCAAGCAGGGCCTTTATCTATAGCTAATCCTAATTCAAACTTTTATAAGTCAAAATTAATAATTTTCTATCTTCTTCTGCATATTTGATAATTAATCTTTATTGTTTGCTAATTTTTTTTAGAAGTTCGAAGGATAATGATATATTTTATAAATAACTACTTTTTTGCAGCTACAAGTTTACATTTAGAAAAATAAATTTGTGAAATTGTTGCATTAAAATAAAAGCGAAACTTTGCATATTTTTATGCAAATTTAGAAATTTTTATGCATCTTTCTTCATTAATAGGGGAGACGGGGTGTTAGTTGGCACAGTTTGGCACTTTATAATTTTTCTAATTTTTTGGTTTGAAGATATTTGAAATGTTAAAAGTGGGTAATGTAGGTGAACATTTTGGCTACAAATCACACATACAATTGATTAAATATATTGTTGCCACTTTCTGTGAAAAATGTTTTTCTTTGCCCAGTCAAACTCTGCCAAATTACCCCGGTATCGGGGCTAGTTGGCATAGGTAGTGGTGTAAGTTGGCATTAGAAAAGAGGCAAGCGTTTTTACTCGTCTTTATGCAAGCTGTAATTAGAATGAATGCTGATCTGCTTAAAATTAAACATTCCATATGTGCTGGGCGATAAATAAATGCTGGTTCATTACTGATTGTAGGAGGTTGAAAAATCTTTTAACATTCTCTGAGTTGAAACTGGACGTTCGAAACAAACTCGTTGCCTCGGGGGAGCGTATGGAAAGTTGTGGGTGACGTTTTAGGAAAAAAGAAAAACAGTCAACACCTGCTTATTCTTTTGAGTCCCAACTACTAAAGGATGTACAATGCCATTAGCAACTGCATATTGATATGCCAACTATCGTGCCTCTTTTGGGCTCAGGCCGAAGTATATCTCACTTGCCTTCACAAGGTATTCACTCAAAGCAAATTCTTGTTCAGGAGTGAACACCTGCCGCACTATCCCATATCACGCACACAAGCCGGAATATATATGTTCCCCACCCTGTATCTCCCACTAATCTTACTCCGTATTTGTGGTGCAATCTACACTGCTCAAAACAATTAGGGGAATTCATGGTGTAAACCATTTCGCCCCCAATGATTCCATTTGGTATCATCAGCTTCCGATTTTTTTTCTCACTAAGTTGCACTCGTACTTATTTATCGTTAGATGGAAGAATCATGTCTTTTGAAGAATTAAATAATGTTTGTTTTAATTGAATGAAAATATGAAAAACATGGTAAAATAAAATTCACTCCCAAAAACTTTTATGAAATGAATTGACCTGAAATTCTTCACGTTTGCATTCTTAAAAGTCTAAAATTTAATTTTACCTTTTTTTTACGGTTAAAATTTTGAAAAAATTATTGTTATAATTTATTTAAAAGTTATTATTCCAATTTTTGGCCCCTTAAATTTTAGTTAAAAAATTAAGATTTATTTCCCTGTGTTTTACCATTTCAATCTGGATGCATAAGGAATCAATTTAACAAATTTTAGATTTTTATAATAAAAATAAGAAGTTGGAACTCGACGGGTAAGCAAAAGTACGCAAAGTGCTCCCGTAATTGTTTTGAGCAGTGTACACTGTTAAAAAAAAATCCCTGAATTTACGGAAAAACTACTGGCAGCAAGTTGCCGGGATTTTTCCGTTAATTTCAGAATCTTCCGTTTTGGAATTTTTACGTTATTTTCAGGAACTTCCATTTCGGAATTCATCCGTTAATTTCAGGATCTTCCATTTCGGAATTTCTCCGTTAATTTCAGGATCTTCCATTTCGGAATTTCTCCGTTATTTTCAGGATTCCATTTAGCTGTTTCCTGTTAATTTCATGAATTTCTAATTGGCATTTCTCTCTTAAATTCAGAATACTTACTTAGTATTTTCTAGTTAATTCCAAGACATTTTTGCTTTTTTCTTGTCAATTTTGTTTCTATATACTATTTAAACATCAATCATTCTAAATATATCCATTTATATATGGTGTTATAAATATAAGCTAAGCATAGGGGTATTTAAACATGCATCCTGTTTGTTATATAAAACGTAAGCATATTTTGTCTTCATACTTTAACCTTAAATCTATTCAAAACTAATACATTCTAATCCTTTGATAATTTTTAATAATATTTGGTATATTATCCGAATAAAAAGGACATTGTTCACATTTTTGAAATTTAAAAATAACCACTCTTCATTTATTTAAAACAATTTTAATATGGCAGAAAAATTTTAAGAGTTTTGATAACTTTTCTGTCATATTTTTTACAATGTACATATTTAGTATTGTTCTGTGGCTAAATGGTATCGTACTTTACAGTTAGCATATATCCAGGACAAAATCATGGGTAGGGGATAATGAGTCGGGTGTCTTAGGGGTTGAACACCCTTAACTGAGAGACTTTTAAGACAGTAACCTTTGTTACTGTCTTAAGTAGTCTTGTGTAGTCAAAAACAAGTTTTTAAGTGTCTGCATTTGTGCAAGACATACATGAATTTGTATAGTCGCTGATAGTAAAAAAAACCAACAAAAATTTTTAGTATATGGGGACGAGAGTTATTATCACCCCCTCCCCATCCTGGATACACCACTGATACAATTTAACAATATGTGAATAACAAAAGAATTACAGAATATAATCATGTTTTATTTTTCTTTCATAATTGAAAAAGACTGTTATGGTATTTCAAATCCTCAACTAATTTAAAAATTTGTGCAGGAACTACAGATTTAGTTTTCTTCTTTTTCTGAACTTTCAACCCTCTGTGGAGATTAATGATGAACAAGCACCTAAAAAAAATAATATATCAATATATATAAGTCCAATTTTGAATAAATAGGTCTAATGTAAAGAAACAAGTGGTAATCAGGCGTTAATCAGACCAAATCTTCTTAAGTCTTCTAAAATTAAACAATTTGTCAATTTTAGGCTTTTTTTCGAGCAAGTCTTCCATAGTATCTGCACCGTAATAATTTAATATCAGAGTTAAAAACGCTTTTTCTCTTTTTTGTGAAGAGGGGGGATGGGGAAGACAAGGCATGAATCTTAGAGTACCTTTAATGAATTGATTTATCCATATCTTACAATACAGTTTTGAGAATTGGAACTCTGAAAATATTTTTTAATAGGAGGGGGGTAGAAACAGGAACAGAAGTGTTCTTGAATAGTGTATATCAAAATTCAAAATCAATTTTATAATAGTATTTAGTAATAAAATAAAATTTTATAATAGTATTTAGCAATAAAATACGATTTTATAATAGTATTTAGTAATAAAATACAATCTTATAATTAGTATTCTAGTAAAAGCTAATAACTATTGCTGTAGTTGTAGACGGTGGGCCGAAAATGAGATATCCCTTAGCAGCTATATCTAAATGAACACTGAAATAGCGTAATGCGGACACTTGCAATTCCTAAATTTTGAATTCGTTAGACAATTTGCATTTAATTGGAAATTGTGTTTTTCTTAGTGCAGATTTTTCAAAACATAGAGCATTGACAATAGCGTATGTAACATCTGAATCGAATCAAAGCATGTGATCTGCATACATCCGTAATCACTAATTGATTCGTTAAATTAAACAAAAGAGTATTATTTATTAAAGAGAAAGTTTACGTTATGTATGGGGCCCGGATGGCCGAGTGGTAAGCATCGCAGGCCAGCAGTCTGCGTGCTGTAACGGGCGCGGGTTCGATTCCCGCCTTCGCCCTGGGTGTATTTCCTCTCTTTGTGACAGTAAAAAATCTTTCTGTGTCTGTCTTACTTGACGAAGACTTATAAGCGGCTCACTGAGCAAGCACACAAGTCGGAATATATATGTAAAATACCCTACCCTACCCTACGTTATGTATACTTGCATAGTTTTTAAAATAAAAGATGCTGTGCTGATAGCGATAGTGTAACCGTGCTTTTCAATCGAGGTTAGATTAGGTTTTGAAATAACGTCGCACTAGAGCTACACGAGGGCAATTGTTTTTCAATCGAATTTAAATGTAATAATTTCAAATCATTTCATTATTTTTGTTAATAATTTTTTAATTGTTTATTCATACATTTGACAGCTTTTTAAAACTTTTAAATTAAATTTACTTAGTTAAGCGTGTTGGTAAACAACCGGAATTATTAATTTCAGGAATCATCCCACGGTCAAATATATGACTATAGAGATTACAGAAACAAATAAGAAAAATACAAGAACTGGATTCTATATATAGGAAAGAAAGATAGAAAATATAATCTTTAAATAAAATCTTATTTTATTAAAAGAAATGAACATACCTGTATATTTATCTTTCTTGCTTCAGATGTGGTCAAAACAAACAAACAAAAAATATGGTGGCTGAGTCGGTCGGCGGATGTGTCGAGGCTAAAAGCTGTTGGGTGCGAGGTTATATGGAGAAATTACGTTAATACGGGTCTTAAGTGAAATTCTGCAAGCAGAAATACGATGTTTTTCCGTTTTCGCTTGTCAAGCGTTTAAGGAAAACGGAAAAAGGCTGTTTATTTCAGACAAACCGTCTGTTTGTTGAAGAAACGCAATCTTTCCGTAAATTCCCGAAAATAATCACAGAAATATGCACGTAAAATTCAGGTTTTTTTTAACAGTGTACTTCGTTTCACAATGCAACCAGAATTCGACTTTCCGGTGTAAAGATACTCAGCTTTGGTGAAAGTTTACACCATTTTATGCTGTGAAGTTATTCCACAAAACCCGTAGCAGCACTTTCATCCACCAGTTGCACGGAGTGAAATTACACCCAACGTTTTACTGTATATGAAAAAGACCCCTATTCAAATGAAATATAAATTATCCTTAAAGTAATAAACTGTAACGGTTATAATTAAAAAAAATGTGTCCTACATATCACATTATAAAATTTTATAACTTTAACTACTTTCGTTTATTTGTAAATATTTAAGGTATATTTTATTGAATGAACTATTCACAAATATACATTTTTTTAATATGTGGAAATCAATCTAGAGAAATGCAATTGTTATAATTAGTAATGATTATGAAAAAGACGTTTATGAATACTTTTTAAATGGTATCTTTTTTCTAAGATTAATTATACTTACAATTTGAACTTTAAATTTTCATGAGAAAGTTTATATGACTATTTTTTTCAATAAGAACTCGATGCATCACAAATATATGGGGAGCAATTCCTTACTTGACGAAGTGGCATTTTTATTTGTAGAATTCAAGTAAAACAAGTACCACCAAGCTATTGTTAATGAAAAATTGATTTTTCAGTTTATATATTACTGTTATTAATTAAAAGATAATGAAAAAGCTGATTTTTTAAAGTATTTTATTATTTAAATTTAGGCTAACTTCTTTTTATGTGACGGAATGACAATTTTGCGAACACGACTGCATCCTGGTATTAACAATACATAGAATTTTTAAACTAATGCATATCTAAAATATGATTATTTGCTATGTAAAATTATAATTTAGAACAACCCAACTGTAACTTGGTTTAAGTTATTAACTGTCATTTTACGTGACGAAATGACCGAGACAGGATGACTAAAAGTTTCATAAGTTTTATATTATATTAAAAGTGTGTAAAGTAATAAATTTAATTTTTTTTATTATCTAGAATATTCATAAGATATTAAATATTACATTATAAACATTTATTCACATGTGAAAGTTTTTTTTAAATACTTATCGAGGACGATTTCCTACTCGTTGAAATGCTGGCTGAATTCTCAAGCTTACCGTTTTTTTTTTTTTTTTGTCCACTGGGCATCAATCCTTTTTTAGGGAAATATGAATACATGTCCTTTATCATCCTGCTTTCTTAAACCATAATTTGAACACTTGGTATATAGTTTTAATTTAATTTGTAAAAATTACAAAAAATTGCAATTTTTTCAAAATTTTATTGAAGTTGATATTTTTATCTAATTGCCTAGGGGTGTTTTCAATTAAATCTGTGAAAAGATGTGAAGAATATATAAAACTTTATGTTATAAGAAATATAAAGTACATAATAGATAGATATATAAAGATTTTTTGTATGATAATTACTTTTTACCTTGGGCATTTAATCTTGAAGCTGAAATTGTAAACGCTTATTTTTTTTTCAAGTAGCACAGTCGTTATTTTAATGAAGATGTCACCATTTTGCATTATCCAATAAGGCCCATTTGTGAATACCATTAACCTTCTCTACCTTCTCTACTGAATCAAAGCATTGACTCAATGTATTTTTTTTTAAATCTGTTTCTTTATGTAACAAAATTCGTCCTACATATATTTTTCAGCACTATGGTCTTAATTTGACTTTTTTTTATTAAAATTAATTTTAGCCAAAAACTTATTTTTGCATGGCAAATTATCTTACCAATCGTTATTAATGGGTAAAATATCTCTTGAACTAAGTACATAAAAACTTCCTTTCGCATAATAGTCAATAAAGTATCAGTGGGGTCATATCTAACTATGGTTGAAGAAATCAAGTTTAGTTTACTTTAGTTTAGTTTAGTTTGAATAAATGAATAAAATTGATTTTTAATGATTTGAAATGATTTAAAATGATTTTTAGATAAAAAATTATTTTTGCATGGCAAATTATCTTACCAATCGTTATTAATGGGTAAAATATCTCTTGAGCTAAGTACATAAAAACTTCCTTTCGCATAATTGTCAATAAAGTATCAGTGGAGTCATATCTAACTATGGTTGAAATAATTAAGTTAAGTTTGCTTTATTTTGAATAATCGTCGCACTAGAGCTACACGAAGGCTATTGGCGCCGGGCGCCGTATTTGAATTGATCAAGAAACATGACACAGAATGATCAAAATTTATCCCACTATATTAAAACTCAATGCAATTAATTGTTCTGCTTTCAAAGGGATAAAATCAAACATAGCACATTCCAATATTATGCAAAATATATCCAAGTGTGTTGTAAATGATGGCATCATATCGTATTTAGAATATACAGAATCTAAATATATTGTCAGTGCAATGAAAAAACTACGAATATAGAAAACACAGGAATAGAAAACCGTTAAGTCTGCCGTTTTGAAAAACCCTAGATGTGGCACATTTGTGATTTTATACTTAATATCAGAAAAAAAATTAAACATTGTACCAAGTACCACTGTCAACCTTAAATATCGTAAGAACATTCCGTAGAGTTTAAAAAAAAATTAGATACATATGATTACACACCCTTGAAATTGTATACAAATGAATATCTATTTTTTTTAAATGAAAATGCATATTTAAAATATGACAATAATGTATTATTGAGACAATTGTTTGCTTGTAAATTTTTAAACATTATCATTTCAATTTTTATTACTTAATAATTATAATAAGAATACAAGATTTTAAAAAATGTAGTTTAAGCTACTCATAATTAAAAGTTATAATTTATACATAAGATTCATTCTTAAATTGCTGCAATCTATTTTATCCTAATAACCACAATATTTCTAGATTACAAAAAACTATTCAGCCGTGGGCGGGTAACTGCAGCAACGACAGAAATGAATTGGACCATTTTCGCTCAGAAATTATCTGTCTTTCAGTCTAACTAGTTATACGTTAAAGTTATTGAGTGCTTAAAACAATGGTCTAAGTTATTAGTCAATAGACACTGCATCTTCCTTGCCCAAGGCAGAATTATGTAGGCTACTGATTTTTTTCTTTTACAAAACATCAACAACTCCACCAAGATTTTGTGCAGTCGGATCCTTTTTCTGATTTGCAGTTGTATGTGCCTTCGTCTCTGAAGTCTTTTCTGCTACTTTTGGAGCGGTCAAGTTGCCCGACTTTTCGATGGTCATCTTCGTCGAGTGGGCGTCGTGGACGCTGACGTAGATCGTCTTTGGGAGTATGTTTTCCGTCTGTCTGTCCTTCTGGCTTGAAGTGAGGGACTTGGACAGGTTGTTCTGCTGCTGCTGGTAACTCCCGGAATTCGAAAGCTTAGGAGGACATGTTGCTATGGCGGAGTAGCCGGCGTCTTTATGGCCTTTGTCCTGGAGGAGAGGTTTGATCTCGTTCCACATCTGGTTCCTGCTCTTGCGAAGAAGAACGAGTCCGGTGATCAGGAAAATCACGGAGAGGACGGCGATGATCCCCAGAAGAACGAATGCGATCACTTTCGATCTTCGGAGATGGTAGTCCATCGTGTTGGCCATGTCGTCGCTGATTTCCGTCAGCATTTCCATCCAGAAGACCGGGTAGACGCCTTCCGTGATGTTCTTCAGCTGCCAGATCTTCGAACTGGGGTGCAGGTGGACGTTGAGCTGGAATCGTATGGTGAGGCCGATAGTCAATCCCGTTGTTGGCTCGACGTCCAGAAAAGACTCGTGCTGTGTTTTGTTGGGATGTAGACCCTGTACATGTTCCAGGTAAGTTGGATCCGCTAAGTAGAAATGGGGAAAGGACAGCACAATGGGAGCATCGAACAGGCAGGCTCCTAGGTCCATCACACCACTGGGCAGTTCATGGTCCAGATCGAAGCACTGGTTTAGGGTAGCGTCGTTGAAAATTGACTGGGTGTTCATGAACCTTTTGGAAATTATGCCCTTGTGGATCTTGTTCTTCTCGTAGTCAAACGACAAAGAACGACAAAACGTTGGCTGGAAGAACGAGTAGGTGGTCTGGTTGTCTGGAACGGCAGATCCTAGCTCACCGTTGGTTCCATTGATCATATTGCAAGCATCCCCCTTGTAGAAATTGAGTTTCGATTGTCCATTCCATTCCTTGATGATATTCAATTTACTGTGGTCTTCCTCACCCGTATACACCGTGAAATTTCCATCATCAGTAGCGTTGCGATCGTACAACCACGCAAAAGTCCCGTTCTTGTATGGAATGTCGATATCAATACTCTTCTGTTTCTGCCACTCATTCAGGTATTCGATGATCTTGTCATGGTATCCACCGAACGCAAGTTCCTTCACGCTCTTCCTTATGATCAGCTTCAAACCCAAGGCCTCGATCACGAAGTTGACCATGACCTTCTTCAGGTCTTCCTTGTTCCTCACATTCTCAGCTGCCAGCATGATGGGTCCGTTGAGGGTGACAACCAGGTCCTCCTCGGGTCCAACTGACATGTCCCTCTCGAAATGGAAAGCCTTCACCTCTCTGTAGGTCACAGTCCCATTAGACCAGTGTATGTCTTCTTTTGTCCACCTACTCGAGTAGGTGTAGGGTCCAACTTCGGCCACCTTCAGCTGGGTCCCGTTCAGGAATTCCTCCCCGTTGGTGACGTTGAAGAAGTAGAGCCTCTGGTAGATGGGGATGGGCAGATCTCTCCACACATCGTACAGTGCGGTGTTGTTCTGGAGGGTCATGTGCTTCTCGAGCTCTTTTTGATAGAAACTCGGAAAAGCGACCAGGATGACAAAGGTGGCGATGAGAGCCGTACCACCGAGAATCACAAGAGTTGTGGCACACGTACGAGGGTTAGACATGTTCGAATATTGAGCAGAGGATTGCATCCGTAAGAGGGGCGGTTTCCGAATGTGGCGTGATTAGTTCAATCTTGCCCCCGACGTTTCTTATCGCTGTGTTTTTCGCCCTTGTATGTTGAAATGACCACGATAATGGTGAGCAAATACGGAGAGTGGTTGCTAAGGGGTCAGATTTTTGATAAAGCTGTTCTTGCAGCGCATTCTGTTATTTTAACAATTTAGTTTTTTTTCTCAAAATATATTTAGTGCAATTGAAAGCAAGAACTAAAGAAAGCAATTTAAGCTTTAAAAAATTCTTTCTATTCGTCTGAAATTTTTTTGACTACACGGACCGTTTAAAGGTGTGCAATTATTTTGGCTAGACTTGAACCCGAACCTAGGACCTACCAAATGCAAGACGAACGCCTTAACCGACTCGGATCTTCGGCCTTACATTGAGCTTTGGCTAAGTTCATTAAGTTGATGAGTTAATATTACAAGGTTTAATTGCAAAACGTGGATATGAAGTAGGTGAAAAAGTACACTGAACAATTTATGCACTTAAGGAAACGGATAATATTGAATTTCACCTATAACCAGCTTCGTTAGTTTCTCGTAAGTTTCGAAAAAATAAAACTTATTTTGAATAGCACAAATGAAAATAAAAGCCCATAATATTGAGATTTCCATTAAGAATAAATATTTTGAATGGGGGAAGCTGTGGGGCGAACAATACTTTTTATTTCATTTCGAATCGCTAGATGCGGAAAAATTATCATTGGTAACGACATGAAAAATGCACAAATTATTATTTTATTATTCATTAATCTTCCGTTAGCGCAATGCCATCAAAGTTGGAAAAAAATTGTCAAAAAACCGTATTTTTTAATATTTTTTTTGCGTTCTTATATCATGAACTAACTACTTAAAGTATGTAAAATCCGCAGATTTTTAATTATTATACACTTGTGCC
Organism: Hylyphantes graminicola; assembly: GCA_023701765.1. Lineage (NCBI taxonomy): Eukaryota > Metazoa > Arthropoda > Arachnida > Araneae > Linyphiidae > Hylyphantes > Hylyphantes graminicola. Next base: position 74,787,623 of record CM043113.1, on the reverse strand, counting down.
AGATTCTCCGGCCACGCAACGTAGTACAAATGAGGAAAAATCGTAGTTTTTGAAAAATTTCAACGTTTTAACGTTTACTACATTTTAATCATACAAGTTTTAGACATGCTAAACATATTACTTAAAAACATATATCGTGATTAAAAAAATATAAACAATTACGGTTTTTGACAATTTTTTTGCCAACTTTGACGGCATTGTACGAACGGAAGATAAATGTGAATAAAAAAATATAATTAGTATATTTTTCATGTTTTTACCAATGGCAACTTTTCCGCACTATAGCGATTCGAAACAAAATAAAAAGTATTTTTCGGCCCACCCTAATTTTTAGTTCTCATACTCACAATCAAAATATCTTTTATCCTTGAATATTAAGTGAACAATTTAATTTTTCTTATAGTTTGATGTTTTAGAACATAAAAGATTGAATTTTTCATGAATAGAAATATCAATAATATGTTAATTAAGTGCTGCGGGCAAATTTTTTCTTAAGGAGTTTGTCTCGTAATAATTTTTTGGATCATTATCTCAAAGTGCGTTTACTATATCACGAATTAGTTTTCCAAAATTACCAAATCAAAATTATATACTAGTTATTATCTTTTATTAGAAGCATAGCAGCAATCAGGCAAAAGTCGATTATCACGTCGACAAAAGACAACGCTTGTTATCCCGCCAGAGATAACTTTCAATATATTAGGAAACTTGTTTACTTGAAAATTACAGCGATTCCCAATTAGCCTGACAACATTAGCCTTTCAACTACGTGAAAACATTTTTAAATTTTCATAACTTATATTTGTTTTATGTTGTTTTCCTCTATAAAAAAACTATGAAACAAATTAAGACTATTTGCACAATATTTATAGCTAGATAGTTAAATTGTAATACATTGGTATTTTGTTATAAAAGGTAAAGCTAAGATATTGCTTTTTTGATAAACTGCATAGTTTTCGGACAGAGAAACTATTATAGCTGTAAAGTATTAAATATTGTATAGTATTTTTACAGACATTTTTTTTAACTCCAATGTCCCTAGATACTTAGCTAGTACAGAAATATCATTTTCAGTTTTATTTAAAATAAATGAATAAAACTTTATGAATATCGTACAAACTCTTATTATTCTATGTCTACCCGTCACTCAGTACACTTAAGCATTCTAATCTATACAAAACGGATCCCCCTAAAAAGAAAGACCCCTTTCAATTGATGACATGTCCCCGGTCCAAAGGTCACAAAACAGATTCCATTCATAGGAGCTTGCACCATTTGACATCTCCCAATTCGATTAGGAGTAGGGTTGCCATACTTGGCTATTATTATCCATTTTGGATCTGTTTGACTGAATAAAATTTAAATCATTATGTTTTAGGAAGCGGCTACGCTAAGTTAGAAAAACCTTCAGACTATATTCTTTTTTAAATTTTTTTTTAAATTACTTTTTATTCGTTTTTTATGCTTTTAAATGTGCAGCGTAAATTTTTATTTTAAACTAGCAGTATGGTCCCGCCTTACTGGGAACCCGTTAATTTCGCATTGCTTCCTTTTAAAGGCATGCTTACTTGTGAAAATACACTCAAAATTAAATTCGTGTTGGCGCATGCGAACTTAAAAAAGCAACAGAGGAACTGAAACAACAACTCTGAACACTAATAGAGGATGAAGCATCCTTAGGGCGAGTGCATATCTCAACCAAACTCAATCAATCAAACTAATAGAGGATGGTGGCAAGCCCCCGTTTCGGCCCGGGCCGTGTATTTTCAAGCCCTGTTATGGTCCCGCACTCCCACGTGGATGACGTTTTTTTTTAAACTAATTATATTAATTAAAAATCACAATCAAATATGAAAAAACTAAGCCTCAGGTGCACACGTAGGTATTAAAAGGAATCTATATTAAAAATTTCGAATTTTTTAGAGCAGTCTAAGTAGGTCTTTTGTGATCCACAGACATACACACAGACAGACAGACCGACAGACTCTTTCTTTTATTATTTTAAATATATGAGAGTTGCAGACATATATAAACCCGTTATCTGACTGCCAGGTTTTCCAGCATTACACATAGGTAAGGGTTCCGGCTGCCCATTTCTAGCCTCCTTCAGGAGTCTTAACACAGCCAATAACACCTCGCAATTACGAACCCTGGTCAAGTGACAAGGGGGACACCTGAGCGGGCACCCAACCAAAATTCGAGCGACATCGTACGCTGACGCCGTCGGGACTTAGGACTCCACAGGCTTAACGAGAACGCCTGCCCCAGTGTACTCGGGTCCATCCGTCACGAGTTTTATTTTTCTACTCTTTTCCAGTACGGAGATCCGATTTATAGAATGACTGGCAGTAGGTGGGATTCGAACCTCCGCTCTCCTGAGAAGGTTGAATCCTAGGTAGATGCCTTAACCACTCGGCCACGGACGGGCCTCATTACACATAATTTTTAAAGTTTGTAAATTTTTAGTTTTACTGAATTTAAAAAGTTTTAAATGTTGAAGTAGTTATTGTTTTTGATACAGAAATGTGATTTCAAAAATTAAAGCAATTAAATTTTAATGTCATTCAGCAAAAACAAGTTTACACTTCAGCCAATTTGCTTATAATTCAAATTAAATACAGAGTTCTCGACTTTTGGATAACCATACCGAAGTAACGTACCAGAAGTACAGAATTGACGTATTATAAGTTGCTACTTTGGGCTATTTTGATCACCAGCTTGGCTAGTTTTTTGAAAATTCCAACTAGCAACCCTGATTAAGCGTCGGGCTAGGGAAAGGGGCTATATATTCCAAGAAAAAGGAAGTTCTATACGGGACTAACATGCAAATTTAGGGAAATCGGGTCGCATTTCGGATTTGAATAATTCTTTTATTTTTTCAGCTAGGTCTTCCGGTATTTTTTCTACCAAAGGACGGAAATGCTGGGTCCATAATTCGGAGGAATTTTAATGTGTATGGATGGGGAATATATAAAACAGGACTTCTAGATGGATTATGACATTTTTTATGTATATATTTGTTTAGTTTTGTGTCTAGTCTATCGATAACGTTTTCTGATTTTTTTTTCTATGAATTTGTGGGCAATTGTGGTGCAAGACATAATGCAGAGATTGGTTTGGTTGAATTAACGTCAAACTAGAGCTACATGAAAGAATATTTATAATGTAAAGAAAATACTTTTTAAATTCATACAAACTGAACAGACGATTCCATCGGGGCATCTTGTGGTCGTCCTAGTTTGTATAAACTAGCTGCTGGTTATTTGTTTGTATGTGATATAAAACCGATTTTGATGAAGCTGTGACGTCAACATAAACGTAGTTTTTTCAGTCGTCCATTGAAAACCATAAAACATAATTTTTGGGCCTAGGAACAGCGAAATTAATAAAGTATCACTACTTAAAATACTAGTAAATTCTTAATATTTATAATGAAGCCATTAAGCATGTAGGCAACAATGTATCTCATCGAAATTTAACAAACATGCGTAGCAGCATATGATATAGATCAAAACACCTCTAGATATCAACTAAATATCTAAATGTCCGAATGTAAACGAAAAAATGTCCAAATGACATAATCCTATACTATGTGTTTGCTATAAGATATGCTATTGATTTAATAGTTTTGCTTCTTTAAGTTAAAGCTAGGGAAAGAAGGAAACTGATATGTTAATATGTCCAAATAGAGGAATCTTTTTTGTTTGCTATTTTAGATATGCTATCAATTTTATAATTTTTTCCCCATTCATATGAAAAGGGTATAGGGCGAAAGGAGAGTACTGTAACGCATTTGTCAAGCTTTTTTTAATTAGGCATCAAAGGAAAATAAATTAATTAGAAAAAGTTAAGGGGGTATGGGACACTTTTAACTTTTTTCTTTAATATTGTAGCTATCATCATATTTTTTTCCATAAATGTATACTAAATATGCTAACACTTTCAGCTAGCCAAAGGTTTTAAAATATATATTAATTTTGTTTAAAAAAAGTAAAATGTGTGAAAAATTGACATTTCATATTTTTGTTTTAGGGTAGACTGACCAATGAGTGAACATCAGGACACAGTGAATGAACATTTGGTAAATATAATTAAAAAATAAGGATTGAAAATCATTCCCCTAGATTGAATGGCAACACTGACTTCCTGATCTAGTAGGAAGCTATCTGACATATGGTTGGTCGTCTTGGTGTTTATTCACTGGCGAATGCAGCGCCTTAAACGTTCATTCACTGGTTAGTCTACCCTAAATCAAAAAATTATTTATTGACAAACAAAAAATTTAGCATTGCTATGAACAGGAAAATGTACTTAATAAACTGTCTTTACCGATTTTTGTTATTTGACAAAGTTTTTCTTTAAAAAAATATTGAATTTTTTTTTGATAATTTCACAGGGTCACTATTTTTTGAAAAACTAATAAGTAAAAAAGCAATTTATTTCAACTAATCCCTAAGACAAATTAAAGATATATGTTTAAAAAATATGCGTGGAAAATTTTAGCACTGTATAGGAAGTAGGTTTTGAGTTATATCAATTTAAAGTCAAAAAACCATCGAAAACACAATCAAGGAAAAAAACAGCTTTAAAATTTATAAACGTAGTTGACCAACACAGATGTCATGACACAAGAAACTATACATCTCGCGTTCTATTGCATATATAAATAAAAATTTTGTTTTAAATTATTCCAAAATATTTGTGTTATTTTTTTAGATAATAATAATTTTTTGGATTATTTTGAAGATTTTGTGTCTTATAACCCCTTAAGTAAATAAGTAGGATTTAGTTATCTTACCAATACTGCATTTATATATTCCGGAGCGAATGCTGTTTAAGTTTACCAAAGAAAACGAAATATAATACAAATGAAGATCACAGTAGAGATCGTTAATCTAGGAATTATTGAATTGCAAGAAAGCTTATTTTTAAAAACTTAAAAATTAGCGTTTTTATTTATTAATGAAGTGGTTTGGATCACAGACCATTACGCTAGAAATCTGAGCGCTGTAACGGGTGTGGGTTCGAAGCACGCCTGCGCCGTGGGTGTGCTTTCCTTTCTCTGTGACAGTAAAAATTCTTTCTGCGTCTGTCTTACTTGGCGAAGGTTTTTAGCGGATCACTGATCATGCACACAAGCCGGAATATATATGTACCTACCATACCCTACCCCAACATGTAAGGGGCCCCTCCCTTACATGTTAGGGTACAGTGGTCAAGAAGGCCTAGTATGGCCCGTGGAAAGGCCTAGGGGTTAAAGGCATCGTTCTCGGAATCGGAAGGTCCCGCGATCGAGTTCCGATATCACTGAAGACTTGCCGTGTTCATGCGGAGTACGCGCTTGTTAAATCTGTGGGTCCGAAAATCGTGTGGGTGATCATTGCGCAGTTTCCCGTGGGTACAGGTCCCTGGAGACTATTTCCCTCTACTTCAGGGGCATGTCTAAATTGCGGAGGTGGCGATAGATGGCAGCATATGTCACTTATGTGTGTGTTTTGTCTTTATTACTTGACGAAGGTTTATAAGGGTGTCTCTGACCAAGAACACAAACCTGAATATCCACGTCTACTAACCAACCAAAATGTAAGGGTTAATTACTGGGTGACGTACATTCAAAACTAATTCTTAACACGCTTCACAAAAGTGCACTCTAAAAACCACTCATACAAATTCCTAAATTACGCTGTGCATGGTGTTAACACTTATTTAAGGTATCAAAAGAAATTTTAAAACCTTCGAAACAACTACTTCTTTCAATATCGTAAGAACCTACTAAAATCCAAATTCTAAAGTATAAAAACTTTTTCAGTGTCCGTAAATATCGAGCGTTAACAAACACGTCTTAACGAAGACATAAAGCACCAATGCATTAGGATTCTAAAATTCCATGGCTCTCATAACGAGAACTCACAGTAAAAAGTTCTTACAAGCATATAGAACCCCGAAGCTTAAGACTTCTGCGTAACAGTGGGCACTGAAGAAACACTCGTCCTAACGAACACATAAAAAACAATGCAATATAAATGACTCTGAATATAGCAGCTCATATTCGAGCAACAACACTTTTCATAACAAATATCTCTTGTATTGGAATGAAAAACGTGCAAAGAAGTCATTTCTAAATAAATTCCTTCTTAATTCCTTCATTCCTTCCTTATTATGACACACAGCTAAACAGATTCACACCCAATTACAAGACTGAGATGAGTACAATTTACAACCACGCCTTACCCGGGAATCGAACCCAGATCCCCAGCTCTGCAGTCCAGAGCTATAACCGTTACACTACGAGGGCGACAGAGGGAGACCGCTAGATTTTTAAAAGATTTGTCCTTTTTTTTACCATTTTATTCGTATTCATAATTAATCTATTTTACAATTTTTTTTATTTTTAGAATAAAAAAAAGTGGGGACTCACAATTAACAAAAGTACGCAAAGTGCTCCCCTAAATAGTTTTAAGCAGTGTGGTATTCAAAGCTAAAATATTGCTATAAGTGATCAATGCTTAAAATGTCTGCCTTAGTTCTGAATAAAAATTAGATCGATGTAACTTGTTGTGGTTGGGCAACTGTTTTTTTAAAGTAAAGAATAACACGATGCCAGTGCACCTTGCCTCTACTTCAATTTTCAATTTCTTTTATATGTGTATATGCGTTTCAAATTGAAAGTTTTATCGGGACCTGCTTACCATTATTCCAATCCAACGCTACTATTCGACTCCTTTCATATACCACTGTTGCAGCGAACAGGACACCTAATATCCGGTGCCTCCTTATCCAATGTCTTTGGTCCTTTCGAATGAAGAATGGAAGAAGAATGAAGAAGGAATCTTCTATTTTCATTTTTCAAAAATAAAAAAAGTTCCTCCGAAGTTATGCATGGGGGAGCAATTTCTGCCCGACTCATTTGAATATCAATCAGAGCGCTTTTCGACGATTTTTTATTCTTTTTTCGAATGTTGTTTGTTTGGTTCTATCCTTTCAAAAAAGAAGACGAGAAAAAAGGCATAAATCCCGGAGAATAAGAGAAGGAAATATTTATAAAAAGTTATCCCGGAGTTCTTATACACAAAAGTCTTTTCTTACATAAGTGTATTTTTTGGTTGCCTTCTCCTTCCCCGTCTTATCTCCCGCTAGAAACGTGAAATGAGAGACAGGTTACCAGTTTTTTTTTTTTTTTTAAAGGGAAAAGTCGCCAATACGGCAAAACTTTTGCCAAAGTTTAAAAAATTGGCATTTTTCAAAATCATATTCTTCATATATCATCATCAGCTAATTTTTAAAGCTAAAATAAAATCCCTGATCTTCTAGATCCAACCAAATAAGCAATAATCAGCCTATGCTAAAAATGAGACGTCGTAAAATTATATTTAAGGTGCCACTTGGGCCACAAACCCCTAAAACGTTAGATGTCGTTTTTAGAAGGTATAAATGTGTCATTGACTTCTTATCCAAATTGTTTAAGATAAAATAAAATTCTTCTTAATTTCTTAATCAGCAATATAAATTACTTACAACGCATTTTTGAATACATTAAAAATAAAAAAAGTTACATATACATTTCGATAGAAAATATGGCGTCTAAAAATGCTTAGAATATAATTTTTTTCCGTAAAATCAACATAAATTATCAGTATTAAAAATAATTGGGCAATATGTTGAAGTTTAATGACACAACTTTTTATTCAACATATTTCAAACTAAATAATCATGTAATACTTTCTAATGGTCAGCATGTTCATTCTTTTCAGAAGCAATACATCTATACTTAGCCTTATATAATGGCCTAAAAATTACCAAATTCAAGTTTTATTAGCGATTGGTGTCATAATTTAGAACCACAGTAGGCACCCAACGAGCTGACAACTGACGGCACCGGAGACGATCTGACACCTGAGAAGGCTCCCAACGCAACCATTGAAGGTTACATCATACACAGCGTCCGGACTTTGGAGCATATTTAGCGTGCACTTCCTCTTCACAGGATATTATTCGACGGACATTTTTCGCTTCAATGGCCGTTTATAGGTCGGCAGTTATTTTGGCGATACCCGGATCCGAACACGGGACCTTCCTCATGCAAGGGTAATGACTGACCGACTGTGCTCCCCAGCTCGGCATTGTGGTTCTAGATTTCGATTTCTCTATTGCCCCCATCTAGCTGTAAAGAGACGATATTTTAACCTAAGCCTATTATTTTATTATCATTGAAAATAATCATAAACTTGTCAACAATTTTATAACTTAATTACCTGATATCTAACTTAATATCTTAAAGCAATATTTGAATCGGTGAGTGCAGAAACAACGTCAGTCACAAATTTCAAATTTTTCAGGAGGGAGAAAAAACTTAATAACTTCTCCTCTATTTCTGCACTTAACGCTCGAAATAAACGTCCTGTATTTATGGAACTACTCAACATACTAACGCAGTTTTTGCACCCAACACGCATCTTGCCTTTATACGCTTATTTTCATTGAAAACAAGTTTTTGGATTTTTTTGACTGAAGTGGTTTCTGCACTCACCGATTCATTTGTATAAAGCTCTGCTTTATATAGCTCTACGGTTTTTTAGACATATTTTTTTTTTTAAAAAAGTCTTCTTACTTTTGTGGAAATCCCTGATAAGCAATTAATTCAGCTCAACCAACTAAATTACTCGCCAAACAGGAAGATAAATCGCCAAATCCAGCCCTCCCCAGCGTTGTATTAGCGCGAGTCTTCAAGGGATGAGGCTGCTCTCCAGGGATGATCTCTCCTGCCTCTGATGATCCCTTCTTCATCTTGGTGCTCCGGGGACCTCTTCTCTCCACTTAAAGAGAGAAAACTTTTCTCTCTCGACTTTCTCCCATTCTTTTAATTCAAATTCCTCCCTGCTAAAAGGGCAGGGAGTCTCATCACAATGGGAATAATACGAAAGGTGCATATATTTTTTTTTAAATAAATGATTTGTGTGTTTTTGAAATTTACCTTTTAAAAATATGGAAAGTTTTTTTTGTGCCGAGCTGTCTTTTAAGTGATTGTTGTGGGGTAGTTTTTAATGTAGGTTTTTTTTTATATTAGTACGAATAACTTTGACAAAATTGAAAAGAAAGAGAGATCGAGAAATGTGTACTTTTTAGTTACAGCTAAGAAAAAAATATTAAAAACTTTTTTTGGAAAAATAACATAGAAATTTGAAATATATAATACATTTTATAGAACAAAAGTTTAAAAAATTAAGTTTGATTTGAATACGATTTCTTAACTACTATACAAAATCAAAGCAAAAAAACTATTTTGTAAATATATTTACTCACAAAAAATAATTATGTCTATTTATTAAGTATTTTTATAATATAAAAATACAGAAACAAGACATTTTTAATTTTGAAAGTAAAAAAAAATTAATCCCTGAGCTGCTAAAAATATGGCATTATATTCACCGACTCTGTTACATTTTAAGACCATTGTCGATTTCTCAATAAACCAATACAAGCAATAAGTTTTACAACTCATTTTGAATAAAACTAGGATGCTTGAGTTTACATTTGCTATGCAATAACTTGACCCAATTTAACTTCAACTACTTTTGAATAAATCATTAATCAAAGTTGTAATTAAGTTGTGTTGATAAAAATCAATCGTATAATTTTTATGCCATAAAATATTCGATTATTTGATTATAAGAAAACAACTGTCAATTTATTTATAAAACCAACTCCAAATACTTCAAAATATGATAAATAGCAATCATTCAACAAAAGAAAATAGAACAAAAACTTGAGAACGATTACAAACGACTTTTTACTCGTTTCATAAATTCTGCTAATTAAATAGAGAAAAGGGAGAAAAAATATCTGATTATGGCATCAGCAACAGAGATTATAAAAGACAAATGTATCAGCGTTCGAATCTCGAACATAGCTGGATACTTCATAATTTGATGAATTCTTTGTCTTTCAAAAACGCAAATGCATGCATCGTTGATTGCTGAGGGGTAAAGGGGGGGAGGGGGTCACGGTGGCTCTTTTGTAAAGCCCTATGGTTGATTCGTGTGGGGGAGTCTTTGGTTAACTGCCATTTTTATTAAAAGGGAGGGGACTATTTTTTTATTTATATTTCTCGCCAATTTCGGGTACTACATTGTAAAAGAACGTACTGAAAACACCATTAAAAGCGCCTTAAAATTTGTACGGAAATTGTCCGTACTTTTGACGGTTTAAAGACGTTTCTCTTGGTCTTGTACCGTTTTCTTGATCTGGTTCACACGCTTTTAGATGTTTTTTATGGTTAGTAAAAAACAGTTTTTAAAATTTTTAATGAAGAATTCATTAATTGAGAAAAGTACGCTTCATTGTGTATTAATCATTAAGACACGCAAGAAAAACAGGTGTCCAAATACTTAGTCTGCAACGACAAATTTTTTGTTTCAAAACAGTCTCGTTTTATAAAAAAAAATCTGCTTATTTTAAGCAACAAAACTGTACTTATGGTATTGCCAGTATTTCAGATTGATAGGTTTGGTATTTTTTACGGTATTATGGGAACTCAGTTTCCCGTCTTTTAAAACTCTAAATTTTTTCTCAGTATATTAAAAATTTTGATCTATTATTATCTATTGTCGGCATATTCAGTTTAAGTGAAATATTTTTATGTTTACTTTAGTTAAAATAATGCCAACGGATCCTAAATGTAAGTGACTTTCATGCCATACTTTATAGTCCCGAAATTTGAGTTAATTTTACAATTTTTGACACTCACTTCACAATGTTGGTTTTGGCTAGAATTAAGTTTGCACTTTGACCTAAATTATTTGGTCAAATACATTTCGATGGGCGTGTTAGAACTGTAGGAAATTATGTGACATTTTTGGTCAACTGACACCATCTAAACGCAATGTACAAAAATTTCAATAAGGAGGGGAAGAAGGGCTAAATTTTGATTTGCATATAAACCGGGCTATCCTGAAACTGAGCTAAATGCACTGTTTATACTCGAGAGTTATATAAGCGATTCCTGATTTTTCAAAACACTAACGAAATTTACATTTACTGCCAAAAGTCGTTCCACGTTCTTGAAACTAAAAATATTGATCAAAATAAGAACTATTTTACTTTATTATTTTCCATTTATGGTTGTAACCAATTTTAACTTTTTCCAACCAATTTAAATATTTGTTAAAGAAAAGACATAAATTCATCACACAGTAAATTTGTTTTACTTAATGAAAGGGAGAAAAATCGCCATATCTGGAATCCAAACAAGAACACAAAATTAGTACTGTAAAAAAATAAAGTATCATGAAAAAAAAGGAGGGATTTTTCCCCCTTTCTCATTCTCCGAAATAAGTCGGAAGTCGATGGCATAAGTAGAGAACTTATTCCTAGTTTAAAAGAAAAGAATCTGTAATTAATTGCTGCAGTTCAAGTTTTTTTCTTCCAAAAAAAAAAAGATGGAATGATTTTCTGTTATGCAAATCCAGCAGCGGAACCAAATGGCATTTAAAAGAACAACGCCAAAAGAAGCTTGGCGAATCTTTTTTCCAGCTTCTTCATTTTCCCCCCGTTCTTATGTCATCAATTTCTTCTTTTTCATGCGGTTTTCTTTTGTTGGCTTGATTAATGGCTCGTTTTGTCCCCGCATTTTGTGTCCCGCTAACATGTTCCAAGACTTGGTGGAACAGAATTAAACGAGAGGAAGAGAAAAAAAATCTTTGTTCTTCGAAATCTTCTTCACTTGATTTCCAGTTACGGAACGTCACGGAACAATCACTGCGTTCCGTTACGCTTTTGGATGGTTTTTTATGGGTAGTAAAAAACAGTCTTTTCTAAATTTTTAATGAAGAATTCATTAATTAAGAAAAGTACGCTTCATTATGTACAAATCATTAAGACACGCAAGAAAAACGGATGTCCAAATACTTAGTCTGTAAATGACAATGTCGAAAGACAAAACAATTTTAGTTGTTTTAAAACAACCTACAAAATCTAGGCATAGGTCCATCAAATTCTAATTAGCTTAAGAAAGTTTTTTTTTTTAATTTTATAATGGCACTGATGAGTTCATTCATATTTAGCGAAAGTCAATGAATCATCCATCAATTTAAAACTGAGTTCGTTAATGTGGATTTTAATTTTAGTACACTATTATTGTTTCACATTTTTTAACTCATTAAGGGAATGCATTACCCAAAATATTATTTCTAGAAATAATAACATAAACTTGTAAATTATATGGGTTTTGTATAATGTTCACTCTAAATAAAAAAAATTCTAGCAATGAAAATGAATATTTACAAGTAGTTTTTCATTTATTCAAAAAAAAGTCAAAATTTTGAACTATTTTTAAACCCTACTCCTCCTTCAATTTTAAGAATAACTTCACCAAACTTTTATGGTTTCTTTTTAGTATTATTTGTTCAAGAACTGTGCATGGAATTTAAAATGTGAGCGACAGTTAAAAAGTAATATGCATTTACAGTGAAAATCACAAAAAAATACAAATTATTGAATTCAACATTTTTTTAAAAAAAATTACTATGCATAGAAGATCTTATTCCATGCACAATTTTGTGCATAATATATGTAAAAACCCAGGTAAAAAATTTCAAAATTCTAACTTCATTAGCAAAAAAGCCTTAGGGATTTATTAAACACAAGAATTGAAAAACGTGAAACAGAGAAAAAAAGGTTGAAAGGAGACGAAATAAGTATTCAAACTTATAGAAATGACTCCAGAAAATATTTAATAATTTTTTTCTACAAAAGATATCATTATGAAACTTTCAGTAAATGTTCAGAAAGATATTGTAAATAATAAGAAGTAAAAACTGAAATATTAATATTTTGACCAATTTTTGGGTACTGCGTCCCAGCAGACGAAATACGTATTCAAACGTATAGGAATGACACCAGAAAATATTTAATAACTTTTTTCTACACAATATATCATTATGAAACTTTCAGTAAATGTTTAGAAGAATATTGTAAATAATAAAAACCAAAAACTGAAAAATCGACATTTTGACCAATTTTTGGGTTATGCGTCCCTTGAAACTATAATATAAAACTCATTGAAAATGAAAAATTTAAACATGACGTTTGGAAAAAAACTCGATTAGCCCACATTCCGGTTATTTTGATGCTCAATGAAATTCTTATGGAACCAGATTGGCAGGAGAGAAGAAAAAACAAGTATAAAAGCTCAGATGTCCTTACGTTTTCGTCAACCAAATATTTAGGTGGTCTGTTCCTGTTCGAGCTTAGTTTTTAAAAAGTGCCGTCGTAAGACAAATGGTAAGACGAAAAAGCGCATAGACAGACGGCAAAAGTGTATTATTGAAAAGATTGGTCTCTGAAGTCATGCCTTTCCAAAACCAAAACAAAAAAAACCACACAAAAAATGAAATAGTTCGTCCGTACCTTTCACTTTTGGTTGAAGGGTACGGACGAACATCTGCAGCACGTCAACACCTACTTTTCCATCTTTTTAATTTCTTTCTAATTAAAAAACACGGAAAGTAGACAAAAAATGAATTGAAAAGCACATTCTTTTGCCACACAAAATTAACTAATTTTACAACAATAATCCTATGCACGCGTTTGCAGAAATGACTGCTTCTTTAATAAACAGGGTGAAGCCAGAAAATATGTGTAGTAAGAGTATGAAATTCAAATTCACATATACAAGTGCGAAATAGATTTGTGCTGTCCCTGTTTCGACACATCGATGGCTACTTAGCATTTTTTAGCTGTTTTAAACTAAAAAAAATCTTAGATTTATTATTATTTTATCTTATAAAAAATATAAACCACTAAAATAAGTAAATGGACATTGAACAGTCGCTTTGCGCAAAACTTAATTTGAAACCTCTGCAAGTAATTTAAATTATTGAAAGTGAATTTTTAACGCTAAAAAGCTTAAAAAAATATTTTTTATGTTAACAACATAGAAAAAGACTAATTTCAAATGATTATGAAAAACTGAAAAGATTTTATTTTGAAGCTGGTCAAGTGACGATCTGTTGTGGCGGAGGCTGAGGCCTGCATAAGGTAGTAATGCAAGAAGAATATTGATTTTACTCGGCTCTTTTAAAACAAATACTTGCGTCACTAATTTTAAATTCCGACACAATAACCAGTGAAAAGGACGGAAGATTGGCATTGTTACTAATACCACGTCTCCAAAGATTAGTTGTGCTTGACAGCATACCTTCATAACAGGTTCCGCTTTCCCTAAATGATTAAACGCGTGGTTATTTTAGCAATGATACGTTTCGTTCGCCGCTCACTTATCATGCTCTTCACTTTGAATTTCACAGAATATTAGACACTCCTAAAAAAACCCAAGTATTTAATCGATGAACCAACCAGCACGTCTTGCAGATTAATACGAAAGAACAAACTCGAAATAAGAAATTACCCATCATAATAAGAAACGTCTCTCTTCAATTTAGATTCAATCTTAAGAATGCTGTGTTCTTCACCTCCTCTTTCGTTAATACAATAGCCCTCCTCCCACTCCCTATAAGTTATTTCTGCCGTATTTAACCTAATACATATTTATGGCCGGAGCTTTACATTTATAAAAAAAATTGCTTGTCAAACCGCGAATTTTTAACCGCCAAAGAACAGCAGTCATTCCCATTTTCTGCGGGCGACTGCAGAAAATATCCTGACAGCTCCATCCATTTAGACGGGGGTTTCGAGGTAGTAGTAAAAGGGGGTCGCGGGTCAACCTATCTCATTTCACGGTTACGGTCAGACAGAAACCGTTCCGATCCCCCCCCCCTCCCCCACCAGTAGGCCCTCACTCCGTGCTCTGGCGCAGAATCCGCACTTCCCCACTGTTCATAAATGTTTATGACAGTTTTGGGTATGCCCCGCTAGAGAGATGGAGCCAGTGTCCCGGAACAGATTGGGAAAACGGAGAGAGAGTTTTCCAGGGGAGAAGGGGGGACGTTGAGGGGGGAATTACCCTGGTAAAAGTTACCTGGAATACCCCCCCCCCCTTTGAAAAGACGAGTAACAGCGGCGAAAAAGACTTTTCTCTCAAGCCCCGTTCACACCGACGCGTTGTACAGAGCGAAGCCGCCGTGACGGAGAAGAGATGATTAGAATGGAGGTGCGGGTATGCCACATTTGGCGACTAATGGCTCGAAAGGGTGATTTATTCTTTCCTCAGAAAATGCGATATATAATGGCATAAATGCATATTTTGACGACCAGTAACCAGTTAAGTCTATTTTGATGTAACCCTATTTGAAAAGTAATGATTCGTTTGGAGAATTTGTGTAATTTTCTCTACATTTTACAAAGACAGTTTTGATGGTAATAGTTTCTTATCTAGACTAAAATTAACCTTCAAATATTCGTTATACATCGACAAATTAATACTGTTAAGGTTGGACGCAAAACCATATTCTACGTCTCCTAAACTAATAAATAGAAAATTGTAAATTTTCGGGATGAGGTTTATGTGACTGCCAAAATTTTCGTACTCTTGGTTTTGTTATCAATGAGAAAATGATCAGTCATGAAAAAAATGAGGCAATACTGAGTATGTATAATTTTTTCTTATGCACCTTTCCTCATGTTTACGAGCTCAATTTTTATGAACAGTATAATATTATTATCAATATAAGTAGTATACTGTTCCATTTATTCAACTTTTCTAAAACTAAATAAACTTCTTTATATTCATTTTCTATTTTAAAGTTAGAATAATTACCTCTATGATTTCATGTCGCTCAAAAAATTACATTCAAAATTATTGCCTTCACGAAATAAATTATTTTTTTATATAATGTTGCTTCTTCTTATGTGTCTAACACATACGTAGAATTTGTTCTTCCAAAGATTTGATTTTTTTTAGATATACGTACTATCGATTATCTACCAAATTTTGATTTCTACAACAATTTTCAGATACCTACAAAAAAGACACATCCTTCCAAAGCAGCGAAAAGTCCCACCGGCCATTCATATTTGTCGCCAATCCTTAGTTATGGCAACCCTTTGAAAGTGACTTAACTTTCGTCGAAAGAAGCAAAACTCTTGCGGTTGGCGGTTTACAGTTAAAGGGGGGAGGGGGGTCAGATAATGAGAGGGATTTAGCATTGATCCCCCTCAAGTAAACGTATATCATTACCCAAGCGTGTGCTCATTTAGGGGACTTAAGTCTGTTTATGAAATTGAGACTTGGGCTTTCGAAATTTGAATATCTTTTGGTGTTTCCTGCGTCCCCCTAGTGGGAGATGTATTTGATTTCTGAGGGGGCGTGTTGTTTACGATTGAGTGATGTTGCCAGATGTAATGAGGATGTATCTCAGTCGATTTGTTTGCAAGAAAAATGTGTGATTTTTGTATAGTTATTCCCAGTCAGTTAGGCATTCGCCTAGCATGCGAAAGGTCCCGGATTCGGGTCCGGGCATCGCCAAAATAACTGCCGACCCAAAAATGTCCGACGAATAATACCCCGTGTAGAGGTAGTGCACATTAAATATCCTTCAACGTTCTAAACGCTGCGTACGATGTTGCCTTGACGGTTGCGTTGGGTGCCTACTCAGGTGTCGGCTCGTCACTTGACTGCGGTTCTAAAATACGACGCCCGTCACCAATATCCCTTTTGTTGCTGTAGTGCGACGCTAATTCAAACCCAAACAAAACTTTGCATTGTTATTTAGTAAGGGACCCACAGTACAGAGAATTCTCTGAAGAAGTAGTTTCAAAGAACCACCCATAACCCAAGTACTCGTGTGACGTCGAATATGACGTGATTTTTTGGTCACAAAATGCCCCTAAATTGACGTCATTTTTTTGGTGACAATGTCCATTTTGAAGACGTGATATTCGACGTCAAATAATGACGTTAATCTGACGTGAATAAATGACTCCTTTGTGACCATATGACGTGAACTTTTCGTTAACAAATAACGTGAATTTCACGTGAAAGGTGGACGTGAATTTCACGTGATAAGTGGACCTGAATTTCACGTGATAAGTGGACGTGAATTTCACGTGATAAGTGGACGTGAATTTCACGTGATAAGTGGACGTGAATTTCACGTGATAAGTGGACGTGAATTTCACGTGACAATACGACACGATTTTCACGTGATCAATTGACGTTAATTTTACGTGACCAAATGTCGTGCTTTTCACGTGATTAAATGACGTTAATTTTACGGGATCAAATGACATTAACCTCACGTGACTATATGACGCGATTTTTTTTTTATTTCTATGTAATTTCAGTCATGGTGTAAAACAAAAATTTGTTTAAAATATTATACAATATTTTGAATTACAGAGATATATCATTTTCAAAATATGTTGTAGTTAAAAAGAAATTTCTAAATTAATGACTGTTAACATACTATTCATAAGTCATTAATTTAAAAAAATCTTTTACTAATTATTTTGAAAAAGATACTCTTCATAACTTCAGAATATTCCATAATATTTTTTAAAAATTTGTATTTTACACCATGATTGAGATTGCATTGAAATAAGATGAGAAAAGAAAACTGAAATTCGAAAACTATTTAGTACATAATTAAGAATTTTAATATGATATTCACTTTTTACTTCAAAACAGATATTTTCTTAACTATTATTATAGAGCCTTAGTAGTAAAAAAAACTTACCTAATTATTTAAGTGTCACCGGAACATTCAGAACTACAGGTTGGCAAATTTAAATCTTGATATTTTAAATAAATACAAATTCATTTGGAAGCAAAACATTTTTATTTAAAAAAAAAACAATAATCAACAAAATAAACAATTGAAGAATTACATCCATAGAACTGCTTCCATAACCAGACGTTCAAGGAGAAACTGAAAAAGAAAATATGTAAATATATTATAGATGCAAATATATATTCACAATTTTTTTTTTTAATATAATAGACTTATCCAACTAAAATATATGTATAATCAAACGTTTAAAGGAATATAATTTTACAGTTTCTTTAAAATATTTTCTATATTTCCATAAAAAGATTCAATAACTTTGCCTATAAATTTTAAAAATGGAAAAGTTTATTTTTTTTCACCTCAAATTGCACGAAATAAATAAAATAATAAGAGTACTATTTAACTGCTTAGCTGGCATTAAATTCAATGAATATTCAAGGAAATGAACCGAGAAAATGTGCAAGGTATTTGAATTAAGGTTTATTTTAATATTTTAGATCAGGGGTTCCCAACCTTTTTGCACATGCGTACCACTTGACATTTGAGAAATATTGGCGTACCACCTGACCCAAATATTTTAATAAACGTAATATTTACTCTTCTAAAAGTGCTCAAAGGGTTTTTTTAATAAAATTCCTGAGAAAACTTCGTATTTAATGGTTAGATATTTGCTTATTTGTAACATGCTTACAATAAAGGAGAAATAAAAATATTAAAATGGTATTAATTCACAGTTTTATTATTACTTATAGGTCTACAACCATACAAATAAAAATCTAGTGCAAACTCAACAAAAAATTAATCATCATACAATATATACTTTTATAGTCTTTAGTGCGAAAATTGTTCTTTGCTTGTGATTAAAATATCAACATTGGGAGTAATGTGGAACTTATCTTCACTCTTATAAGTTCTTTTTAACACTTATTCTGCTTATATGTTTATTTACAAGAGTTTGGAAAATCCACTCTCATAGAAGTAACTCCTAACAAATGGCATCAGAAATAACGGAGCTTGTGGGAGTTCAAAGGGTACTCTGTTTTATATTTGATCCAGAATTTAATTAAAGATTTCTCTCTAGATCTGAATTAAAGTTGATATTTAATTTATACTAACTTAAATGAGAAAAATCCAATGCAAATTTGATTGTTCACATCTCACATTTTGTTTCTCACACTCTTTATTGTTCACATCTCACAATATTTTGTTTCATTTACAAAAAAAGGTTCACTTTTTATAAAAAAAAACATTGCATTTGAAGCATTTTTTAACATTTCTATTCAAAAAAATGCAACAAAAATGTAACACATTTTTACTTCTTTTTATCCTTTAACACATTACAACTCTTAGAAATTCACTATTTTTTTTTAAAAATTTGAACTGACTTTTGTTGTCATGTAATAAAAAAATTCAAAAAGAAAAGTGAATGAAAAAACTAATCTAACAATGAGATATTATAACAATTAACAGTTTGTTTGACAAGATAGTTAAGTTACATTATATTTGTCGATTTAAAAAGTAAATTAATTTTACGAAACCTAAGTTTTTCTTGCAAAAAACTTAACCCTACTACGCATGATTTTTTTCATCATATATATACTAATACATTATGGGAAAAATACTGAAAAAAACTTAAACTGCTTTCAATATTAAATAATTTTAATTTGTTAAAACTCCTCTCTTGCCTTAATAAAATATTAAAAAAGGGAAAATGAATCAGAAAATGACCAGAAAATAAAATTTTGAAGCAAATACCATTTAAATAATGCGTACAAAACAAATTTAAAAAAAAAAACAATTACTCAAAATTGAAAGCAAAGATGAAATATCAAAAATATAACTCAAAATCGAAGATGCTCAAATAATTTTTGTTGAATAACTGGAAATGATAGTTTTATAGCTAAATCTTTAGTTTCATAAATAAATATTTAGTTTTATAACTAAATCTTTTAAAATTTATCCCAAACTTGTCCTCTTTTTCACTGTACAAGGATTTAAAAGACCGTCTTTATCTTCAAAAGCTCACCATCACTCACATTTTTCATATCATTCTAACGAACATTTTCACTGTAACGGGTGCGGGTTCGATTCCCCTCCTTTGCCCTGGGTGTACTTTCTTTCTCTGTGACAGTAAAAACTCTTTCTGTGTCTGTCTTACTTGACAAGGATTATAAGCGGGTCTTTGATCAACCACACAAGCCGGAATATATATGTAACTACCCTACCCTACGAACATTTTCAGTTCATCGCCTTCTTTTTCAGAAATCTACCCAACAAATAAAAAATAGCTTGCTTACTAGCAAAATTTACCAACAATAATTTATTTATCTTCCCCAAACCCTATTCAGATGCAATTAATAAAATTTCAGGTGGAAGTATGTCACTAATAAAGCTACTTGAACTTTCACTTAATATACGGTGAAAAAAGTTCAAAAAGTTTAGAATTAAAGTTGAAAAAAAAAAAAGTTTTTGGCAACTTGACTGAATAAGATACAAGAGATTTATATAGTAGATTCTTTGAGAGAAGCATGCAAAGCTAGGTTTATTCGTGTCCCATTAGACCCCACAGAGTTGTTTTGTATAAATGACCCAACACAGAAGCACTTGTACTTCACCACAGTATTTGACATAAACTATCTTAATCTAGGATATTTCCTCTATATAAAACTGTATTTTAATTCACATATAAAGTTTTTATTTAATACTTCAAAAGTGAAAAACAAGGTACACTTTTAATTAACTTTCAATTCGCCAAAACAACAATTCTTCTCTCCTCATCAGCACATGCGTTTAATTGCTGATCTTTGGTTGTTAGAATGTGAAGTGTAGCTGTTACAATACTGTAGTGTAGAAATTTTTTTAAATAAGTATATTTTTCCCAGCCTTAGGGCCATTGTCCCATTAGCCCTGCGTCCCAATAGCCTCCACTTTCCCCTATTTCAAAATAACCCTCTTTTACTATAGTTAAATTTTCAAAGCAATTTATTTGGAATGTAGTACTAATATTATTATACTTTGAGTACTGCCAAAAACATAATTTCACTTCAGTTAATGCTCACTCTTTAATTAATTTTGAATACTCTTTTACTACAGTCATCTATGAGGATTATTAGTAACTAAAACTTCAAAATGGAATGTATTATATGAAAAAACGCAAATTTGACGAGAGGGCGCTCTACTTAAACAGAATAAAGTGGATTATGTTACTTGTTGCCAAACGGCAACAGTATGCATTAGAGTGTGGGTTAAGAATATTCATTTTATGTAACGAAAATAGTTCAGTTGAAAAGAGTTGTTTCCCTAAAATTAAATTACTGACATTGGCAGTCCAAAAAATTTATATTTCATGCATGGTTTACCACATGTCTTATTTGGTACTCTTACAATACTGTATTTTTAATAACCCTTTCAGCTCCAAATTTTTTTTTTATTCAAAAACTTATGAAATAGATTCATTAAGCATCCAGAATGAAATGGTAAAAAACAGGGGTCTTAAATTTTTAACTGAAAGGAGAGTACGATTCCAATTTAAGGGGGGAAATTGGAATCATACCTTTTTAATAAATGATAACAATGTTTTCAAGCTAATGTGTTCAATGTTTTTTTAATTAAAATTATTTTTAAACATCTTAAAATGCAAGCATGAAGACTTAAACAAGTACACTTACTTAGTACTCTTTGTGCCCTGCAAATAAGGCCCTTGATGTCCATGCTTCCAAGGGAGACTGAAAAAAAAAAAAAATTATAAAAACTGTTAATATAAATTTTTTTAAGGTTTATTTTCATCATCACTAGAAAGTATAGATTACACAAAATAAATAAAAAGTACTCAACCTTGATTTTGTTTGCAAAATTTGCTATTTAACTGCTTAACTGACATAAAATTCAACAAATATTCAAGAAATTGAATAGGGAAAATGTTTAAAGAAATTGATTTTTGGGTCACTTTTATATTTTACATTATGAACATCTGAATTAAAGTTGATATTAAAAATATATTAATTTCTGATAAAGGTCACAAAGGAAACAAGAATAACCCCGAATGCAAATTTGACTTCATAATAATCATATGAATTAGAAAATGTCTGCGCCAATAAATGCTTGTAAGAATATACAAGCCTTGTTTAGTGCAGTGAAATAGGCTGTTAAAAAATTAAATTTGAAGCTATTTAGCGCTTAATAGTAAACAGCTTTCGTAATTCATAATTCAAATATTTTTTTCCCTATCCCACTTGAAACAGTTGACAAAATTAAATAATACGGGCATTAATTATAATTTCAAAAACTTACACTTAAGCTTTCTGAAAAAAATATTAAACAGAAACACGAGAAAAAATTTAATAATCTTATTTTAATTAAAATGGTTATTAATCTAATACATTAATTTCATGTCAAATTAAATAAGCCCGATATTTAATTTTGTGACCATATTTATACGATATAATTTTTTAAAGAAGCTTTTAACCAATCTAAAATTTAAAATGATATCTTTATCTGCAAAAAAAATTAATATAATTATCTGTAAATTATTTTATTAAAATAATTCATTTTGAATAAATAAAACATAGAACTTACATATTATCTGTGGTTGAAGGAAGCTTTCATTATGCACAGGTCCGGTTTAGCAGCCTACAGCCGGAACATTGAGCTATGTAAAAAAAAAAAGGAATTGTAGAACAAAAGAAAAATTGCAGGAGGGGGGGGGGGGGGGAGTGTATTTAATTTGATTAATGCAAGCAAACAAACTATTACATTACGAGCTGTTGTATTGCCCTATCAATAACAGATTGGGTTATTACTGACATTATATTATTGAAGATTAATTTGCTTTGTTCATGTAAAAGGAAGATACAACAACAATGCAAAAGTCTCGAAAATATTTAAGTCTTGACCAATGCCTGTTTAGTTGAATTAAAATTGCACATGCACACAGTCAAAAAGTTACACCACCACGACAATTTAGTTTGCACCTGTTGCTTCAAACACACTAGGGTTCGTTGATTTAAATCAACTTGATTTAAATCAATTGATTTTTTTAAAAATTTAATTTAAACCAATTTTTAAAATTAATATTTAAATGATGACATTATGCTGAAAAAAAAAAGCTTATGAATTTACATATATGCATTTAATTTTTAACATGACAATTCCAGAATGCCACTGATAAATTGCCAAAGAGCCACTGCAAAATTTTCAAACACTTTAACTACAGTTAGACCGATCACATAATGAAATAATGGACTAATCATTCAAACACAAGGCTATCAATTTATCAAGTATTATTTGTAGTTTTTTGTTAATCAAGTATTTACCATTAAGTTAATTAATAAAGTACTGTTTTAGAAAGATTTTGCAAGTGACATATTTTGTGCATCTGATTTGGAAGATTTTTTTCTTCAATAAACCTGCAATTGGAAATTTCGAATTTTTAGTATTAGTACACATTTTTAATTTTTAAATTATGGTATTATACATATAATTAGGCTTACATGTTAAGTAATTTTAGTAAAACAAATTGTCTGGTACCATGTATTCAAAATTCATTAAAAAATTAAACATTTGATTAAAATCTTATTAAAATAAAAAAAAATCCGATTTAAATAAAAAAAAATCTGATTAATTTCATTTTTTTTTTAAAGAGTCACGAACCCTGCAACACAGTATCAGGTGGTCTAACTGATTGACAACCTTTTTCATGGTTGGAATGCATATCTTGCAGGCATCTAAAAATATGCATTATTGAAGGCACGAAATAAATAAATTAGTGTCCAGTCCAAGATTGTGAAAGTTTACCATCAAATCAGATCACATGCAATATTGAAATAGAAAGTAGTAAAACTTAGTACAGTACAGTCCCGATTATCAGCTTTAACCGAGCTTCGAAATATTTCTAGGATTTTTCCGACAACTACCAAAAAGATTCTGAACAGAACATGGTCTTGCAAACCAAGAAAAGAAATCCAACAATAATTCCCCCTTTACTTTTCTTAAATTGCTGCCGAGAAACGCCAAAATAACATAAAACAAAAAACAATTAAAGACCTTTTTAAGTGAAATAACTATTTCAATGTCCTGCATATGAATTGCACGTAGTCTGTATTACATTTGCACTTGTTAAAATATACACTTAGACATACAGAATTGTTTTATTTATATTTTTAGCTTTAACCGAGTTTTTCGGTTATCCGAGTTAGTCTCGGTCCACATTAACTCGGATAATCGGGGTTCTACTGTAAGTATATTGCATGGTTGCCTGAAAGTTATTTATCATTTTTTAAATTCACCACATTTGGCAATTTGTCGTCAGGCCACCGACTAGGATTTTACCATAATTTTGTTATATATATTGTGAACACTGTACATATACACTTACTATGTGAAAAACTATAAAATAACTTCAAAATGCAATAAAAAGAGTATCACTTTAAACAAAAACGGAATGTTACAGACCCAATCAGCTTTCATTGTCTTTTTTTTAAATTATATTGCACTAATTTCATTTTACTTTTTTTTTACTATCCAATAAAGTGTGTTACAAGTTACAATACTTTCTTTTTTCAAAATATTTTAAAACTCTAAACCTTCAGATTTGGAAAGATAAAACACATAAATATAAAAAGGTACGATCTCTGACTGTCTAAATTAGTAACAATTATCCTCTGCGCCTCTGCCATGAAGTCGGTACATGAGATTGAGAAAAAATATCAATAAAGCAAAAACGTAACAGTTACCCAGTTTTTTTGCTTGGTGAAGCAAATTCATTTTTTCTAGGAAAGATAGATTGAGGATGAATGTTCTAAATCTTATAATAGTTTAGTTCACTGGTGACGAAAAAGATATAAATCTTTGTTTTCAGTCGATTGATGCACAAAAAAGTGTAAAGTATAAAGCAGATTACTTATACCTCGGAAACCCGGATTGGAGCATTATTTTCATATGATATTCAAACTTGTTTACGACTTCAGTCCATAAAAAAGCAAAAGGAAACACAATACTACAATGAATACATACTAAGAAAACTAGTAACTGTAGGTTAACACTTCATGAAAACAATTTTAAAAAAAATAAATACTTACTTTGTCCAAGCTGCCGGTCAAATTCATAGAGACAACGACAACAACACAACAAGCTCTATGGCGGCGACCTTGGTAGCGTCTCTCGGAAACTCCCGCGCAATACGAGATCGAAGTAGAAGTTAGTTTGGATGACGCCTAGTCGGCGTGAAATCTGACGTCACTTTAGTCAGTTTGGTCATTTTGCGACCGGCAACATTGACGTCTTTGCATCACGTCTTTGGGAGACGAAAATATGACGTCAGGAACGGCGTCAATAAAAGACGTGAACTGAACTGACGAAAACATGACGTCATATTTTTCGTGAATTTTTACCGATTGACGTCATTTAAAAAAATATGACCTTATTTTCACGTCATATTTGACGTGACACGAGTACTTGGGAAGTTATTTAATGTCGTTAAAATGCAAAAAAAAAAGAAAATCCTTTTTGCAATTTAAATGTTCATTCAAAACAAATATTAACCTAACCAGTTCCTCTTTTCTAAATCATGCCTAACACCAAGCCGTATCTTTATTTTTCCAACGCAGTTTAAACACTCCCTCACTACAGGGTGTCCCAAAAGGTCGTTTACAAACTTAAGGTAGGCGAATACCCAAAATTCTAAAATTTTTACTATTACTTTAATCTTTTCCAAATTTGGCATAGTGATTTCAAATATAATGAATAATGCTTTTGGGGCAATTTTTTTTATTTAAAAATAATTGATTTATTTTAAACGGTGATTTTCAACTAAAAAAAAGGGGTTTACGCCAACACTTCTAGCATAAAAAGTTTTACATTAATTTACCTGAAATTTTTCACAGATGCTATTTCAATATATATCTGTGCCATGAACCTCTAACATCTGGTGTAAGTATACATTTTTTAAAAAATGTCCAAGTGTAAGTTCATCGAAAAAAATCCATATTTTTGTGATTAATTTATAACATTTTTCTTAATAACTTTTTTTCTTGTAATTTGTATGTAACTCTAGAGGGTCATTGGATGTATCAGTTCAAAACGAAGAATTTAACACATAATAAATGTTCATAGGTTGAAAAGTCAATGTGGGAGACTTGTTGGCGTAAACCTCTTGTTTTAGTAGAAAAACACCGTTTAAAATAAATAAATTATATTTAAATAAAATCAAAAGCTTAAATAGTATTATTCATTATATTTGAAATCACTATGCCAAATTTGGAAAAGAGTAAAGCAATAGTAAAAATTTTGGAATTTTATGAAATTTTGGGTATTCGCCTACCTTAACATGCTGGTCTGTAATATCACGATGAACAAGATTTTCTTAGTAACTTATGTCCGTAAAATTAAAACTGCATTCCAATGGCAGACGCGATCCCCAGACCTGACTCCGCTGGATTTTTGCCTGTGGGGACACATGAAGTCCATAGTGTACACAACACTTGTAACATGGATCCAATCGCCAGAATCGCGATGTCTCTGATTAGAGCCCTTTTCCGGGACACTTCCGGCTCATTTGAACGGGTTCGTGAATCCATACGCGAAGACGCTGTGAAAAGTGCATTGTGGCGACTGGAAGGAATTTTTAACGTTTGCTGTGATGTAATGATGTTTTGTAATAAAAATCATATCAACACAGCTTTCGACATCATTTTTTTTTCTTATTACCCAAAAACTGCCCTCATCGCCCTCTTGCGGTCTCAGTTTGAATTTCGGACACAAGTTACTGTGTAAATATTGCTCATCATGATATGACATACCAGCATGTTAAGTTTGTAAACGACCTTTTGAGACATAATGTATATCGTTCGCCAACAGTCATGTACTTTGCAAGCAATTTCTTTCGGATCGCTACATCTATAGTTAGAAAATGTCTGGAAATAAGACTTTATTAAAAAAAAAAACTTGATTGTGGCAAAACGATGAAACAGACATGAGTGTGTGATTATTTTAAAAACAATTACAAATTCCATTTAAAAAAATTTCTTATTGAAGAAATAGTTTAAATCTTAATGATTAGTTTATACTGGTAGGGTATTTTCAATTAACCGATTTTTTAATGGAAACTAGTTAACCAGGGCATATTTATCGAATAATATATGATTTAACTTAGCCATTGCACACAGTTCCTTAATCATTGTTCTAGAACTTTATTTTACTTTCAGTATTAGATAAAAAAAAAACAGACATCAATAAAATAAAACAATTAATCCAAAGAGCAATTTTAAAAATAACCACTATTAATAAATAATCATATCGCAATATTCCAAATAACATATAAGCGTTAGCTTATTTCCTTAAGTTTTCTTGTCTTTACGCTTGAACGCGAACGCAGTTGAAAATGGCAAGAGCTCTTTCCTGCCTTTTAACTTACCCCAACATGAAAACCGTTTTACAGAACACGTTTTTCGTAGTGAGTTTTCGTAGTGCGTTTCGTACACGTTTTTCGTATTTATTTATTTATTTATTTATTTATTTATTTATTTATTTATTTATTTATTTATTTATTTATTTATTTATTTATTTATTTATTTATTTATTTATTTATTTATTTATTTATTTATTTTTTTATTTATTTATTTATTTATTTATTTATTTATTTATTTATTTATTTATTTATTTATTTATTTATTTATTTATTTATTTATTTATTTATTTATTTATTTATTTATTTATTTATTTATTTATTTATTTATTTATTTATTTATTTATTTATTTATTTATTTATTTATTTATTTATTTATTTATTTATTTATTTATTTATTTATTTATTTATTTATTTATTTATTTATTTATTTATTTATTTATTTATTTATTTATTTATTTATTTATTTATTTATTTATTTATTTTGCAATGTTCTCGGGCTCATTATAATAGGAAATTCTGAAACATTTTTTTCTAATGGAATTTGTTAAAAACCTGCAAAATTAACATGCATATGGAGGGAATAAAAATGTCATATTTCATGCAAAAAATAATCCTCATATAGCTAAAACCACAAATGGCATTTGTTCTCTTACGAGCATTTGATGACAAAAATCTATTTCTTCCAACTTTCGACTGGAACACTTAAAAAAATAGTGAAAATTGTTAAGCAAAACCCTCTGGGTTATTCTTTAATCTATGGGGATGAATATTACACGTTTTAATCAAAATTGAATACTTTTAATGCTATATTGAATTATTGGTAATTTGGAAACCGATGAATGCAGACAATTTTGGTCCAAGATGTAACTATTTCTTTATGAAACTCGGCACTTTCAAAAATGTATGTACAAGTGTAGCCTGTTTAACTATTTTTGAAGAAGTCTTATATTTTATGATTATTATTTTATGATTATTTTTTAGGCGATTTAAAAAAAGAACTAATCGATTTTAACCCTTGGAAAGATAAAATGCAACATACAGAATCGCTGCGTCGAAACGAAAACATTTTCAGATTCCTAATTACTAATATATTATTTTTCCCCTCTTATAATAAAATCGTTTGCTTTTATAAATAAATTTGTTATTAATTCTTGCTTCTAAGAATAAGTTATTTTCCCTTACAAAATTCAAGTCAATGCTGCTAATCATAGTGCAATGTCACTCTACGATGCACTGTTCTGATATGTTAAGTTAAATACCATTTTTAAAGGTAAAATAAATGTGTATATTTTTGGTGGTTTAAGCACTTTTCGTTGTCAAAAATAGGGATGACTCATACTTATACATTTTTATAAAGCATATGAAAAAAGTCTCGGTATCAATACTATGTAGCTCCCTCTGGCAATATTTTTGTTACTGTAATATAACTCTCCATAATTACGCTATTTACGACCTTTTTAAAGAAGTGCAATAAATAATGAAAATATATGTAAAATAGGTCGACAGGGAAACGAAAGAATTAAATTTTTAGCTTCCACACTACTTTTATAACGTAAAAAGTGTTAGCTTCCACACTACGTTTATAACGTAAAAAGTGGAAGGTTTTATAATCGTTCAGTCCGTCTGTCTGTCTGACTGTCCGTCTGTCACCCACTTTCACAGAACGAAACGCAGGTCGCACAAACAAGTGGGATACGTCATTTTGAAGCAAAAAATCAGTTTAGGCTACACTCCAAATTTTATTAAAAAATTTAAATTAGAAGTTTATTTAAAATGTAAAAAAAACTAAAAATTTAATCTACATTGATATAACATGCGAATTCCATTTTTATTCAATACTAGCAAATTTATACCCGTACTTCGCACGGATTAAAAAAAATTCAAATCGATCCAAGTATGTGTACCATATAACCTGTTTTAACCCTTTCGCTACGAAGGATATTTGCTTCCTCGTAGTATATGATAGGAATAACATTATCGAATCCTTAGTTGTTCGGGCGTTTGGGGGCGCTTCAGTAAGGAAAGGAATAAAATCATACCCTTAAGTTATTCTTCCCGCTCGTTTTCGAGTATGAAATCCCGTTTCATTGTTTTAAAATTCCAAAATCAAAAATACGGTGTAAAATACACTCATAAATGGCATCACAATTCCCTCATAAATAAATA
Source organism: Hylyphantes graminicola (assembly GCA_023701765.1). NCBI lineage: Eukaryota > Metazoa > Arthropoda > Arachnida > Araneae > Linyphiidae > Hylyphantes > Hylyphantes graminicola. The sequence goes on along the minus strand of CM043113.1, from coordinate 74,758,373 downwards.
TCGTCACCTGACTGGGGTTCTAAAATACGACGCCCGTCGCCAATAGCCTTCGTGCAGCTCTAGAACGACGTGAATTCAATCCAAACCCCCCCCCCCCCCCCAAAAAAAAAAAAACATAAATAAATAAAACCTTTTAACTCTTTTGGCGCGTTTTGGGGAATAATTTGGCGAGAAAATAGAAAAAGCTACAAACACACCATTATACAGCTCTAACACAATGACCTTAGCACAACCAACCAGCTTATAAATTAGTTTTAAAAAACATTTTGCCCATTGGGCGAATTTTAATACATAATTTGGCGAGATTGGCAACATATATGGCGAAAAAAATAAAGAATAAAACCCTGATATGCAGCTGTAGTGCGATGGCCTTTATTAACCATCATAGTTCAGTAATAGCTTAACAAACATTGTGCCCATTTGGCGAGATTGGCAACGTATTTGGCGAAAAAATAAAGACATAAAATCCTAATATGCAGCTGTAATGCGATGGCCTTTATTATCCATCATAGTTCAGTAATAGCTTAACAAACATTTTGCAAATTTGGCGAGTTTTAATTAATAATTTGGCAAGATTGGTAACATATTTGGCAAAACAATAAAGACATAAAACGCTTATACGCAGCTCTAGTGCAATTTCGTTATTAACCATCGCATTTCTGTAATTGCTTAGCTATACATTTATTGCTGCATATTTGCAATAAAAAAAACCATCAATGAAGAAATCATCAACTAAACCCACAATATATTCTCGTATGAAAACTGGTAAGAAATACGTCACTTGAAACGTATAAATTATTTTCAAATGATGAATTTAGTTTCTGAAAGTAATGGCAACACAAAAATAAACATTTTAAACTTCATTTTTATTATTACAGATTTAAATATCAAGTTAAAAATTAAAAGTTGCCTTGATATAAATTAAAGAATAATATAAAATGGAAGTTTACTACTTAAAATGATAGTAAACTAAATCTTTAAAATGAAAATATTTGTAAGTTTTTAAGAATAAAGTATTTTCTTTTTTATATTTTAACTATTTTCGAAAAGTTTATTTTAATTTCTTCTGCTGAATGGCAACTCGAAAGAACAATTTTCATCGGATTTGAGCCAAAGTGGTGTAGTTTTTTCAGAAAATTCGATTTTTCTCTAAAAGTAGAACATTTCGAGCTCTGAAAGTTCTTATTTTGTTACTCAAGTATTAACTACACATTTGTGCCAAGTTACGAGTCAAACAAATGTCTAGTTTGTGAGTTTCGGAGAGACATACACACCCACACACACACATACAAAACTTCATTTTTATTATTATAGATTTTCACTGTTGCCATGACATCGAACGTACGAGAAACTTTATTTAAAATAAAAATAAAATTCTTGAAAAAAATATTTATTTTTGTGTAATAATTCAATTTGGATTGTTGTAATAGCACAATAAAGTTATTTTGATGGTTTGTTATATTTTTGGGAAGAAAGATGCATAAAAAATTCGAAATTTGCATAAAAAATATGCAAATTTTTGCTTTTATTTTTAAAGCAGCAATTTTACTAATTTATTTTTCGAAATGTTAACTTGTGATTTCAAGAAGATATTTATTAAAAAAAATCATCACTATTCTTCTAAGTTAAAAAAAATTAGCAAACGATAAAGATTAATTATCAAATCTGCAAAAGATGATTAAAGAAAATTATTAGTTTTTGCTTATAAAAGTTTGAATTAGAACTAGCCAAAGGCCCTGTTTGGCGAATTTCTCTTGAGGTAGTGTGTTTCCTGTTGAGCGTAAAATGATGTGTGGAAGCGGTGTAAGTGACAGATTCTGTAACAAACCAACTTGTTCATTGTGTCAACTACGCATCAGAAGAGGACAGATTTTAGTGTCTAGACTCGAGGATAGTTCGTGGCGAAGTGCTTCACAAATATATCAAGGAATGCCGAAAGCTTCTTCACTGACCAATCAGAGTGGAGATTTTGTTATAAGAAAGGTTTTAAAAGGGTCAATGTGTTTAGGCGGATGATTCAGCAAAGTTCTGTGGGAACGATCGAAATGGGCGACTGTTTGGCGGCAACAGGGTGTGTTTGGGATGTCAAAGATATAAAAAGGTGATATTAAGGACATGTGAAAAAGGTAATTTAAGTTATTAAGTTTAATCGAGTTTAAAAATATAAGAAATTGAGGGTGCTTAAGTTATAATATATCATACATTTTCTACTATTCTTTAAAACTTTTAAACTGTTTGCTCTTTCCAAATTTGGAAGGGGTGTATGGGTTGACAAACGGAAATCTTCAGCATGTAAATACTTATTACGGTTACAATTTAAATTTGTTTGTAAAACAAATTATAGCTTTACTTATTGAATTAAATCTCAGTGATTATATATTTCTCCCTCTGCCAAGCTTGGCTGCTACATTTCACAAAAACATCTAATTTAAGTTCGTGGTTTAAGCGTCGTAGTGAACCAAAAGCAATATTTATTCATTGTCATTTGGAATTCTGGCAGCTGAAAATGCGACTATTTTAGAGCTGAGGCACGGCCTACTCAACTACTAATAAGGCCGAAGAAGCTCTCCCAAACACGATCGGGAACGGAAATTTTGACGTCATAGTTCCGAAGATGAAGGCAAACTGTCTCGAAACCTGTTCGGAAGTACTCGTTCACGGCCGACCACAATTTTTGGGTTCCGAATGCGTCCGAACAAGTTTCTCGATCTTTGGCACTCGGAACAATGACGTCAAAATTTCCATTTGCGCTCATGTTTGAGAAAGCTTCTCTGGCCTTGTTATTGCAGTTGGCCGTGGCTGAAAACTAGATTGGTTATTGGTTGATGGGGTGTCACATGAATTTGTATATCTGTAGTAAATATATCAATATTATCTTTTTTTCCTGATGCTGCTTAAATTGCTACGATAGATTTTTTTAATCAAGAAATGTTTTATGAGAGACTTTTGACTTTAATTATTTCGCTCAATTAGGTGATTTTTATGTTTTTTTAGTTTTGGTTTTCGGATATATTTGGAAGACGTTTCTTTTTTTAAGTGTGTGTGTGTCGCTCCGGGAATGCGATTTCAGTGCAAGTCCACGTCCAAAAAGTTGATTAAGTTCTACAACAAATCTTACTTCAACTTATGATACTATCACCACTAAAACTTTTGAAAAAGCAGTTTCCGAGGACACGGCCTAAATCACATCTCCCTATAGCATCTATAAAATATACAGAAATGGGCATCCTATACACCGCCGTGGCAATATTACCCTATTAAAGTCCACTGCCGGAACCTATGTTGCACTGCAGCATGCGTCACAAAAGAGTATTCGAATAAACTATAATATAAACATTTCGAAACTTTCGTTACAGTCGAAGGATTCGAATGTTTTTTTTTCTTCTATCCCGGTTACAGTTTTACTCCATTTTATTCTCCAGTTCAGCTTTTTTATGGTGTCCCGTTTACGACCCGTTGGTCTGGTTCATTTGCATAGCCAATCACCAAAAAATGTTTCCCGGAGAAAATTGCGCGCCATAAAAAGCGCGCCAAAATTCCGTCCAATCATCGCGCTGGAAAATCCCCGAAGGTTATTTTTTTTCCCGCCAGCGCGCCAAACGAACCGGAAGTTATGTCCCGAATCCGAGTTACTGCTGCGATTTTACGATACTTCCACTATGAATATCATCTGTATTTTTTTTAAATATATTTTTTCGTCTTTTTTCTCTCCAAGAACGAAGGACCACAATTTGTAATATAAAGTTATTCTATTTGGTTGAAAAAAGTAATTTTTTCTCGCTTTGGAATAGCAAATTGGTTTCTTGATTGGAAATCTTGATGAGTTTTGTTACAGCGTCAATAAATTTAAATCAACTTGAAGGAAGGAAAAATTAGAACCTGTAAATAAATTGTTTTTATGATCAGTTGAAAAAGTTTATTTTTTTTTTAAACTTATTTGCTCAATCCTGAATATGTTAGTTTAAGCTAGTGTTTAGCAAAAAGAAAGGCTAAATGCTTATCTTAAGATTTAGTAGAGCCTCCGTTACATCGTGTGGTGATCAAACCGAAATAAACACAAATGGCATGGGTTTTTTTAAATTAAAATTTCGATACGTAACTTTTAAAAAACAAAATAAAGTAGGTGTATTCACTCCACGATTTTTCCATTACAATTGAAAGTATAAGGTAATGTCAAAAACTTTACACCCAACGCTAACCATAGTGTTACATCTCACAGCACGGCCAACTTTATTAACAAGGCTAGAGAAGCTTTCCCAAAACTGAGCGTAGACGGAAATTTTGACGTCACTGTTCCGAATGCCGAAGATCGAGAAACTAGTTCGAATGCATCCGGAACCTTAAAATGTGGTCAGCCGTGAACGAGTGGCTCCGAACAGGTTTTCTTCATCTTCGGAACAACGTCTCTCGGAACTATGACGTCAAAATTTCTGTCCCCGATCGTTTTTGGGAGAGCTTCTTCGGCCTTATCACACGAGAGCTCGTTCGTTCAGCGCCGTCCGTACGCTACATCAAGAACCGGTTATTCGAGCAGCTCTTGCTGGCTGAGTTTTTTCGAGTCGACCTGAAAATATCCGCTACTTTTTTTGCTGATCGAACGGCTGCTCCAATCAAAGACCAAGTTCAATCGTGACGTCATGACCGAGCCTCCTCCTTGTACCTCCTCATCCAATACCGGGATAATACTGTTTAATTTAAGTTTGTGCTGTCACGCATGACGTAGATTTTCTCTAGATGACGTGTTTGCTGTCCCAAAAGTTGTTTGATGAGCGACGTTCCTACCGTCTGATAAGGGCTTTAGTAGTTGAGTGGGCCATGCTCACAGGAATGGGGTACTCGTGTGCCAAATTTGAAGTCCAGTGCTCTTTTAGTTCGAACTGTAGAGTAGTTTCAGTGACAAGTGGCATATTGGAAACATTTCAAACACGAAGTATTTCAAAACCAGTGTTTGAAATTAGATAAAGAAATTTAGGAGCAATTTTTTTTATTTATGAAAAACTAAAATCGTTTTGAAAAAATTCTTCGTTTTTTTTTTAGTCTAACAGTGCTCTAGCTCAATAACAGCGCCCAAATGAACGATTTAAGATATTTGAACTTGCATGTTTATAGAGTCACTCAGTCACCGGAATTTCAGAAGTTCGATGTACCAATTTAGTACAGTAGTTTGTGGATATTACAATCATCTGAGTTTTTTTTTAAAGCTTTTGTCAGAAATTCTATATTTGACAATCACCACAATTTGGAGATTTTATGAAGGTCGCCGAAGTTTCGCAATTTGTAGATCGATATAGTGCTAATTTTAGGTCAGCCGAATTTTTGCGATTATAGTAGAGGCCCGATTATCCGAAATTCGGCTTAACCGAAAGGCTCCAATTTGTTTTGCTAAAATATGAACTCTACGCATAAATAAAGAAATACACACAAAAAAATGCGTACACTCTTAAAACATAAGATTGAATTCCACTCCTGTAGGAGAAGTGCATTTTCGACACTGGGATAGGAGTGAATATTAACTCAAACTGAGTTAATATCACTCGTTTTGAGTAATCCTGTCGGAGGTTTAACAAACAAAGGAACCACTCCTGTAGGAGAAGTGCATTTTCGACACTGAAGGAGTGAAAATTAATTCAGAGAAATAGCTCGTTTGTTTAAAGAGTGTACTTACAAGTTGGATTCTCAAAATATGCACTAATATATTTTTTTACAGCTCAACTTTGGTTTGTTTTAAAGCAGCTCTGTCCCACCTTCTTTCAAACAAGAAAACATCTGAAGTACTGGCTTCAATTTGGGCTTCTATGTATCTGAGGGCCTGACCTAAGATTTTTGTTACTAGACGACCACTCTATGACGTCAAATGTTCTCTTCGACAGCGTTTTTCTGGGAGTGAAGTTTATGATTCCCGATTATCCGAAAATTTCTATGGAATATCGATTAATCGAAAGTGATCAGGCCCCGTACCTTTCGGATAAGCGGGACTCTACTGTATATGATCACTGCAATATGGTTTGAAAAATTTAGGTTCGGTGAATATTTAATTTCTGATTTTTAAGATAATTATTTTTTACAAGATTCTTAGAAACCACTTTATAAAAAAGGAGTACTGAAGATTCGGAACTAGTCGATTTCGGAACTAGTAGCGACTTTCGAACCCTGTTCAAAACAAGCAATCTGCGTCCACTTTATTTCTTTCAGTTCATGTGTTGTACCTTGTCTTTCTTGAATGCGAGCCTCGAAAGCATTTTCCTCCTCCACCCCACAGGTGGTTTTCTTCGAAACGGCGAGAGTGTGTTTTTCCCCACCCTACTTAAGTTTGAACTGTTGGGATTGTGAACATGGCAACAGAACCACAAACGTGTTAGGTTTATAATAGCGATGCTCCCCCAGTTTCCTAGAAAACCAAGAGAAGGGATTGGGGGAGAAAGTCTTTTCGAGACTCGCATAGTAAATAGACAAGGTATAACAGTATACAACAGACAGGCAAAAATATCAACAAGAAAAATTAGTTTAACTATTTTATAAACTAGTTATGCGTCATAGCATGAGATTAAAAGAAGAAAATTTGCAATATGAAGTGAACTAAAATTTTATATTATTGAAATAGTAAAATAGTGGTTAAAGAATATAGAAATATGGTTGATTTCAAGTTTCATTGATCATTGGTATTTTTTTATGAAATTAAATGACAAACACAAACAGGACACAAAGACAATATAAAGTTAAAAGCGTTTTATTCTTTTCTAAAGAAGAAAAATTATCAAATGAATCAGGTTCAGGATTAAAATAATTATAAAGTCATTTATAATTAATACTAATTTATTAAGTACAACATGCATTATCTTTTTAAAAATTATGAAGGTTATTGTTTAACAATTATTACAAAAAAGATTGAACTTAAAACTAAAACCCTATTTACATTTCATTGTAATATAATTAATTTGAGTTCAAATTTAAATTGGAATTAAATGCTTGGACAAAATAAGTAGTGAAATATTACGATACTTTAAAACACTATAATAGTGATACCCCAAAGAATAAACTAAAAAAAGGATTTCTTTGAATATATGTGCAAGTGTGTGATTAAATTATATATTCAAATATTGAATAATAAAGTGAACGATTTTATCAATATCCTACATGCAGCAAATTTCATACCATCAAAAATTGTTCACATTAGAAAATAAATTAACACTATCTCTCACTAAAAAAATTATTTGAAAAATATCTACTTACTATACCTACTATTACTAAAAAAAATGATTAACAAAAAATAATTTAAACAAAACAAACAGAAAACAATCAATAGTAAACTTAAGTATTTTATTAGAGGCTCGGTTAGGAAATAACACAGGTGAAATTTACTGCATGTAAATCATTGGGAAAGTAAAACTATTAACTAAAGTCTCAAAACAATACCTTTTAAAATAATAACTAAAAATATTTTTTGTTCTTTTCAATAGCAATTTCAACATTAAAAAACACTATTCAAAAAGAATTAAGTTAAAATAATTTTATGGGTAATTTTGCTATTGACATAATATAAGCTCGTTTTCTTTTAAAAGTCATTTAACTGCAACACCAGAATTCTACATCATTTATTTTATTTTAATTATTCAATATATAGGATATAATAATGTACTGCAACTATTTAATATTATATACTAGGTTACAAATCAATGTATACTTTTTTTTTTCAATCCATCCACAAATTTTCAGGTTTTTTCTTCTCTTTGACAAACAATGGAAGAAGCTTGTAGTAACTCTTCCAAGTGCAGTACGGATGGGGATGCAGAATCTGGGTTTCTTTTTTTTCCAACATGATTTAGGGCATAGATACATATAGTATACAGTATAACTCATCACTTGAAAATGTAGCACCTATAAAGAGATGGCAGTTTTTTTAAACATCGTATCGACACAAATTGTAAATCGGACATCATATTTACATAAAATTTTGTCTTTAATAAATGACACAACATATTTAGCATGTTTTCAAATTTAACAATGGTGTAAAGTACATAGTTTAGCTCAAACACACAATCTCAGTATTATCACATGTTTTTCACTTTAAGGCACAATCTCATTTAAAGATAGGTAAGAAACCATTATGAGAAAGTGATTTGAAAAAAAAAGTACAGTAAAAAAATAAATGCTTTCTTAGGAAGACGTACAAACCAGAAAGAAGGTTTGTACCAGAATCTGCCACTGAGACTGCTTTAACACAACACTGTGCTCAACAGGTAGAAGAAATGACACACACAGCAATTAATTTTATATTAAACAGTTGCTAGCGAAATTTGGCTTTACCACTTTAGTATTATAAACAGAGCTAATAGCTTCCACTTTATTTGTTATAAACAGAGTAGAAGCTGAAAGAAGATTTAATTAAGTAATCTTTAAATTAATTTCATGAAAATTTGTGGCATTATTTATAATAAAGAAAATGCATGGAAAAAAAATATTTACATCATACTAGTAAGAATGTTTGTACTGCAAGTTGTAACCTTTTTTTTTTAAACAAAAATTATAAACTTAAGAGGTACATAGAAAATTTGTAAAAATTAAGCATTTTATATACATCCTAGACGATAAAATTCTCATTTAGAATGTATAAGAATTATTTTCAAATTGAATATATATGAACATGGTTTGAATAACTTGCCTGATAGACAAGAAGTTGTAAAAAATTACAAATACTAATATTGTGAACTATTTTGTGAGCTTTCATGAATAATAAGAAATACTGAGAAAAAACATTATTTGAATAAAAATTTCTATAAACATTATCTTTAAAAAATTATTCCTTGAATCCAATTTTACTAATACAAAAATATCTAATTTCATGTCTTTGCTCGGAACTACAGAAGATTTTTTTTCGCTAAATTTGGATAGTTAAATATACATCTTGAAAATTTATAGCTATTGAAAGGCTTTTTAATTAAAGAGATTATATTGTTGCTTGAATTATAACCCTTCCCTCTTTCCCTTCAAAGAACAAAATTTTTTCATAAATTCAGAAAGTGAGCTTAATAGCAATTAATAAAATAAACATGAAAAATTAAAAGATAAATATGAAAAGAGAAAAAGCACATGTAAAATACTTTTACCAATTAAAATGATTTACATTTTTGTAGAATTTTGAAACTTCTATACTATTGGTTTATTTTTGAAACATATCTTATTGTAAGAACAAGATCTTTTTAAAAATTAATAATTTAAAAGTACATGGCATAAAAAAAATAAAACTCTATCAAATTAGAAAACTGGGTGGTAAAGGGACCCAATTAACTGCGCAAAAAACACACATATATTTACATAACATATGTTTCTCGATAATAATATTACTAATAAGATATTTTTTAAGTTAAGAAAAAAAATAACACAGAAACATTACTTAAAACATAAAATACCTTAACAGTTGCATTTCTTTAAACATTTTAATGATGATTTTTTTGCATTAATAATTTAGTTGTCATTAAAAGGTGAAAATAATTTTAAATATTTTAAAGTTTTTAAATGTCAAAAAATAGCATATTTTATAAAATTTAAATAATAAAAAAAATAAGTATACACTATTGAGCATTGACAATGGGCATGTTTCACGTCTTGAGTGGCAACAGTCAACAGGAATGAAAACAAAGTATCGATTTGTTAATCAATATAGTGGGCGGAGCTTAATGTGTCATACATCAATCACCGAAAACACCAATAGAATCCAGGAATGATTCTATGTCGCACGAAACAAGCTAATTGTAAAAAATACCAAGTAGGGATATTTTTTTAATTGAAATTAACTGCTTTGTAAGCTTTAAGGGAAAATATGAAATATTGAAAAATAAAAACATTATTTGAATAAAAATTTCTATACACATTCTCTTTGAAAACGTAATTCCTTGAATCCAATTTCACTAATACAAAAATATCTAATCTTCATGTCTTGGTTCCAAATTCTTCAATTTGTCTTCCATTTAAACTTATTTCTAGGATTTTTGTAGAATGCATACAGCAACAATATGCAACAAAATACCAATAGTGTTGTCTTAGATACTGTGAGTTACTTGTTTGCATAAAAAGCATGATGTGTGATTTTTAACATGATACAAGTAAAAACAATACTAAGAAGAAAAATCATTTTAGTACTTCAGCAAACTATAAAAACATATTGATCCTTAAGTGGACTGCAAAAAAATCCTTCAAATAACATCTTAATGAGTTACCTAACATGTTTTTCTGTGAAGGGGCTATAATTTTGAATAAAAGCATTAATGAGCATAATTAAAAAATAGAAAGGAAAGCACATAGCAATTAGATCACAGTTATTTGTGGTAACAAATCCCTTTAAAAATAACTTAATTTAGTACTATTGCATTTTTTTCATATACTGAACTAATTTATTTCTACAACTGTACTTGTTATACAAACGTTGACAACACAAATTTATTGTATTTTAAATTAGAAATCTTTAAATAAGTCATATATCAGAAATAATTTCAACAATTAAAGGGATATAAAATTCCTCAATAAAACTAAATAATTTGATTCCTATTAACACAAATTACTAGAGAACAAACGAACATCTATTTTGTAATAAATCTCACAGATTAGGTAGTAAAAAGTAAAATTCATATTTTTTGCCCTCAAAATACTACAGTATAAATTGAAATTGTATATCATTTAAAATGTAAAATAATAAAGAAACGGAAACCAACAATATTAAAGTAGGGAAGTGTCTGAAGGAAGCATACTTGATCAGAAACAAAAAAATATTCCCAACAATCAGAAATAAAACATTCAAAGGGGAACTCAACAACATAAAACAACAGACAAATAAACATATTCTAAAGATATAATTATAAATTATCCATAAGTAGGCAGTTTAAAAATGGAATATTAAATTTATTTATTCATAAGAAATTTAATGACACGATATTTTTTTAAAAAAGTTATTTATGATCATCTAGAAAGGGAATCACATCATATATATAATAGTATCATAATATAATTATAGAAAAAAATAGTTAATCAAACTAAGTAGTGCTAATTGCTCATAAATAATAATGGTTATGTGATAGTTAGCTGATTGATGCCATACCTCATTTATATTAAACCGTGAATAGATTTTTAAATAATAAATTTAATTTATTTTCTTTAAAATGCAATTTAATTGAGTTAAAACTTTTTTCATGCAGTGTACCATAAAACCGAGGGGCCAACATACAACTGAAAAATTTGCCAAATTGGTTTTGAATTTTATTTTGAAAGATTTAATAAATTTCTACTCGGCCAATGTCTTTAAAAAACCAGAAAATGAAGTAAAAATCAAGTTCTAACTTCTAGTGTACTAAATAAGTGTTTTGAGGTTCTTATAGTGAACCCAATGGTTGGTTGAAAAACTGCAAAATTTATTTCAATTTTCAATATTAATTAATAAGATTACTCAAAAAATAGATTTCCATCTAAACCAATACTTTAAAGATTAAAAAATCAAGTTCTAAATTCTACTGCACAGTCAACAATAAATAACAATTTTACTTTTTTTGGCTCTAATGTCTCAGTAAGGAACCTTAAGTTTCAAAATGACAAATAATAGTCAAGACAACTTTTGAAACATTAAATTGCAATAAAATTATAGACAGCAAAAATTAGCTAAAATTTAGTGTGGCAGAAATAACTTAAATGCTTTGATAGATTTTTTTAAATAGGCAAACAGACCTGCCAACCTGACTGTACCAAATGCTGGATTTTCGAAATGGGAAACATTTAACTTCCTATTAACCCTTAGAGTTAGCAAGTTGGTTCAATTAAAGTCACACTAGAGAAACAGTTGGCAGCAATTACCACTTTTCACAGATGGCTAATTAATACGAATGAACACCAATAGTGATCTTTTAACAAAATCACCAATAATAAGCAGTATGCAAAAAAGATTGTATATGTACAACTTCAAACAATAAATGTCAAAACAATGGTTTCCATCAGACCATTAAATTAAAGCAACAATGGAAAAGTTTTGCAATTGGCCAATTAGAGCCCTTTACCGCACTTTAATAGGTTAAGCTCATATGTATAGAACAAGTAAATGTAATATCTGTTTGTGCTTAAGTGTCGACCCCTTTACACTTGACCAATGTTAAAAATTTATAACAAGATGGATGATTTAAAGCTATAAAAAGAGGTTAGAAATGGGCATCGATAAGAGGTGAAGCCGATTTCTAGAGTTTCAGGTACAAAACCCTTTTGCAAGTGTATATTTACAAATGAATAACATTAAAAATGAGCCTCAAAGAAAACATAAATATTAACATTATAAAATATTAAGTAACAATAAAATAACATACATAACAGAAAAATAGATATCACAGGGGCATAGAATAACATCACAACTAAATAAAAAATTAAAAAAATTTACACAGTAAAAATGAGTAGTATTTTGTAACACCAACATTTCTTATGTTTTAGATTTACAAATTTAAAGGTGATAAAATTCAGTTACATAGCGTTACAAGATATAGCTTTTTAATTTTTCCAACTGCAAAGCAAGCTTAAAAAACACTTTCTTCCCTTACCCCTAGTATGCTTTTCGGTGTGAGCGTTGCTGTTCTAAACCTAACTTGTTTAGGGCTCTGCTATGAGGTTAATTAAATTTACTTTCTACAGCCCAACCCCAAGTAGAGTGGGGAGAAATGAAAATTGCAATGCTCATGACAGTCGACATTTCCTGGAAAACCAATCCAGGGGGTAAGGGAAGGGTGTTATTAAAAAGCTTCCAATATAATCGGAAGAACTATAGTTGTGAAGATATCCTAGAAAAAGGTGTAACATAAAAATATTTTTAAAAAAAGCTAGTCCAGGATAGTCAATAGACCAGGACCATAATATGTTTATTTTACCTGCTACAGTGGTCACCTATGATTCTTCCTTCGGCGCGATTTGGACTCATTTTTTACGGGGCTCTTTTCTACACGTCGTTTGGAAACATCGCTCGTCGCGTCCGCAACTACCCGAAAGTTTTGTTTCTTACCCTCGGCACCCGTTTCCCCATTGTCATCACTACTCGAGTTTACAAATGCCGCCTCAACATCTTTTGCCATGCGGATAAGTTTGTTGCGAGGAAGCTTGCCCAAGCGCATGTGTACAGGAAGTCTCTTGCCCATGTCAGGAGCTGCAAAATGAATTGTGGTATTAGTCTATATTTCAATATTAATCTACTGAGGTTTACACCTGAATTTTAAAGAATTATATGCACAAGGCGTTCAAGCATTAACAGAAATTCCAAAATTTTACAAATAAGTAGCACAAATTTACATCAGTTCAAAACTTAAGGGGGTTCAGTATGTTGTATATGATATCGGTAATGTTAAATTGGCCAATTGCAATGCAACTTTTCACAATAACTACTGATCAGATCATCTTAAAATTTTCTCTGGGTGTGTTATACCAACCTTATAATATATTAATCTGAGGTTAAAAGTTTTTTGTAAATAACTGTTAGATTTTTTTTTAAATAAAATAAGTTTTAAAGTACCCAAAAAATCATGAAATTTTTCACTTTTTTGCCCCATAATTTTTTTTTCACTTTAGTTTTATTAAAATATATAACCTCAGATTAATCTATACTATGTATTACATCATATAAACAAAAGTTTACGAGAAAACATAGCATAGTTTTTGAGAAAAGGTACATCAAAGTTCAAAATATCAAGTTCAAGAGAAAAACGCGTTTAAAGTTTTTATTGTTAACCCATTTCCTTACGAAGCCATAACATTAAAATGGCTTTTAATGTCAAAAATATTTTTCCAATCATCTTGATACTTTGTGACATTATTAATAAAGGTTGTAATAGTATTTTAAGCCAATAATTTTTGTTCTGATTTTTCCACCGATTTTGGGGTACTGAACCCCCTTAATCCTATTTTGGAAAGATTATATCTTGATCTAAAAAGATTAAGATAACAAAACATGCTTTTCGATTAACAGGGAAACCCAAATGGCGAAACATTTTCAGTAATTTCGAATTAGAAAAACACAGTAATTAATAGTAAGAATGCATCACAAACCGTTATTTCTATTTTCTCCCACGATGACAGATGACTTAACAAGAGACATCAGCGCTTTGGGCTTTTCCTCTTTTGTGTTTTTCTCACTTTTAAGATAATCAGAATTAAATAACCGATCATCTTTATTTCCAACACTGGACACAGCTGAAACCAAAGACAGCACAGGTTTAACCACACTAGGAATCGACTTCAATCTCGAACCATGACCTTGGCCCGCATCGGAAGAATTGGCCGAAGAACTCCTACTCCAGCGCTGACTGGTGTTCTTTTTGCCTCTCCAGTCTCGATCAGAACGCTCTGAACTTGATGAAGAGTCGCGCCAATGATCCCTTCCAGGACTTCTGTCAACTTTTTGGGGACTGCGACTGATTCTTTGTTGAAGTTTCTGTTCCGGATGTCTTTGTGGACTTGAATTGGACTTGAGTACCTGTTCTGGAGTCCGACCAAGATTAGGTTTGCGCCTAGGTTCTTCGGTGCGGCGTGGGCTGTGCCTGGCATTTGGCTTGTGTTTCTGTTCCAGACCAGAAGGTGGAGATTGCTTTCGACTCCTGTTTGGACTCGAATTGGACTTGCGGCTCCTCACAGGGCTTCTGGAACGTCTGCGGACTTTAGAAGTCCTGTTGGGGCTCCTGGTTGAAGATCTCTTGCGATTCCTGTGTGGACTGCGACTAGATTTTCTTGTATTGGAGGAACGTGGAGGAGAAATGCGTTTGTGGCCTCTAACAGGCTTGCAATTTTTACTGTCCGGACTGTGATTGTGTTTAGATTTTCTTTCTGGACTATGTCTTTTTCCTGTCCTTTCGGGGCTGTCACTGGTATGGTGCTTACGGCTTTGTTCGGCTGCAGGAGTATATTTTCCACTTCTAGGACGATCAGGACTCCTACTTCGGCTTTTATCATGATTTTTCTGAGGACTTTGAATGAAGTTGTCCTTCTTGTTTATTTCAGGACTCCAGATGTAATCATGTTTGTTACTTTTTACTGGACTGTGGGAAAGCTTTTTCTCAGGACTTAGGACCCTTTTGTTGTTCTTAGTGGGACTAGTGGAAATCCTTTGATGGGTTTTCACTGGACTTCTGCTCCAACTATGATTCCCATTTCTGTTAGGACTCTTAGTGGATCCTTGATTACGTTTATGATCTGGACTATCACTGCGATCCCTGTTCGAGTATCTATCATATCTTTTGCTACTTCTCTCTCGACTGCTGCTTCGTTGAGGATCTGTATGCCTGGGACTCTGACTCCCGGATCTGTTACGACTACAGCTTAAACTTCGAGATCGGTTACGACCACGATTTAAACTCCGACTCCGAGATCTGTTACGACTGTGACTCAAACTCTTACTTCTAGATCGGTTACGACTATGGTTCAAACTCTTACTTCTAGATCGATTACGACCACGACTCAAGCTTCTACTACGATAGCGTTCCCGACTATGAGTGGCCGTTTCTGGCCCAGTCCTTTCATGGGTTCGATTTCGATCCCTCGAATATCCACGAGCAGAATCCTCACTAGACCTTGTTCTATCCCGAACAGGCCTATCCAAAGAGGAATCAGGCTTGCCTGCCTCGGCACTCTCCCTCCTCAACTTCAACATCCTTCTCTTGAGTTCCAACCTCAAATCGCTCTGGGACAAATTAGGGTCGGCGAAATTTGTCGATGAGTAACCCTCGGGGTTCGATTCCGACAACCTACGACCATCGTAGTCCTGTGCAGATCCACCATTGACGGGGATTTCGTTCTGGTATGCGGACATACCAGGAAAGGGGGTTTGCTGACTCTTGTACTGATAGCTCGAGTACTTGGTCGGCTCGTTCAAGTCGGAAGCTGAGTTGTTGGTGGCAGTGGGGAAGTTCAGTCGATGGTTGTCATCGACTTCATCTGTCACTGGGGTGTTTTCTCTGTCGATTCTCTCGTCCTGGAATGTCATCGAGTTCTCGTCTTGGAGGATGGTTTCGTTGCTGTAGGAATCTTGGTCACTGATATCATCGTAGTCCGAGTCGCTGCTTTCGGAGTCTGAATCATGCCTGTTGAACCGTGTTGGACCTGCAGAAAAACAGAGAAAGGTTCAACAGTTATAAAAAGAATCACAAAAGTAACTACTATAACAGCATAAAACTTACATACTTTAATTTAACTAACCTTCAGGCAATTTTTTATTAAAACAATAAACAAACTTTTAAATTTCTAAGAGTAGTTGTAATTAGTTACTTTTTGTAGTAAGTAATTGTTAGTTACTTTTCATATTAAGTCAATGTTACAGAGTAACTTTTTAAAAGTAACTTCCAAATCCCTGGGTAAAACTGTAGACTTGTCAAGATATTGATTTAAAAACAAAGACTTACCTCTTTTACTAAAAGTTTTGGGAGAAGAGGAGTTTTCGTTGGCGGCTTGGCACCATTTGTGCTGTGGGAGCAAAAGTTGAGGGGCAGGGGTTTCTCTCTTCTCTGTGAATTCCTTCTCGGAGCCAACTGGAGTGATTACGATTAAATTGGACCTCTGATTCACCTTCTGAAATCAAAAGGATTATTAATTGGCTTTTTATGAAGCATAATCATACATAATTCCTAGTTTTAATAAGGAAATCTTTAGAAACATTATTATTTAGCTCCTAAATTCTTTAATAGTATTCCAATTTCTATTCAAAATATGGACAAATACTCATCTTTTAAAGAGCTCTCTTTATAAATTTATTATAATTATCAACGACATAGACATTTTAAATTTCAATTTTGTATGCATGAAATAAGTAAAAAACCAGTCTGCTGTAATTTAATATTGTTTATACTTTGATAAAACTTATTTAATTTTAATTTCTAGGCAGATTGAACGGGAATGTTCCGCTAAGCTGCTAATATGATTTGTTTTTGCATTTATTCGTATATTTTCTTGGTTGATATTAATAAAGTTATAATTATTATTATATGATTTATATAATGTAAAAAACTTCTAATTAAGATATTATGTTTGTTTTTAACCAATATTGCAGCGTATTTGTTTTAGGTTTGAATAGACAAATGGCCATATGTTAACAACCAATTACATCATATCATATCCATGATTTTACAATGCAAAATATTCTTTTCATTTTAAAGGAATTTATTTTGGTTTCTCTTTTTAAAAAAGGTTACATTCCAAGAATTTATTCAAAATTATTTAATAATAAAATATGATTTTTAAAAAATTATGGTTGAGGATGTTTAAGCAAAGGGGCAAACCAAAGGTCTAAGAATGAAGAATGGTCTAATTGAACTCTCAAAATTTTATAAAAGTTGTAAAAAGAGATGATGAAATTTATAAATGCTACAATTTTCAATTTTGATAATATTTCAACAAATGTTTTTAAAATACATCTTTTTAAATTTTAAAAATCTCATTAGGTTTAAGGGAAATTAAAATATATTGTTGGTAAATTTTTTTTTTTTAAAATTAAGGTTATCGGAAATCAGCAATTGTACAGAATATGTTACATCAATAGTTCAGCAATATGTTTTAGAAAAATCTAAAAAATTTCTTTAATCTATATTTCAAATAGTTTTTTTATATATAAATAGTACTGTAAAAAATGTTCTTAAAAACACTGAAAGGAAATACATCTATAAAAATATCAATTATGTAAATAGATTCAAAGCAAGTTTGTGTGCAACCACCACAATTTTTACCTTATTAACATTTGAAGAAGGTTTAATATTTTTAAAACTGTCCGACAATATTTTAACATTTCTTACTGGAAATGCCCCTCTCCCCCTTCCCCTCCTAGCCGGTGCTGCATTATTCCTCCAAGCATATGGATTGGCAGAACTAGAGCTCGGTTCTTTTCGAGGGAACAGGGCAGTTTGGATTACGGCATTCGGGGAATTTCTCGGGCTGGTTTCGGGACTTTCAGGCTGGAAAGGAAAGAAATTAAGCAATTTAACACAGATTATTTAAGTCTTCACAAAGTTCATAGAAAGTCAAGCAGAGTTAACTCTGATTGAAGCACACATAAAATAATGCCTTTTTTGTATTAACCTCTTGCCACCTGGCGTCCCCATTTGGGGACATTTTTAAAAACCTACTCGCAAACACCAACACGTTAGTTAGTCCCCAAATTGATCTAGTTCAATAGAAGATCCAAATATCAGTTTTCAGCCTTTGATTACAGATACCAGTCATTTATTTCTATAAAAAAATGAAGTTGAACAGGGTCAATACGATATCAGAGTTCTAGTTTGGTTTGAATTATCGTCGCACTAGAGCTACACGAGGGCTATTGGCGACGGGCGTCGTATTTTAGAACCAGTCAGGTGATATATCAGAGTTCTAAAAAAAATATTTAATTTTTGTTTTTCAAACTTTTTAAAAAGTTATTTACTAGTTATTTTAAATTCATTATGCTAAAATAATTTGTCAACTACAAATAAGTGATACAGATTTTTTTTGTTGCATTTGTAGCTAAAAAAATCTGTATTTTTAGAGTTTAAGGCATGTCCCTAAGTACTATTAAACATAATTATTTTTTTAAAAAAATTCTTCGAAAAACATATTTTTAACATACATTTGTATCAAAGGAATGCTTAGATTAAGAATATCCTGTAGGATTCTGCTCGGATCTTAACACTTTACCTACGGGCGTCGACTGACCCGTAGACTAAAAATCTTCTAGACCAGCAACTTAATCTAATGCCTAGCTCTTCTAACGTGTCGAAAGCAACTAAAACACTATTAAAGGTTGATTTGTTGATTGGCATAATTGTACTTTCAATTGTAGGGCTACTGTTTCTTCCGAATGTTCTCTGTTAAAAAAAAGTTACCCACTAGTGATTATTTCAACCGTTAGTCATCCTTTTACATCGGACCTTTTTGACTATGTGAACAAATAACATTTTGAGTTAATTGCATGACACAAAATTTGCATAAGGGTCCTTCTTAATATTAAAAATGTTACGAACTTTAAAATTTTCAATAGCAACACCCAATTTTAATTACTTAGAAATGTGAAAAACCCTCGAAAACCCCTAAATCTAAGTTTTTGTTACATTTGGATGAATATTTGACGAGTTATTCAATCGAATCACTTGTGGATCTTTGGGGGACCATGTCTAAAATGACAAGCGTAGTCAGTCTGTAGGTTTATTAATGGAGAAAAAGAAGCACAAGGTCAAATATCTTGAGGATGGGCCTACGAGGGATATAAAAGTCAATGAGTAGCTGTATATATTCAAAAATAAAGTCGAAAATAAGTTGAAGTAAAAAATAGATCCCTATCGTCACTTGATAAGGGTTCCAAATTACGAGATGTCATTGGCTCTGTTAAATCTCCTAAAGGTGACTGCAAATAGGCTGCCAGAAACCATTACATTAGTTCCCTTAGACACAAAGGGGGCGCGCTAGTTTCTATGTCAATTTCAATGAAGAAATTCTCCAATGAGAGTTTGAAACTTAGAGTGTTCTTAGTCTATGGGTCAGTCGACGCCCGTAGGTAAAGTGTTAAGAGGTTATGGGTTGTGGAAATATTTAGTTTAAACCTACTTAACTAGAACTTTGAAACACACATAAAATAACCCCTTAATATTTGTAACTAATTACTAATTCAATTATTACTTTTACTATATAATTTACTGAATAACTTAATTAAAATTATTTAATGAATTTACTTTAATTGACCACTTTTAATACTTCAGGCCAAAAAGGAAAGAAAGGGGGCAATCAAACACACACAATATAACACTCTTAACTCCAGTGATGAAATTAATTTAGCATCAAGTTTCTGATCATAATTTTAAAAAAATAATAGGGCTCTGCCATCTATTGGGATTGATAAAAAATATTTTCTAATATAAAATAGTTTGAAGAATTGAATGATGTGCTTTTTGAAACCATAAATGGCTATTGACGATCAGAATTTTTTTTAAAAAAAATAATTATACCAAATTGTCATTGGAACTGAAAGGGTTAATGGTATGTAGTGATTTTAAATTTAATTAAAATTATAAACCTACATAACGACATTGAAACACATAAAATAATTCTTCTTATGGCACTTAATTGAAATTTTTGTACATAATATATCGTTCAAATATGAATCCTAGTTAACGGTGACTTTGAAAAACATATAAATTGACACTTTTTGTAGTATTTATTACAAGTTTTGTACTAGCTCACAGTTCAAACCTAGTTTTACCTGACTTAAAAACAGCAAATTTCTTCGAACATAACCTTACGTAACTATCAAATGATGTATTGAGTCTTTATGTCTACTAATAAAAATTGCATGCCTGTATGTGTAGACACTCGAAAGATCTTTTATTTTCAATAATGTTTAGGGTCAATAAACCTTTGTGTCTAGAAACTTACAAGTTAGCAAGCTATTCAATCCCCTTGAAACCAGAAACTAAATTGACTTAATTTCATGAAAATTAAGGAATTCTAAATATGAACTTCCGTTAAACTAAAGAATTGTGACCGTATTTAGCATCTTTTCAGATATATCGCCCAAGGTTGACAACAATTCCCCTTGCGTGCTGAGACAACCAATGAATGACCCCAGTGGAGAATGTGACATAAGAAACTTTCTCATTGCTAATTACGACAAAGGTTGCCATAATACAAATAAGTCAGGGTTACCATATTTGGCCTAAGATATCCGGCCACGATTCTTCCGTTTAATCTGAAATTGTTCCCCAAATGTTAAAAAATTTGAACCAAGAATAACATAACTCTTTAAAAAAAAAACTCCAAATGCTGTTATTTGTCGCCAGGCTGGGGGCTGGATACTAGGATTATACCGAAAACTAATTGTTTGAAACAAGTTATCAAAGATGGGTTTCAAGCAAACTTACGTCAGGTTTATTAGGAGTACGAGACTTGAGGGTGGCCAAAGCAGCCAGGCGCAGTGCTTCTAAATCTTCCTCTTCAGAATCACTCCTGTTTTCTTCCATATTCAAGTTTGGAAAAATCTTGTAAAAAATAACAAATACAACTTTCATTAAATGTTTGAAACAGCCAGGATATTCAAAAATTATATAAGTAAATTCACTATCCAACTAATAAGGCTCAAATTAAACTCGGCTAAAAAGACAAAGAATTTGACAGAATAATGACAAATTTAAAGTAAGCAAAAATGTAAGGAAATGAAGAAAAGGGAATTGAACTTTTATTGGGTTACTGTCAAGGAAAAATCAGTGGGGTAAGGTGTAAACAGACACTTAGTTTGGAAAGAAGGTTTTTCTAGAAATATTTACATACAAATAATTTTGGAGTTATGGGATCCTCAATGTGTGAATGGATGTTATTATATAATATTAATTATTTTATATGTTTTAATTTTAAACGCCATTCGATTTGATCACAGATTAACAACAAATAGAAGAAAAACAACAAATTGACTGCTCCCGATTACAGTTAAAGTAGGCGCTGTGACGTGCGCAAATTAAAAAGTTTGATTTGTTTGAAAGCATCACAGGTCAAAAATATATCTTTGATCGAGCATTAATAAAGTTATTATTTTATAGTGATAGATATTTATTGAAATACTAACTAATGAAATCTGTGGATTAGTGGCTGAATAATAAAAAAACGTGGAATTTTTTTTTGTAGCTAAGCTATATGTTTAGCCTTATGCAACGTGGTGGCGGGAGAACTTTAATTAGTAAGAATTGCATATTGAAGTTTGGCATCAACCCGTATTTTCATTGTGAATGAGAAAAGAAAATTGTAAATAAATAAAAACAATTTTTTTACGTCAAATAGCAAAAAAAAAAAAAGAAAGAAAATAAATTGCAGTACAGAGTACACTCATTTGTAATTTTTTAATATAATGGACGGTATGTACACCCAATTTTTGTTTATAACTTTTGAAGTAGTCCTTTATAAAATCACTAATTTATTATGTTCTACACCAAATCGACTGTCACTTTCAAAAAACCCATGCTATATTAATCTTATAGAATAGGATTGCAATTTCAAGCAAAAAAAATCTAGTTCATAATTTGAAGTGTACATTTTTTCAAAATTTCTTTTAATTATTGCTATCAAGATATTGCTGATTAATAATTCATTCTTTCTTAGTATTTAATGTTCTTTAATTATATTTAATTGCAATGAACCAATTTTTCTCTATTTAATCGGCATAGTTGGTCTTTATTAGGTTTAAATGTCTCAGAACTGGTTAAGTCATTACATCATAACTTCAGTCAAGTTAGTAGTTTTGGGTTGTAGTAGTTGGTACAAAAAATGATTCAGTCAATTTATAATCATTTGAAATCGGTCGAAATTTACTGTACGGTAACCATTTGCGAACTTTCCGAAATCGTGCCAAAAGTCTGTATTCTGGCTACTTTCCAGAATAGAAACCCAACCGAAATAACGGTCCTAGATAGGCTTGCCGCAATACATCATCGTTGCGAAGTCAAGGAATTCGAATCATCAGTCGAATTCAGACAGGTTACCATAAGAAATTATTTATTGCCAAATCCTAAAAAACTGTGCCAATGGTTACCAGACAGTAAATCTGATCCCTTAAAAACTAATATATGTGTGTTTTTTCAATTTAGAAGTTCAAAGCTGGTGGGAAGTGCCTTCCATCGCCCACTTCTGCTATGCTTTTCGTGATGTATTCAATCTTTTATATTTTGAAATTGGAGTAAGTATGATATTATTAACTATTTTAACCTATGAAACATGAAATTCATGTCAAATGTCTATTATAGTCTATTCTGCGGATCTGAAAGCTATGGAGCCAAGTTGATAAGGTGCTCGGCTTGTATATGAAAGGTCAAGGGTTCGTGTCTGAGTTTGACACTCTAATGTAGGCTGGGACTTTAGACCCCACAGATTTAACAAGCATGTCTGTCCCAATGTAGTTTTTAAACCCTGTGATCTCCACAAATTTACGTGCCCTTTAGATGGATGATGTGTTTTGAACCCATGACCTTCTCAATGCGAGGTTGACGCTTTGATGACTGGAGGATATACCAATTCTGTATTTTTTTTTCTAATCAATGACCTTATTATTTTAAGACTTCAACAAATTAAAAAAAAAAAAACGCATTCTGACTATAACTTAACTCGTAACTTCCGCTGCATGGGATGTCGTCCTTGACGATTGTGTTGGGTGCCTACTCTGGTGTTGGCTCGTCATTTAACTGTGGTTCTAAATTACGTCGCCAATAACTCTAACTGCGAAGATAATTAAACTTAACCAAATAAACATAACTTCAAATTTTACAAGCCTAAATATTAGCTTATGTGCATTGTTAATCGAACCAAGCCAGCTCATACTAATTAACCTCTGTCCTTTACTAGGAACTGGAAGCCGCCTTACTCAAAGTGCAAGATCCAGAATTGAGTATTTCCCTCGAACAACTAGTAATAAAACTTTTGCAGGGCTGTTATGATGAAAAGGATGTAAGGTAACTAACTTGTGTTGTTTTCAAAAGTTTGATAAGTGTATGCATATATACTATTTTTTTTATTATGTATTATGCAAGTGCTCAAAACTATTTCTGTGTTTACATTTTGCTTAAAAATATCAAATAATGTTGCAAAATGGACTTCAATGGGTTCAGTACCCCAAAATCGGTGAAAAAATCAAAACAAAAATTATTGGCTTAAAATACTATTACAACCTTTATTAATAATGTCACAAAGTATCAAGACGATTGGAAAAATATAATCGACATTGAAAGCTATTTTAATGTCATGGCTTCGAAAGGAAATGGGTTAAAAATAAAAACTTTACAGGCGTTTTTCTCAGAACTTGATTTTTTGAACTTCGATGTACCTTTTCTCAAAACTATGCTATGTTTTCTCGTAAAATTTTTTTATATGATGTAATACACAGTATAGATTAATCTGAGGTTATGAATTTTAATAAAACTAAAATGAAAAAAATTTTATGGGGCAAAAAAGTGAAAAATTTCATGATTTTTTTGGGTACTTTAAAATTTATTTTATTTTAAAAAATCTAACAGTTATTTACAAAAAACTTTTAACCCCAGATTAATATATAAGGTTGGTATAACACACACAGAAAATTTTAAGATGATCTGATCAGTAGTTATTGTGAAAAGGTACATTGCAATTGGCCGATTTAACATTATCGATATACAACATACTGAACCCCCTTAAATGTATTAAATGCTTATTTAAATGAAGGTTCAAATATAATTACAATCATAAGAAAATTAAGTATTCTTGTCTAATTTAATATATTCTTTTATGCCATCTTATTTTTGCATTTGAGCCGCAGTAGCTCAGTCGCCTTTGAAGCGTCGTGCGAAGGGTTGTGGTTTCCAGATCAGGGGGTTATTTACCTTTGATCTGCATCAAAATTCTGATATGTGAGTGAGAATGGATGTGTGAAAGGGACCTTCCTGTAAAACGAATGATTCATGCTGACGAGCAAAAGTCGGACTTCCTCCCTTGTGACGCTCAATAAAAACAGAAGCCGTCCCACTTTGCCTTAAAATCGGGTAGTTCTCTGGATCAAGAGTGCCATTAGTAACAACAGTTTTGCATTGTGTGCCTTTTATGTTTCTTTATCTATTTTCCAAGGTAATGCATTACTTACAACATTGTTTTTTAGGTAACACAGTTACCTAAAAAACAGTTACATTTTTCAGAAAGTAACTGTAACTTAGTTACTTTAGTGGTAATTTTTTTTTTTTTACTTTTCCCTTCTACCACAGTATGATTGGATCTTTTCGGCAATTTGGCACCAAGCTTAAATTTAGCTAAATTTTAACAATGTTGTTTTTTTTTCTTGGCTTTTTTTCCAATTGTCACTATTTCTTAAATTTTGATTCTCTTTGAAATCAAATCCATTTTGACATAATTTTTTTCCAATAACTGGAAAGTTCAAAAAGTAACTGTACTTAATTACATTTTATATTAAGTAACTGTTACAAGTACCTGCTTTTTTAATAAAGCAACTGCAGTTGTAACAGAACTATTTTTTTAAGTAATTTTCCAATCCCTGCTATTTTCTATCATTGTAATTTATTCCATTCCATTAGCAAAAATTTTTACTACAGTTATTTTTTTTTTAATTTCATGTTTTTTTAATTAAATATTTGTATTCTCCTTACATTAGAGCTGACAATTGGGAAGAAAAACTCATCGAACTGTTTGAAGAGAATTGCAAGGATGATGACGACAACCCTGTCAAAAACAGATCTTTCCATTTTCTGACTCCCCGTCAAAAAGTTGAAGCTGTATACAAGTTATGTCAATTTCTTCTAGATGTTGAAGGAACCCTTGATATTATTAAGGTAGTATTAAAAGCATATGTGTTGTAACTTTATGGATTGTCAAAAAAATTTTACTGTGTCCACTCTGTTACAGATAAATTTCTGACATTAAAGTATAATTTCAACCTTAAAGAATTAAATAATCTGCACATTGATTTGTCATATAAATACAATTACCCAATATTTGCGTATTAGTGGATGACAAATCTTGTTGTCATGGAATTATATATTGTCTAAGTTAAGTAAGAGAATAGACAAAAATGAACCCTAGTTTAGTTAATCATATCTTTGAACTGCACATTTCAGATACTCTTTTTTTTTGCCAAATTATAAACACAACCTTAAAGTGTTATTTTAATTTCTATTTACAAATAAAATATTTAAGAAGTTTTAACTAAATTTGCATTTTTCAACTTTTCCATTAGCGATTGTAATTATTTAAATGAGTGCACTTGATTTACATTATACCCATTCTGATCACAATGCAAGCTTCCAAAACACTTACTTCCCCTACCCCTTTGTTGTTTTCCAGTTAACAATATGGTGTTAGCCTCAATGTAGGCAAGCTCTTTGTATTTTGTATACAGTTCATATTAGCAATGCTCAATGTGTTTAATCTGTGTATTTGAATTACTTTCTCGCATCTTTTAAGTAGATTTATGGTGTATTATTTGTTAAAATCACTTTTTTCCTCCAATATTTAAACCTATTCAAAATTTTTAGGCAATAAGTTTTTTTTTTATTTGTAATTTTTAGGATATTCCTGCTGAAAATATGAAAGCCACTTGTGTCGGGAAGGATAGTCAAAATAATTTGTATTGGTATTTCTGTGATGAACGTTTGTACAAAGAAGACCCTTCTATAAAGGCTAAGTAAGAAAATTATTAGAATTAACAGCCTAAATATTATTTCATAACAATGCTATATTTAATATTTTTTTATTGATAAAGAAACTTCTGACTGTTTTTTTTTCTGGTGCAAACATTAATTTTAAGATTACTTGGTACAGCTTGGATTATTGGAATTGCTTGACTTTTTTTGTTAAACTGAAGCCAGCAAAAAGTAGTGTAAAAACAGTATATTTAAAAATGTTGTAACGTATGTGTAACTCCTTCAGTAATTTTCATAGCTCTATTATATAAGTGAGAAATGCAACTAACCAAATAGTTGGGCTATGTCAGGTCGCTATATTTGGCGAGCTTCATATTATCACCTTTTTTCCCATTTGCATTAATTGAACTGGTTAATACTTTTAAAGAAATTGCATGAAATGTTTTGTGAAATTTAATTTTACAACTAAGCATGTTTTCTATTGTTATAGGTTTCTGATAAATTCTGTTTCCATATAATATAAGTTAATTTTTTTTAATGTTTAAATATTGATTTGCATGAAATATGTTTATTTTTAGGAAAGCTGATCAACCCATTAAAAGTGAAACTATTAAGAATGCTAAAACTAAGAAGTAGGTGTTATTTTTATTATGTTTTTCTTCTGAATTAGGATGCCTTCATTAAAAAAAATGAATAGGCTATAACTTTAAATATTGTCAAATATCATTGTTGAGATCTTCATAGTTTTAAAGTTCCTGTTGTATGAAACAAATGTATTAAGCAAAGGTGAACTCTAGAGGATGGTAAATATTAGTTGATAGCTTTTTTAGCAATAATATATAAAGGCATTTTTCAAAGAAAATTGAATATTTCTAACCAAAACTGATAAAACTTTTTTTCTGCATTTATAGCTCACACAAATGTATCTAAACTTCTTTTAAAATTGATATGCCCAATCATCAAGGTAGCTTATTCGGTAGTGATTCACATTGTACCACCACAGGTCCAGTGATCGAATCCTGGATTGGGCAAGATTGACCCATCCATTCATCCCTTGAGTGGGTTGATAAAGTGGGTACCAAGCATGCTTGGGAACTAAACACTGGAGGTTCTGCATGAGGATGACCACCTTACTTTGACGTATACCTAGCTCCACAGTGCCCTAGGTCATAAAAGCAGAAATGGGCATGGCAGGCCTTGGCCCAATAATAGGCTGTTGTACCAGGAAGTTTAGTTTTTCTTTGCAAGACATATTTTCAAATACATTCTATAAAATTTGTGTGAAAATGTGTTAATACAAAGAATGAATGTGTAAGGTTTAGCTGTGGCCTCAAGAATGGATATAATGTAGTGTTGTGTTTTCAGTGGCAAAAGGTCAACAACTAGGCAAAGGAAACCAGTCATCAACACTGAAATCAGCTCCCCCTGGACCATAGTTTGTCACAACATGAGTGATTGGGAGACTCTCGTTAAGGGGTTTTCCAAGACCAAGAACGCAAATGAAAAGGAGCTGGTGAAGGAAATAACTACTAAGTATCTACCTCTACTCAAAGAAGTTGTTGCAGAAAAGGTTAATTTTAAAATATTTTTTAAACTACAAATAATAAAATGAGTAAATAATTTAAAACTACGTATTATAGTGGTAAAAAATTTTATTTGGTTAATATTGTCAATTTTTTCCCTTTGTTTTGAAAGGAATCAAACATTAGTTAGGCAATTTTGTTTTTATTGGTTTGGAATTGATTTTAAGTCACATTTGCTAATTGAATATACTAGTTGAATTTTGGCTATAATTTTTAATTAGGTTCTGTCGAGTAACTCGTATATTATTTTTTTCCTATTTACTTACATCTTATTTATTTTAGGATCGACTTTTGCGAAAGAGATATTTAGAATTTGCTCCGAAGAGGGTTTCTTCCAGAATATCCAAAGTGAAAGCACAAAGGAAGATGGAGGTAAATTATGTTAACGTATAATCAAACTAACCAATTATTTTTTAACATGGTACTTTGTAATGGTCTAATTTAGGTCTATTGGAGTCCCCAATGGGTGGTACGTGAGAATATTTTTGGTGGTACGCGCGTAAGTGATGTGAGCAACATGATGCTATTCATAACTTCTGTATGCATGAGCAGTGAGCACATAAACATATTACTCATTATTTTAACATTAACATTATTTTAAAGAAAAATCTTTAATGAACATCTGGATCGGATGTAAAGCCTAGTATCCTTTGATCAACTGGCAAACTCTGCTATTTTTGATGCCATTTGTTACAAGTTACTTGTGTGAGAGTTGATTTTCTGAGCTCTTGTTATGTAAAAATTCAACAGAGAACCACAATAGGTGTTGAAGAAAACTCAAGAGTAAAGATAAGTTCCATTACTCCCAATATTCATATTTTAATCACAGGCCAATAACAAGTTTCGCACTTAAGACTATAAAAGTTTATTTTCTATGATTAATTTTTTGCATACTATTTTTTATTTGTATGCTTTTAGACCTAATGGTTATAAATGGAGCTGAAAATTAGTATTATTTAAATCATTTTATTTCTCCTTTATTATAAACATCTAACCACTAAATATGAAGTTTTTTCAAGAATTTATTTCAAAAAATTTCTTTGAACAATTTTAGAAGAGAAAATATTATATGTTTATTAAAATATTAGGTCTGATGGTACACCAAAATTTCTCAATAATTTAAGTGGTCCGTTGGTGCCAATTAGTTTTGAACCCATGGTCTAGTTTATTGTATAATTTCATGTTTTTAGGATCAAAAGGTGGCTGAGGCTGCAGAAGCCAAGAGAAGACAGCAGGAAGAGGAACAGAAGAGGAAAGAAGCCGAACAAGAGAAAATGAAAAAAGAAGCCAGGCAGAGAAGGGCTGAAGAAAGGGAGAAAATTATTCATGGTAATAATTTATTATGTTTAAAAAAACCCAAGTAGGTTTGTAACAGAATCTGTCACCCAGCCCGCTTCCACACAACATTTGGGTTTAACAGGAAAAAAAGGCGCCAAACACTACATTCTATTATAAACATTTACACACTAAATTTGGCTAGTTCAAATTTATTTTATTTCAAAATTTTGATAATTATTTTTTTAATAATTATCTTTTGAAAAAATTTATATTTCAAAGAATAAATACGTAAAAAAAAAGTGGCGCCAAACACTATTAATTCTATTATAAACATTTACACCCTAAAGGCCAGTTTCATTTTATTTATTTTGAAATTTTATAATTATTTCTTCATTAGTTATTATCGTTTGAAAAAATTAATTTTTATTTTTTTTTTAAAAAGTAATATTCCTCTATTTTAAATAGAACCAAAACATTTCATTTATCAACATACAAATAAAGAATCTCTTAGTGAAATATATTTGACATCATTCTAAAGTGATCAATGTTGCAAAAATAAGTTTCTTTTAAAAGAATTTTTTTTTGAATGATTGTTGCAATTGGCAATGGTGATGTAATTCTAATAAAAATGGTTTTGTATGCTTTTTAAATGAGCATTAAATTTTGCAGTTTTTTAAATGAATAAAGTTCTTCGAATTTTAATTTTTTTTAAAAATTTTCAATATCTTTGTTTTTTGATAAGCTGAATTTTTTTTTTGACATATCACACTTGCTTGTTGCATTTGTAGTTTGGACTATGAAAGTGGTTGACTTAACTTTTATTATAATTTCAGAACGTTTAATTCGAGCTAAGCAAAGAGACATGATGCGTGGGCGCTCCCCAGACAGCGAATCCGAAAAAGAAGATGAAAAACCCAGTGAATCCCGACCCCAAAGAGCTTGCAGATCGAGATCCCAATCCACTGAACAAAACACAAACAACGTTGATGTCAGCAAACAGTCCGATAAAGAAAGCGTTGTTTACAACAATATGTCCAAAAGAACTTCCCCCAGAAACTCTATTACATGTGTAGATAAGAACACTGATGAAAAAGACCACAGCAGTAGTCATAGTTCTCCTTCTAAAAGTTCTCCAAGCTTTGCTTCCGTTAGACCTGAGCCAAGATTGGCTGGAGCGAGTGGGGAAATTGGCACGTACAGCTTGAATCGTACTGTGGACTCTAGCAAACGCAAAGTGGCTACAATATCTTATCTCACTTTTCCTGACACTAAGTAAGTATGACTTGTTAACAGTAGAGCCCTCTATCCCTACTGTGTAGAAAGAGATGCGACAATGGGGCACGAAATTGTCCAAGCCGGGTTGCCATGGCGAAAATACGAAGATTCTTTGAATATTTAAACAGTGAAAAGATTTCTACACACACAAAGTGAATAAATACAGTTTTTTAAAACGAAATGAAGCAATATTTTATGCATAATATGTCTTAATAGCCATCATTAATACATTCAGAAAGCGTACTGTTAAAGGAAAACTGTCTTTTTTCTAACTGCTAAAGTATTTTTGAAGAAAATTATGGTTTTATAATATTCTTTACACATTTAGGAAGCTATAAATAAACATAAAATAGTTGTACTTTTCCTAAATTTTATGGATTGTTGACGATTGCAAAGGCTACTTTTTTTTCCTATGCTAACTCTATGAGGGAGAAAACGAAAACTGCCCGAGGGGGACAATTTTGGACCTCGACCAATCAGGAGCGGCTGCCAATATGTCGCGTCTCTTTTAGACGCAGTAGTGATGTAGGGCTCTAGTTAACAGGTTTTGAAGGTAACAATTAGAGACCTTAGTGGAAGAACATACTAAGTGACAAAAGGTTGAAAACGGGAAAATAATTATAAAGTTTTTAGTGTTCTGTTGAAAACCAAACTTTCAAGCGGTGAAAAGTAAACTTAACTAAAAATTTTATGAAAAAGCAACACTTGTAATATTTTAAGGAGGGAATAACATGTGCATTGACACAAAAAAATCTCAATCTTTTCAAAAATGTCTCTTAGCATGTTCTTCCGCTAAGCTCTTTCATTAATTATCACAAAGTGCGACCAAATCCTTTAATTTTATGACAACAAAATGAATTTAGTTGCAGCTATTGCGACTTGTTCTTTAATTTCTTTTTTATCATGGTTTGAAAATGGCTCACCAAAAATATTATAAAATAATGGAAGTGTGGCTATCAGTCCAATTTCGAAAACCTGGCTATCCACAAATCTTAGCAGAAGCCTGGTTGCGCCACAAAAAAAAAAAAAAAAACTTTAATATATGGGCCCCAGTCTGCAAAAGGCTTGATCCGCCCAAAAGACAGCCCTGTTCAGTAAAAAAACCTTTTATTTTCATTAAGAAATTGAAAATTCTAAGTATTTTATTCTTAGACTACTAATTACATTATGCATTTTTTATTCAATTCTATCCTTCCTTCTAAAATATTAAGTAAAACAGGATGTAGTAAACTATATCTTTGCATCCTAAGAACACTGTATCTACACTTCTTAAGGCCAAAAAGTAGTGTTGATGAACTGAAAATTAAAAGAAGGGGTGAACTAAAAACTGTCTAGCAGGAATTGGAAAGTTACTTTTAAAAAGTAACTCTGTTACTTATAAACATTTATTAGAGATTCTTGTTGCAGTTAATAAAGCTTCAGAAATGGAAAAAATTGGAATTTAAGTTTTTTAAGTGGAATCTTTGAGCAAATTTTTATGTCTGATACTGTAAAATACCTTGAAATAATGATCTTGTAATTGTTTTGTTTTCAGACGCTTAAGACAAAATGGAGCTAGTTATACCGTTCAAGCTGTTAAAGCCATTCCATCAGGTAAATTTTAGTCATATTTTTCGGTTTAAAAATTTCATTGGGTTTATATCATTTCCCCTTCTTTACATTTAAAATTGATTTGCCTAAAACTTTAGATAAAAACTGTCAATCATAACAACTCTCTATATTTTTTATTTTAATAATACAAATTTATATACCGTTATTTAAAGTCAATAAATTTTTTAACTACTTTCTTTTGAAGAGTAAGTATTGAGTATGGTAGTATATTTTAGGCTTTGAATTTTTATATATTTTTTTATATATGTTTTGAAAATTATTGTTGTTTTTCCAGCTCCAAGTATTTCCTGCTTCAAGGAAAATAATTGGTATACAAATAATTGTAAGGTAAGTGACAGTGTAATTTTTACAAAAGTTTTATTTGGGTTTTTTATTTTATAATGATACCACTGAAATCAATTTGTGGTTGTAAATATGTTTGCTTTGGATCTGTTTTTACATCCATTTTGCAATTTTATACATTGAGTGACAATTTATTAAGTCGTAAATAACAAGCTTTAGCAAATCGTTCACCCGACATTTTAAGTAAATGAATCCAATATTTTTAAAAAGGCACATTGATTTATTTAACTGCTATTGAAAGTTGTGTACAGACTTCTAGTTTTAAGTAAAATAATGCTTTTTTTATTCAGAAGTAGCTTATTACATTTGTATTGCATATTAAGTAATAGTAACTTTGTTTATATTTTTATTGCAGAAAGTAACCAATTCGCCAGCTATAATTAGGTTGAGTTTTGTTAAACCTCCTGCTAAATCCCAAAGCTGAGGTAAGTGTATCTTGGAATCATATTTGAAATGAAAAATTGAAATGTTAATAAAACCTGCTGTGTTTTTCAAATGAACTCTTGTTTGAAACAAGGTAAAAATAACTTAAGATGAAATTTCTGTTTCAGATCTGATGTGATTAGAACTTGTTTAAGAATTACAACAATGAAGCCTTTTTTGTTTATTTAGAATGAAAATGTTCTGTTACTAACAACTATATTTAAAGGTTGAATATTAATTAGCTAAGATACAAGCACCATATTTTGATGCCTTTGAGTTATTCAATTTTTTAAATTGATGTGAACTCCTGTAGCTAACTTATGCTATTTGATTTGGTGTTTAAAATGTAACTTTCCCCACAAAATTCAGATTCATGCTGTTTGTGGATTCTGGTACGTACTAAAACCAATTTTTTTTTTTTTTTTGCTCCCTTAATAACAGATATTTTTAGTGGGTAACTAAAAATATATATATATATTTTAATTGTTACTTATGTCATATTGATGCCCACTCTTCCTTGGTGCACATTATTAAATGTGTTGGATTATTGTTTTAACCAATAGGTAAACTGCACCTAAATTTGACTTTACAAAATACAGTAGAATCTTTATTATCTGGTCCAATTGGGTTGGTAGGTTGGCCGAATTTTCGAAAATTTTGGATAACTTTCCATTTAATAGTAAAACTTATGTAGTACTTTAATTTTTATTACTATTTTTTTAATAACTGAGTGGAGTTCTGAAAAAAATGCTATTTTTTGTTTTATGCTAAACAGCGATTTTGTAAGATTTTCAGGGTTTGTACATCTCCTGAAAAACTCCCAAATTTCATATTTTTTTCTAAGGACCCTTATAAATTTTGAAATTTATGCCTTAGCGCCTGATATTTTTGTTCCCTCTCCAAAAAATTACTGATGCAAATCTTTTTTCTTCTTTCTCTGTTTTTTTCCCTTGTACTTTATTTGAAACGAGTCTACTGGGCCATGTGCAGTAAAAAAAAAGTAGAGTTCAGATTTATGATATTAATGTCCCAGAATACACGACACAACTGTTTAGAATATTTTTTCTGTTTCATCATTTGAAGTTCAGTGAAGTCACTAGATTAATATGATAATTAACAAGCATACTCAATTTTTTTTCCTCGTTACCTCATTGCTAAACTCCTTAGAAACTCCTGAATTTCATTATCATAGGTAGAGTATGAATCCTAGATTTTGGGCGTTTTCTGACTTATAGGAAACACTTTAGAATCACAGTAGATTTCTGAGATTGGTTAAGTTTGAGAATATTCAAGAATGACCTTGTTGGAGAATGTTTTTATGTTGTCTTGGGGAGGGTCGGTTAACAGAGTTCCAGATAATTGGGGCTCTACTGTATTGGTCTTCACTCTGTTTTAAGTTTACTCACAGTTTTGCTTTTTTCTGTGATATGTATTGTAAGTTAGGATAATCTTTATATATTTTAATTTCTTATTATTTCTATCAATAAACAATATGTAATAGTTTTTTAAAAAATAATTGAATTGTAATAAGGTATTTTTTAAAAAAAATTTCAACTTATGACAACTTGAATCAAAAGACTATGCTTTATTGGGCTGCTAGAAATTAAATGTCCAATATGGCCAGGTCCCCGACTAAAATTTTTTTAAAAAATGCGACTTGTATTGATTTTTCATTTTATCATAATTTGCATTACAAAATTTAATTTTGATTGCATTAATGCTTCGAACAAATTGTATTATATTCTATATCGTAACATATTACTCAATCGTTAAATACAATTTTTGTTTACCTCATAAGGTTATTTTCTTGTCCAAATGTTATTTTAAATGTTGTCCTAATGTCTTTTGTTTGTTCCAAATGTTTTTCAAATAATTGTGTAAATAATAAAAGAAGGGTATGTTTACATTTAAGGGATGAAACTTAAATCCAAACAATATCTATATTTCTCAGGTTTTACTTGTGTTTTCTTTTAATTTTTATTTTATGTGATTTGAAAAACAATGTGCTTACTAGTGAGATCTATAAAACTCAGGATGTAGGGTAGATGTTGAAGAAAATAATCAGGTGATTTTATTAACCCCCTGATTTTTTGGCAAATGAACATGGTCTTTCAAAACATTAATGGTTAAACTGAAGAATCGTGGCCGGATTTGGTGTATTTTAAAAAATATCCCCGGGTCGAATGACAACAAACAGACAATATCTGCATGCTGAGACGACCAATGAATGACCGCTTTATGGAGACCATGGCTCGATAAGAAGCTTTCCCATTGCTAATTAATTCCGATTTTTTTAAAGGTTGCCATAACACCAATAAGTTGGGATTTCCAGATTTGGCATAAAATATCCAGCCATTATTCTTTAGTTTAACTACATATGTACAACTAATATGATATAAATTGTCTACTGTCTAGTCTGCATATGCTTTTAGAATATGCTTACAAAACTATTACGAAAACATGCATTTTTAGCTTAATGTTTCTCTTTGTAAAAAACGTGAAAATGCTTTACAAAAAACTATTGCAGAAATGGGGAAATAATTAAATAGGTTGTTTGAATTAGGAAATAACTAAATCTGTGTATACGTGTAAAGATAATTTTACAGACAAAAAATAATTCAATAGTAAGTCTTGTTTACCAAAGACTTTTGAATAAACAATTTATAACCCAAATGCAAAAATATAAGTATTGTTGTCAAATATGTAAAAATCATTTTTTTTACTTTGTTTAATATTCATTATAGCTTTGTTTATTAACATTATTTGATTGTTTTAGCTTAAATAATAAAAATTAGTTATAAATTTTTTTAAAAAATATGACCTAGATCTTTATTTTTGGCATGTAGTATTGTACCACTTCTTAAATCTATGTTGATAATATTAATAAAACAATTATTTCATAATCAAGCTATGTATTAACTATGTTTTTTCATATTCTTAATTAAAAAGATGTTGATACTTAAATTGTAAATTGATGTCCAGTCTTTAATGAAATCATGTTTTAATTTTAATTCAATTATTTTAATTTTGCCAAATTCTCTGCTGTGCTGTTATCCTAAAGTCGCTAAAATTCGGATATCTATAAATTGCAAAATGCTGGCGATTGTAAAATCAATCCTTTAAATTATGGTGATCATTAAATTTAGAATCTAACCTGATTTCCAGAAATTCTTGATATTATCCTCAATTGGTTTATACTTATAACCTAAAAATTTTGTAAATGTGTTTCTACTTTGGTTGAAAACATGCATAGAAAATCGTTTGTTTCTGCTCTTGTGAGCTTTTTCCCATGTTCTGTTTGTTAAATTTACTTGTTAACATTGCTGCATTTTTGTTTCTATTATGTATAATTTGAAATAAAATGAATTTTTTTTACTTGTAATTTTTTGTTGTGTGTCACAACATATAGATGACTACTTTGTTAATTAAGTGCATACTTAAGAATGAAATCGCCCTTTTACAGATGAAATTAACTTAAATCCATCAATTAAAACGTTAATGGCTGGTGTGTCCTGTTGGCTAATGATACGCCAATGAGAGCAAAATTAACTTAAATCAACATCTGCTCTAGAGGAGGAAATGCTTAAATCTCTCTCTCCATCAATTAAAAGACCGATAAGATTAAATAACTTTTTTTTTAATCTCGAGCTAAAACAAATGAAGTAATTTAAAGCGTATATTTTGTATATTGTCCAATGTCTATACACATACTTTTACATAATTTTTAGAGATAAGAAATATTTACTTTATAGGTTTTCTTGACAATTATCGGATCGTTGAGCGGTTAAAACATATTAAATGTTTATAAGCATATGTATACCAGAGTAAACTTAAAATATTTTATAATTATATCCATGAATGCCAAAGAGATACATAGCTGGTGTCAGTTTAGTATGTATTGATGGATCATAAATTTTAACACATGGTATTTCATGTTTTAAAAAGATTGGACAATATTATTACGCTGTATATGATGTCAGAGTCTACATGATCATACAGTCTACAGAGTCATATGACATGCGTGTCAAATGTCAATGATTCTCCCATCCAGAAAATCTGACGACTCAGCCTGGGATCGAACCCGCAAGCTTAGGCTTATTATTTGGACACATAATACCTTTCAGCCACTGAGCCGTTACATATGCATATTCTTGCGTCTAAGGTTCCGAAATGTTCAGTTGAATAATAAACAATCAAGACAGTTTTGTTAACATTATTGTACTTTATTTAATAACATCATTCACACACCATCATAGTTCATTTTGTAATCCATTCACAACCAAGCATCGTTTAGGACACTAAACATTGATTTCATGTAATTCACATTTTATTGAAAGCAAGTTATTCCCAATGAGCAAACATAGAAAATGTAATTTTCTTTACAAATTATCTTCAATTACAGTTTGTCAGTAGTTTTATAGTAAATATTAAAAAAAAAACATATACTGTATTTTTTTAATTACAATTGTACTAATTTTGAATTTCATTACATAATTTCACATGCATTCTTTATGAATACATTCTACTTATTATTTTATGCTTCTTCTGTTTGGTTTGTTAGTAAAAATTTTAACTGTCATAATTTGTATGCAATTTTTTTATGCTTTATATTTCGTATATTATTAAAAAGCGTTTAATAATGAAAACAAATGGAGATCTTAGTGGAAGAAAGTGCTAAGTGACAAAAAGGTGAAAATGAGCTTGAAAAGTGTTCCGTTTGCATTAAGATACGTTAAAAACAACACTAACAAACCGTAAAAAATAGACTAAACTTAACATTTGTGGCAAAGTGGTTATCGTTTGCTATCGTTTAAGAAGTTGTTAGTGTCCTCATGAATACAAAAATCTCAATTTTTCAAAAATGTTTACTTAGCACGTTCTCCTACTAAGATCTTCCAATCTATTGTTATTCTTTAAATTCTTTGGAATAAACTATGGTGCTTTCGGACCTTATTTTTATTGGAAATTAAAAAAAAAAAACGTTTCAGTCTATCTCTTTACTTAGTGTTCCATGTAATAATTAACACACAACCGAAATAAGGGTACATTTTATGATATTTGTATTGATACTAAAAGATATGTTGATATTCTTAACAATTAATTACTTAATGTGTCGCTTGTTATTAAGAAAATTAAACTTTGCTGAATATTGTCACTATTATTTTCATTTTAAATAATTTCTATGTGCAAAGTATCTAAAACTGCAATTTGTTTTCATTTAAATGAATTTGGTTATGATACATCTGTTAATATTTTATTCCTAAACATTCACACTTCTAATCTATAAACATTTATTTTGGACGTTTAGTAAAGATTTGCAGAATAATATTTTTAAATATCTGTTTTTTACTACGATACTGTTATCATTTTTAGTAACTTCAATATTTTTCCCAATTACTTTTAAGTAATTTATTTTGGAAAAAGGAAATTATTTAATTTTCTGATTTTATGGCTTCTAATTTTATAGCTATCGTACTGTTTGCGTTTGGTTCACCCCTTATAAATAAAGAGAATGGGAAGGGTCTCAAAACCAAAGTGTCTTTATGTTAATTAATGGGGAAAAATAATGTGTTATCTAAAATGGAAAAAAATATGTTTTCTAATGGGAAATATAATGTGTTATCTAATGGGGAAAAATAAATGTGTTTTCTAATGGTGAAAATAATGTGTTATCTAATGGGAAAAAATAGTTTTCTAAGCCACATTACTCCGGCTGTTTTTTTTTTTAAATAAATGATAAATATAGCTCGTTTACAGGCCTCTATAATCTCATTTTTTAAAATGGGTTTGAAATGTTTTGTTTAATTTTTAATAAATATTTTACAACAAAGAAATTTCGAACCCATTTCAAAAAGTTGGAAAAAGATATAGATAGAGCCTTGTCAGCTACATTTGTCAAATAAAATATTCACTACAACCGGAGTAGTGTGGCTTATATTTTTTTTGGATTAACTACTGACATTTTGGTTCGGAGACCCCGCTCCCATTCCCCCTTAACTAATATATTTAATAGGCAGTAAAACGAAATTAATTAGAAATCGAAAATAAATGAAGAGTACAGGGGAAGAACCACTTGATTTATTAGGAGTCGTTCCGTCATTGTGTCTGCTTGGCGGACATTGGCGACAGAAAACCGGTTTATCTCTTTCTTCTTCGCTTGGTCCAAGCGTAGGAATCATGCATGGAGTGAATCTCGGTAGGTAGAAACTGGTTTCCTTACACCAGTTTAGGTGATTACTCACTATCATCGCCAACGTGGCCAGCTGAGGAAAGTTCTCAACGAAATCAAGCGGTTTTCCCCCTGTACTCTTCAAATGTTTTTCTTAATTCTTGGTCAAATTTGCTTTAAATAAAACAATGGTTTTCACATATAACAAAAAAACTTAGCTAATTCAAACTAAGTATAAAAATAGAATAGAATAATTAACGTTATTTAAACATTTTATCGCGTATTTAATGTGGAATATATCCATTCAAATCCGTTTAACTTAGTTTCTGCTAATCTCTGCTAATTTTCGCCTGTTTTCAATGTCACTATTCCTACTTTATCCCCTCAATAAAATTTGGAAATTTTTATTCATTTTTATATAGAATATCATAAAAATTCAAAATTTTATGTTTTCTAATCGGAATTTCTACACAACAATCGAAGCTATTTCCGCCACACACGATAGTTAATCTATTGATAGTAGTATATTTCCCTTTTTTTTTATGAAAAAAAATTAAATTCTCCCTATGTTACTCTCGAGAGCGTTTTTCTAGTTAACAATAGATATAGTTGCACTTCATACAAGTTAGGCATTACAAGTTTCGATGAAATTTTTATATCAACTATTGAACCAGTAAGTACAATGTATCATGCAGTCCATATGAAATATGTACATATGCGTTTAATACACAGATTAGGCAGTTCCTTGGAACCTTCCTTAGCATTCATACGTTATACAGTCAAAAGGCTTTTTTGCGTGAAGTGCTTAGTCTATTAACATTAATTAATAAATATATATTCAAATGCTAAAATTATGAGTGCAGAATCAATTTTAATGTTTTTTCAAAACACTTTCAAAATTACTCGTAGTATGATTAGAAGGAGAGGAAGGGTTTACACGTGCTGCGAAACCACCCGGCTTATTTTGACATATTTTCCCCTAAGAGGGAAAAGGTTACACGGCTCTTATCCCTTTTTAAGGATAAAAGCCTGTGATGTAAGGCCAGATTTTTTTCAGACGTGAATATGCTCATAAATTCTCAATAAATTTACATGCTCTTTAACAAATTTAAAATGTCAATACTTTCTTACAACAAAAAGCTTACATTTGTCCAAGCAAATAGAGATATTTTTTTTCATATATTAAGTAAAATCCAGTGCTGAAATAGTAACATAAATCCTAACAAGTGAGCTGAGGGGAGTTATAGGGGGAAATCGGTTTTCTTTTTAACATACACATTGAACACTGTTTAGAAAGTTCTTAAAAATACACTTTTTTTTATTACATATAAACAAAGATATGAACACCATTTATAAATAACAAGACATTTAACAAAATATTTATACTTTTTTTTCATATTTTAGTGCCATGTTATTGCCATAATGTATTTAAAAGCTTATTTTCTTTCAACGTGCATTGACTCTTTTACATTAATCCTACGCACCTTTCTGCAACTTCATTGACTTTAGAGCTGCAATAAAAATTTCAATACGAAAATTTTGATAGTTTTTACTTCTAAAAGCATTAATAAAACAACTCTAATAGTATCGCTAGTAGCAATTTTTCATCGACAATCGAAATTTTCCTGTAACGTCGATAACTCATCGGTTATGTCCACTCGATCGTACAGCCTAAGATGAGTTTCACCGATGTCGTCTCGTGCACTTTCGGATTAAGGATGCGGACCGGGGAGTTTTCGCTAAATCCGATGAACGACCAATGACCGATCGAGCGAATTTCGAGAAACAATGCTACTAGGGATATTATTAATAAAACTATCTTGTGAGTACAATAAAATAACCTATTTATTGAAATTAAGTAAAACAATAAAACAATAGCGTAATTAAAAAAAATATTAAATTTTATGTGAAGTTTATTTTTTCTTTACTACATAGCTATTTCCAAATAACATTTTAGTTATGTTAACAGTGTAAATGAAAAAAAAATCGATAAAGTTGCGTGACTGGTTTGATAAATGGCAGAGACATTGCGTATAGTTTATTGTGAGCAAAAGTCAGCATAGCTTTGGCCAGTTAGATGGTAATTTATTAAAAGTTAAATAAAATTGTTGCATTCATTTTTTTAAGCATTTTAAAATTCATATGTACTTAACTTTTACTAAAATAAAATGGTTGTCGACAAATTTATTTTCTTCGAAGCAATGAAAAACTTTTTATTTTTTGTAGCGTCAGTAACCAATTCGTTCTGTGAATACTTACGCACTAGCCTAAATTTGTACGAGATTCCACATATTATGGTTGAAAGTCATTTTAAATGATGACAGACTTCTAACATGAAAAATATAGTCATGCCTAATTTTGTAGTAGGCTACCAGTTTTGGGAAATAATACAATATCGGCTGAATATTTCAGCCTCAAGTAATGATAGAGTCCCTAGATATCGGCATTACAAACGCAGACATGTCGTGACAACTTTAGGTGGTATGGCAACACAGAATCCGCTTTCAACAAAAGCTTAAATAGTATAGTATGTCGACAGCACGGTGGATTGATTCTGGTTAAAAAATACTTAAGCCTAAAACAGAAGCCTTCGCCAATTTGTCAAAAACCATGATTTTTTAGGCTTTTCTAATGCGAGTCGATATTTAGGGACACTAAGTTTGAAAGATTACAATCAAAACCACCTAGATTAGAAGGCCGGGAAACTGAGGTGTCTCACGTCATATTAGTGGACCGATATTGTACGTTGAACGTGACCGTTCGCACCTTTATCTCGTATTATTTTTGAGCTGAGCAGAAAAAGATAAATTGTTAAAAATTTGGACCTCAGTTCAAAAAATATATTGTTCTTAGTAGCTATAACCGCTGAGTGGGGAAATGTGTTTTTTAATGTATGCTCTTCAGTTTTAGTCTCCCTGCGATTTGCTCGAAAAATTTCAGCATAGGGCATTAAAATGAATAAGGGTTTATCATGCATCAAATATGATAAGAAGTAAAGGTCTTTAAACAAGTATTTCCTGGTAAATCGTATTACAAAATGTCATTTAATTGAGTTATTTAAATTAACCAAGTAGGGTGACATGGGAGGCTTAGGTTTTAACTTAAATATACGAACAAGTGGACATGGTCAGAAATTAAAAAAAAAAATCCTTCTTCAACAAAGAGGAAAAGAAAACATTTTTAGAGACCTTTTATTAGACCTCTGTCCTGTTGTTTGGCAACGTTTTTTTTATTTGTATTTGTTTTACCGCACAGCGGTTGCAGTTACTAGGAACAATTTATTATCGTGAACCAATTAAAGAATTGTTAACAGTGCATCATTGGTCAACACATCAAAATGGGTCTACTAATGTGACGTTAAGTTTCCTAGTTCTAAGTCCTTTTAAATTATAGGTGGTATTGCTACAACAGATATAAGCTAAGCAACACATTCTATAATCTAACCGCTTAATATTTATTAAAAAACTTTGGGAATAACTCAACGACACGTAATTATCTAACTAGCAATACTAATGAATTATCACATTGTTGGAACGCAACGAACACTTTTTGGTTAACAGAGAACTTTGGTTTGAGGTTTTTGCACGAAACAGCTTGGAATATAACGAACAATATCTGGAAATGTACAAGCACGAACTTTCTTGGCTTACAAATCATTGCAGTTTTCATTAAGATAAAAATAGATGACACAGCAAGCGATTTTCATATCCCACTCAGCCTTGCTCATAAAGGTCGTAATTTTATTTAGGATGCACTCAACGCAAAAACAATATTGAAAATTTCCTTGTCCAACTGTAGGCTCAGGTTGGCTCTTTGAATTGCTCCGAGAAGTAAAACCCCATAGCTGAACATATCATTGGATATTTGGTATAAAAAATATATATTATGCATGTCACTTTTCCTTTATTTGTTGACAAGAACTTCCTGAAACGGCTTTTGAAGAAAGTCTTGAATGAAAATGGTTTGTGTAAATAACTTCTGATGTTCTAGTTTTTACTCATCATATATTTGCAAATTTTTATACAGAGTAGTGCAAATAAAAGCGGTAATGCCGTGGAGATAAGAATACGACAGAAATGTTGCCAAGTCAAGAATTAATACAAAAACAGGTTTGCTAACTGAAGCTATTGATCGGTTCAATATTAAGCCCAAACAAACGCTTTTCGATTTATTTGCCGGCAACTGCGCTATGGTTTCAGAAGCTAGTTTAAATGAAATATAAAAAAGGTTTGTAGAGCTGATAAAAAAAAATTCCCACTTTTGTGATTATTTCAGTCGTTATTTGTCCTAGAGAATCGGACCTTTTTGTTTTTGTTCCTACAAAACATTCTAAATTGATTGTAAGACACAAAATTTGCATTATGGGACGTCTTCATACAATACGAACTAAGATCTGAACTCGCCACTAGTCTATGAGCAGATCTAATGTGAAGCTAATCCGATCCAACCAATGCAAAAACAGGTATCGGGCTACTTCAAGAGTTCTTCTCGTCAAGCATTTCAACGTATTCCTGGCCGCTTTTATTTACACCACCCTGTATATTTTTAAGCAGAAACATTCAAGTTAGAAGAAAGTATTCAGAGTGGTGTAGACTTTTGATGCTTCTTTTGTCACGCCTAATAGAGGTGAAGTTTCGTTGAGCATGCACTGTTATAAGTTTGTTATCAATTGTTAAATGTCTAAGGTAATATGTTGTTTTTAAATTACATTTCTGAATACTATTACTGGTGGATAACATAGTAGATGTCCTTTAGATTATAAACTGAGTTTTATTCTAGATATATGCTTATGCACACTCAAACCAGCTGACGTGATACATACGATTTAACAACCTCAACCATAAAATAACTGTATGATCAAATGAGGACCAAGCTATCTTGGTAACTAAGCAAGAGGGCTTCGCATCAGTTTAACCAACACTGACCGAAACACATGAACTGCAGGTC
Source organism: Hylyphantes graminicola (assembly GCA_023701765.1). Taxonomy (NCBI): domain Eukaryota; kingdom Metazoa; phylum Arthropoda; class Arachnida; order Araneae; family Linyphiidae; genus Hylyphantes; species Hylyphantes graminicola. Next base: position 74,714,628 of record CM043113.1, on the reverse strand, counting down.
ATTGCCTCCGATTTTTTAAGCTGGAAGGATCTCAACAAATCTCGTTCCTCTATGGGCTTTCTATCACCTTAATTTAGTTTTAGTTTTGAGAAGAATGGCTTCATTTTAAACGCATTTAGGTTCTGAATGGATTGCAACAGTTCTGAGTAATTTGCAGCTTAACTTTTGACCAAGATTTGATGTATCCCTAATTTTTTTGTCTTTTATACTAAATTCGATTTGGTTACATGTTATCTTTGATGATGCCCTGATCAGCTATTATATTTTGAAGATATCTTGAGGCTGCAACTCGTGCTTATCCTTTTTTATGTTTTATCTTATATCTGAGGTTATAATTTATGATTCCAAGCACCTCTTCGTTGTTGTAAAAACTTTAACACCTTTGCCTCCTGAAATGCATGATCTGTTGCATCCATGGTCAAACGGCACTTGTTTTAGGGAAATCATGACGGTAAAGTATACGAGGTTGTTCATTGCTGACCATCGATTTCAAAAAGAGAGTTAGATAATTGTAAATGATTCCTAAAGTACCTTATTTCTTTTCCACCCGAAATTTAATGTTTTGAAATGGTTCACAAATTGATAAATGGTCTCTTGAAATTTAACGTCATCTTTCTTTTTAAACAGAGTAACTACCAAACCTTTTCAAGGTTCTTATATGGTCGTTGCAAAATGATTCTTCAGTGTTTGTAAGAGATAACCACTGAAACTTTTTTCTTTGAACCAGTGGTCATAATATGGTTGATAAATTGAAAAATGGTCTCCGGGAAATAAACGTCATCGTCCTTTTCAAACAAAGCAACTCACAAAACCTCCTCAAGGTTTTTTGTCTGGTCGTTGCATTTCAGAACAATTCCTTCTTTTTTGACACAAGAAGTTTCAATTCTAACTTCAGCACTGCCCCAATTGAAGACTAAACGCGAACCCATCGATGGAGGTTACGCGTTAAAGTTACCATCAGAGTTTGTCTTTCGACGGGTTCTTCAGGTCGTAGCTCATCCTCCGCCCGTTCAGCAGCAGCGGCCTCGAGTCCTCGGAAGACCCTCGGCCCCGGTGCGAGGTGGTGACCATCTTAGCCTCCCGTTCGAAGATGTCGGCCGTGGCGTCTTGGTCTGACTTGCATCTGGAGATGACGGCCGAGGCACCTGAAGATGTAGAATGATCAGAATTTATTTGAAGAGTACACGGGAATAACCGATTGTTTTATTAGGCGGACGCCCGCAATTTTATGCTTGGCGGCAGAAAACCGGTTTCTCCCTTTCTTCTTCGCTTGGTCCAAGCGTTGGGATCGCCAATCGCCAGAATCTTGATAGCTAGGAACCACAGAGATAGTAGTTAAAGTATTAGCGTGGCATATCACGTGACCTACAACACTGGCTTCATTGGGGCTCTTGTGGAAGCTCCTTGCGCGTCCCATCGTTAGCATTGAAGGTCACGAGATCTACCACTCTATTAATTTAACTATGATCTCTGTGGTAGGAAATGGTTTCCTTACACAAGTGTAGGCGATCACTCGCTATCATCGCCAAAGTGGCCTGCTAAGGAAACTTCTCTGCAAAATCAATCGGTTTTTCCCGTGTACTCTTCATTTGTGATTGTTCATTGTAATACATTTATGATAAAACTGTGTTGATTTTCAATACAAAAAAAATCTGTTTCTACGTCTACCAGTTATTACATGTTGTGTTGAAACAATGCAAAAATTGTGTTTTCCCCTGTTATTGCAAGTTGTGTTGAAACAATACACAAGTTTTATTGCGATCAAATAATAAGGTTCGATTAGTACACTAATTAAAATGAAGGCGCAAACACTCATGTATTTTCCCCAAATGTTGTTTTGAATCTTTCGCGCTCTTTAATGTTTCGTTTATATATCAGTACCCATTACCCAAGCTTAAAATATATGTATCACGTTACTTTACTTGGTGGGCTTGAAAATGGTGGGCTAAACGGTTGTACACAGTTGAAGAGTACAAGGAAAAAACCGCTTGATTTCGTAGAGGGCTTTCCTCAAAATGCCTAAGTGGCGATGATAGCGAGAAATCGCCTAATTTGTTGTAAAGAAACCGCTTACTCGCTTTGTTTTTCTTTCGCGGCAACCCTGATTCACTCCAGAGATCAGTGGACCTGAAGCCACACGTTTGTACCGCGAATGAAGAGCCGAAAGAAAAACCGGTTTCCTGTCGCCAATGTCCGCCAAGCAGACAATTACGGGAAGACTCTTAATAAATCAAGCGGTTCTTCCTGTGTACTCTTCAGTTTTTAATCCCTATATGTTTTTGGGCATTCGTAATTTTGTCATTTAAAAATTATTTGCCTAAACTATATTATGTTGCACCATTGTTACGAGCACGGATATGAAGCTTTTCGAGTCTTTGTGATGAGTAGAAAGACGTCAAACTAAATTTGAAAAAAAAAAGAATGCTGAATAACGTAGCACATTTAGAATAGTATTTATTCAAATAGTATTTGAAACCATAACAGTATTTTGAAAAGTAAAATAACGCGTTTATATTTTTATTTGCAATAAAACAGGAATATTTTACTTGCAGATATAGTGAAAACAGTTATCGGAATAATATAAATAGAAGAAGCAAATATACTGAACTGTAAACTGGTTTTCTCTGCATGAGTTTACAATTTTAAATGAACTTACAATTTTTTTCTAACTGAAAAATGAATTTCTCTAATATTTAAAAATTATGTTTCTATTGAAGATGAATATATATGGCTTCTACAATAGAAACTACTTCTCTATTTTTTAAATTATAAATTTTATAAATTTTAAAATTTTCTGTGTGTTGCTGGGAAACCTGAGAGTCATCTAGGTGACGGGATCGTACGTCTGTATGAATCAGAAATATTATTGGCTGTTGACAAACATTGCATGAAATCTACTCTCACTCATAACATTAATTAATTGGTTGGTTGGTTAGATGACATATATTTTCAGGCTTTTGTGCTTGGTCGGAAGGACCCGCTTATAAACCATCGTCAAGTAGGACAACACAAGACACACACAAACACATATGACAGATGTTGCCATCTGTCGCCACCTCCACAATTTAGACACGTCCCTGAAGGGGAGGGAAATTTTCTCCAGGAACCTGTACCCACGGTGAACTGCGCAATGACCGACCACAGGACTTTCGGACCCAACAGATTTTACGAGCACGTACTCCGCATATACTCGGTAAGTCTTCAGTGGCAACCGGGTCTCGAACTCTCAACCTTCCGATCTCAAGTCCAGGGTCCGGACCACTAGGCTCCTTAAAAAAATATAATAAACTTAAAGTTTCTGAAAAAGTGGAAACTTGTTCTCTTATTCAATATCGGAATGCTAAAAATATTTTGCCCTGGATGTACTTTCTATGTCTGTATCTGTATCTATCTTCTAACTTAATGAATATTTAGGCGGGTCTCTGATCATGCACACAAACCGGAAAATACGTGTACCAAAATCTGCCTAGAAATATCCAACAGCTACTGTTGGCTGTTGACAAACAATTAAATCTACACTCGCTCAAAACATGATTTGTTGGTCCCTATCTCACCTGCGGAAGTGACCACGGCGATGTCGTCCGACGTGGTCATGGTGTGCCGCGACGGCGTCGGCGACATGGACTCCGAGCCGCACGAGCTCGACTCGCTGAGCTCGGAGGTGGGGCGGCGCGAGAGGCGGGAGGGCGAGTGGTGCGAGCGCCGCCCCAGGATCTGGGCCTGGATGTGCTCGCAGATGCGCTTGAAGCGCCGGATGGGACCTGCAAGAGGAATAATTGCCAATATTAGAAAAATACAGGGTGGTTATAAAATAACGCCCGCTATTCGGATAGGTCTGTAGCTTGAATGAATAATCCAAATGCATCAAAAATTGAGACACTTACTAATCAAGAAGGGGGGGAAAGAATGGTATCATAAAAATGACAGAATTCTAAAAAACAATCATAAAACAGTAAATCATGAAAAACAAACTCGTCTCTTGACCAGAATCTAAGTTACGAGGCGTCGTCAATTATGGCCAATTACAGCCAACACAGCTAATTACGCTTAGTAATTTAGACCTTTGGTCAAGAAACATTTTTTTTACGAAAAAGAATGGAATCATAAAAGGTTAGGTTAGGTTTGAATTATCGTCGCACTAGAGCTACACGAGGGCTATTGGCAACGGGCGTCGTATTTTAGAACCACAGTCAGGTGACGAGCCGACACCTGAATAGGCACCCAACGCAACCGCTAAGGGCGACATCGTACGCAGCGTCAGGACTTTGAAGGATATTTAACGTGCACTCCCTACACGGGGTATTATTCGTCGGACATTTTTGGCTGCACGGGCAGTTTATAGGTCGGCAGCTATTTTGGCGATGCCCGGACCCGAACCTGGGACCTTCCGCATGCTAAGCTAGTGCTTAACCGACTGGGCTCCCCAGCCCGCCTATATTCGGAAAATGTTGTTGTTACTAGTTCCTATCTGGTCTGTCAGGCCAGATCAATAAATCCGTTGACATTCATAAAGTCCGAAACCAAAAGGGGAAAAGAATATGTCTTCCCAGTCCAGTCCTAAGTAGTTAAGGGTATGATATGGTGGTTTTGCTGGTTCTGCTGGCACTTAGGGCAAGGAGGGAAGATCTTTTGATTAGCAGAAAACGTCAGACTTTTCAGGTGTCCGCTGGCTAGTCTGGACAAGCAGGTGTTGGTCTCTCTGTCACCAGGAAGATAGTAGGAAAATATATATGGTTGATTCATGTCATGGCAACAGTTTCTGTGGTCTTGTTTTTATATTTGTCTCGATTCCGAATTAATGAAAATAGTTAAATTTTGGCATTTAAAAGTTTGAATTAGAAGTTCCTGTTAGGCGAATTTCGTTCTGAAGTCTATAAATAGTGTGTTTCCTGTGAGCATAAATATTGTGTGGAAGCGGTTTAAGTGACAGATTCTGTAACAAACCTACTTGTTTACTTTTTGGCTGTCAATTATGATGTGTATGCATAGCTTTTTTCAGGAGTGAAAAGCTTAAGTATATCTAGGGACTATATATCCATGTGCGTAGTACCTGAGATGAGCGTGAAGGAGATGCAGTAGACGGCGGGCTTGTCAGTGCTGCTCCTGCGGTCGACAGTACTGAGGGGTCCGTCGTGGGTGCCCGCGCTCACCAGGGCGATGTCCGCGTGGAAGCGCACGTTCCTCTGGAACATCGTCGGCCCGCCCGCACGCTTGTACTCCACCCGGAACGACATCGGCGAGATCACGCTGTGGCACAGGTCCGAGATCTGTATTCAAGGAAATTTTTAGATGTCATGGTTTATACCCTCTTAATACTGAAAAAAAGGTAGTACGCTACCATCTATCGCCTGTTACAAACTGATGCAATTTGGGACACATATCCAAGAATTTACGAATGACATCGGGAGAATCATGCTGTGGCACAGGTCGGAGATCTGCCAGGAAATTTTTGGATGTTATGATTTATATCCTCTTAATAATTAAAAAGAGGGAGCACTGCCATCTATTGTTTTTCAAGTTAGAAATTTCCCTCTTAATACTGAAAAAAAGGTAGTACGCTACCATCTTTCGCCTGTTACAAACTGATACAATTTGGGACACATATCCAAGACTTTACCAATGACATCGGGAGAATCATGATGTGTCACAGGTCAGAGATCTTGGCTTAAGTGCTTGGCAATTTGTCCACAAGACATACTGTTTTGTCAAAAGGCATGCGAAACTCTGCCTTCCATGGTGCCAGAAGTTGATCCGATATTACCGGTTGTCCCTGAATGCTGTCAAATATAAATCTGGAACTAAAGACTAGCGATATTTTAGACTGAGATTCGGCAGACAATTATTGCAAGAGGACATATTGAAGTTTACGGCATCTTTTGTTCACTTATACAGAACATCGCGAAAACGTGGCACTCAAGGTTTGAAAAACCCTCCCGTACTCGGCGGTCAAAAATTCCCTGAGGACAACTAATTTCTCGAATACGACGTCTTCGTGGACGGCCATTTCCCCGTTAATGTTCATGATATACAGCTTTGATTTTTGTTATCTTACAAGAGTTCAGTACTAGGTTACTATTAGTAACATAGTATTTTTTTATTATGGTATAATGTAATCGTACTAAGTACTAATTAATTGTGCATTTTACATAAATGTTTGTGATAAATAAGAGAAAATGATATTTTTATTTATTTAGAAGTTATTTATATGATTACATTATGACGGGTTAGTTTCAAAGAAGAACGGGCAAATTGTTGGACCAGCCGTCCTCGATGACGGGTAAAAATACTAAGATTTTTCAAGCACTCACCGACAGGAATGCGTGTATGAGGTCGGCCTTCACCGAGCTCAGAGGCCGATCCTTCACTAGTATCACGTGCGTCTCGTCTCTCTCGTTCGTCATCAGACTGCCGAACCAAGAACGCTTCGTCAGCCTGCGAAATAAAAAAGAAGAAAGATTATTAGAGTTGTGTTCTTTAGCTCCAATGTAAAGCGCATATCACACAGACATGTACAGGGTGGTTATAAAATAACGCTCCCTATTCGGAGTGGTCTGTAGCTTGAATGAATAATCCAAATACATCAAAAATTGAGACACTTGCTATTCAAGAAGGGGGGAAAAGAATGGGAATCATAAAAAAGACAAATCCTAAAGAATAATCATAAAAAACAAACTTGCTTTTGACTAGAATATAAATTACGAGGCGTCGTCAATTATCGCCAATTACTACCAACACATCCAATTACGCCTCGTAATTTAGAACCCTGGTCAAGAGACGAGTTTCTTTATTACGAAAAAGAATGGAATTATAACACAGAAACTCGTCTCTTGACCAAGATTATAATTACGAGGAGTAGCCAATTATGGCTAATTACGACCAACACATCCAATTACGCCTCGTAATTTAGAACCCTGGTCAAGAGACGAGTTTGTTTTTTATGATTCCATTCTTTTCCCCCCTTCTTGATTAGTAAGTGTCTCAAAGTTTTTTGCATTTGGATTGTTCATCAAAGCTACAGACCACTCCGAATAGGGAGCGTTATTTTATAACCACCCTGCATTTCAGCCAACCCAACCTTCAACGCAACTCCATCTCCAACTTTTACCCAATTTGGACTATTGCGAAGCTGGACATCATAGGGCTGTTATAACAAAGCAAACCAAACTTACCCCACAAATTCAAAATAATAATCCTCAACTTTGCTTCAAGCTTTAATGAAAGCAAAACTTGGTCTTTAAAGTACAAAAGGATATTTACTTACTCGGGTGAGGAATCAGGCGTCAGGCTCACTTCGTCTGAAGCTGAAGGAGCTGCAAAAATAAAATAATTAAAAAAAAGTTTGCCTTTTTTTTAGATCTATAGGTAAAAGTAATTCATTAGTTATGTATTATGCTTAGATATCAAAATATAATAAAAAGTTCAATAATATTCAAAATTATTTGCATAAGAATGTCTTTAATAAAGAGGTAAATTATGTTACTTTAATAACATAGGATTATTAGTAATTACATTATCCTTTTTCAACTTTAACAAATTTCGGTGATTGATAATAGCGGTGCCGTAGTATAGAAATATATTCAATGTTCAATGACACTATATAGGACAAGGAAGATACAGGCACTACCATCTAAATAATACTTGGCCGGCTTATTCAACTGGAGGTGGGAAGGAGGGCGATATTTAAGCGAACCGATGCGAGGGTTTGACCAATGATCCCCTAATCACATTGTTTTCATCAGAAAAGAAACACATTGTGGTCTAGATTTATGATTTGTCATTGCTGAAACTAATGTGACGTCACTCCAATCAGGCTTTTCGATTTAGATGTTAGTACACGATGTTTAGTTTAGATGTTAGTACACGACCTACTGAACGTGTTACAACGCCGGGGGAGCTCTCTCAAATAGGTGCTTGGACGGAAAGTTCGAGTGCCAAGATGAAGGAAGCTGTTTCTAACCTTAAAAATAAAGTCAGCCGTGAACGACGGTTCGAGTGGTTCTCAACAGATTTCGAGATCAGGTATTTTTTTTATCTCCAGAAGAACGACACAAAACGTACTATAGTAAAGTAGAGACTGAACCTGGCAACAGCACCATGGAACAACACTGAGACAATATTGTGGCATGTGGGGACCGATGGCCAAGATGGTTTGTATTGCAGGCCATAATACTAGCAACCCGCGCGCTGTAACCCCTCCCCCTAAAATTACGTCCCGTTTGTCGCACCCCACCCCTTTTTTTAAAGTTAATTGTAATGTTTTCCTTTGTTTAAGTGTTTCTTATAATGATCTTATAATAAAAAAATATTACAGATTTCCTTTCTAAAATCGTTCTTATAAAAAACAGATTTTTCTTGCAAAATTGGAAGTTTTGAATCGTTACGTCACGCAAACGATTACCCATCCCCCCCTCCATTTCACGATTCGTCACGTTGTCGCATACCCCTCCCCCCCTATGGGCGTGACGTAATTTATGTACGTCCCCCATGGGGAAAAATATGAATAAAATCGAACGCGGTATAGAATCACTCGCCAACTTCACCGTAAAAAAAAAATTGAAAATCCGTAAAAAAAAAAAGTAAAAAACCTTGGCGTAACCAAGGTCAAACTCAAATCGCCGCTCAAGTTAACGCTTAAGGTAGTGTAACCACGGTATTTATAAGTTGAGGGCAATGGATTAGGGAGGATAAGGCGCTCCCTTACTCTGCATCTTCCTCCTGTGGAACCTCGGGCTTCCCAGGAAGCTGCTCTTGATGGTGTTGAGTCGCGACTTCCAGTAGGGCTGGTTCATGCTCGGGGACCCAGGAGGGGTGTTGAGGGGGGAGCTCTCTTCGGAGGGGGTGCCGCGAGGGGTGGGCTTGGGGGAGCTGAGGGGGGACACGGCTGGGCTGGTCACGTGCAGGCTGCTAGACATGCTGCTACGCCGACTCCGCCTGTAAGGATAAAAAGGGTTATACATCAAACTGTATCACATGGCTTTTTTGTAATAATTTAGATAAAATTGAATCTACACTCTACAGTTTAACCAGTAGCATCGAATATGGGCCCAATATTAGTTACAATGTAGAGCCAATATGCTAACCCTTATTGGCCCAGCATTGGGAGGGAGGAAACATGTTGCCAATATTGGCCATTATTGGCTGCCATTATAGGACCAATATTATCCGACGACTTTTTTCGAAACGGTTGGGTAGATGGAAAAATCGGCGAACACGTATCCCATTATTTTTGGTGTGTGACCCCTGGGGGTTAGGGGTCAATTTTAAAAAGGAACCTCCTACTTAACAAATTCGAATTCTATGCTTCGAGCGACATCGTACGCTAACGCCGTCGGGACTTTCGACTCCACAGATTTAACGAGCGAGTATATCGAAGTGTATTCGGGCACCCCGGTGAATTTTAGAGGATTTTTTCTACCAGCACACGAATACGTCTATAGTATGGCTAGGACAAGGACAGAACCAAGAACCTTCTCGGTGTGAGGCTCGTCGCTTACGCCTCTCGGCCACCGAGGGGCCGTTTGGCTGTTCTTCTTAATCTCATCAAGGAATAATATGCCAAACGCGATCGCCCCCTAGGTATATGACAACCAATATATCCCCAATATTGGTCCTATCTTGGCAAAATTTAACTTTCGAAATATTGGTTTCGTATATTGGGCCAATATTGGCTGAATGTTGTAAAACTTGCTATATTTGCCCAAGATAACCAATATTGGCCAACGTCATACCAATATTGGGCCAATATTCGATGCTACTGGAGTTTGTGTATTTAATAATCGTTTCACATGTAAAGTTGTTTGCCGTATTTACCGCTTTGATTGCAACCAAGTAGTGTCAATTTTAAAAAAAAATGAGGTGTGGAAAAAATTGTTGCAGTATATTGACACTACAACAGCGTTAACTTCTTCCCAACTAGATTATTCTTGTTGCCTTGTCTATGGATGGAAATTCTGAAGTCCAAATAAAGCCATGCACGGTACACAGCCTCTGTTATCTGAAGGCAGTTGTCCGAATAAGGGTCTTCTTACTCTCGAAAGGAGAGTCATTAATTCGTTGAATACTCTCCAAGATGGCTGAAAAAGACTTAATAATACCCTATGTGAACCAACAGGTTGAAGTCCAACATTTCTAAGATTTTAGCAATCCTCTTCTACTACTATACTCCGTGCCAACATAACTTGCGTAAAAACAAAGAGTAAAAAGATGAGGGAAAAGCACGGTTGATCCGTTAGTTAGAAACTCCTGTAAGGTAATATTTGCATACAAAATGATCTGAATACAATTTAACCAGAATGCACTTTTCATTCCGATAAAGTTGCCAAATTTTCTCAAATAATACTCAAATCTGTTGGACCTTAAACGAAATTAATGTTTTAAACATGGATGGATTCAAAATTATTTATGGAACTCTTTGCATCCGCGGAAGGATCTTCTCCATAGCATATTTCTGTTTACCCAACTTAGGTTGGCAAGAAGTGTAGATTGAACATCCTAAGTAAAACCTTAAATATGTTTACGCTTCCGTCTCATGTGAAGGATCCCATTGACTTAGCATTGTAATTTGCCATCATCCGGAATTACTGAAACTGTGCACAGGAATTATTTTGCCATTGTATAGGGGATTGGTAAGGCAACATCTGGAATATGCTGTTCAGTTTTGGTCCCCCTTCCTCAGAAAAGATATAGAGTTGATTGAAAGAGTACAGCATAGGGCAACAAAAATGATTAAGGGTCTATCATGTATCGATTATGATAATATAGATTAAGGTCTTTAAACATGTATTCCCTGGAAAATAGGAGAACAAGGAGTGATTTAATTCAGATTTTCAATCTCATAAAACAGGGTGACATGGAGGGTTTAGGTTTTACCTTAAATAGCCGGACCAGAGGACATGGTCAGAAATTGAATAAATCATGCTTTAGAAAGGAGGCAAGGAAACATTATTTTTGCAATAGAGTCGTCAATGAGTTTAAGGGTTTGCCAGAATATGTAGTGTATTCGAAGAGAGTTGAACATTTTAAGAAAAATATCGATAGTTACTGGAAATTGGTAAGGAATTAAATATATTTTGGACCAACCTTGCTGGGCCTCTGGCCTGTTGTTGGTCGACAATTTTTGTATTTGTATAGGAGTTACAAACTTATGAATTACGATTTCAATAATTTAGGTCGAAGAACGTGTACATAGTACGTTTAAAAAAACATACTTAGTCTGTATATCAGTCAATATTATGGATTAAATCTATCTTTAGTCAATAATAAATCGAATCATATCAGGTAAATTACTTTTACCAGTTTAAGTTAGATAACTCACCCATAAGGATACCTTCTTGGCGTAAGTGGAGAGCCATCACTTAGCATTTCAAAGCTATACCTGAAATGAATTTTTGGAAAATCAATAAAAACTACAAGAAAAGTTATCCAGCTTTGAAAAAATTGCATATTCGTTTACAATTTTGATTAGGAAATATTTTTCTGTCATTAATACTCAAGTTGAAACAAAAATTATTTGTTTTTCGGAAATGTTGCCGCCTCGGTGGCTGAATGGTTAGTGTTCTGGCCTTTGGAGCTGCTGAGGTCGGGTTCGAATCCCGGTCAGGCATGGATATTTGTACTTGTCAATAAATGTTGTTATTTGTCTATGTGTTTGTGTCGTCCTTTCTTTGTGTGTCTCCTGTGACTGTCCCTTCTGGCGAGCTGATTAATGGACTATAAAGTCTACACTCTCCCTTCTAGAGGGCGCATTTACATTCCATTCCATTCCATTTTCGGAAATGTTAGAATAACTAAGGCGAGCTGCCTCCTTTGTTAAGAAGTGTATTTTTTTTATGGGAACGACACAACAGAACAAATTCTCGAAAAAAAAAGTAATTGTAAAATACAGATACCAAATAGCGTTTGGTGCCAAAACAGGTTGGTATAGAAGTGAAGGATATTTAAAAGGTTTGAATCTTTTAAAAAAATTAATGACGTCATACATTTTAAAGAATTTGTGCTTCTTTTGAAAGATTTCGAAAAAGTGTTAGAAAAATCGAATTGTTTTAAAACTTTATTTTGGAATTTAACAAATAAATAAAGCTGAAAATATAACGGCTTTATTTTCCCATGAAATTGAATTCAATTTATTGAAAATTGAATGATAAAGGTGAATTTTACATTGTGTAGAAAAAAAATACTTTTCAATTTCTCTTTTTACTATAAAATAGGAGAAAGATTTTAGTATATGGAGTCATAGCAAGCTGTCCCCAGTTTTATGAAGTAACATTACTTAAATTTACAGATTGTACACGAAATCTTAAAATAAAATTGTATTTAAAATAGTTAATGTTGTTATAATTAAGTAGCTTATTTGATCATTTTTATTAGGTAGTTATTGTTTTTGGAATTGATCAACTCACTAGTGAACAGCTTTTCGAATTAATTCTTTTACCATAAAAAAATGTTTTAATTTACTATTTCCAGAAAGCTAGCTTCTATCAGTTTTATAGAGTTACATTACACCAAAAATTAACAATATATTTACCTAGGCCCTGATCTCCCATTGATTTGACACGTATCCACCCTTTTCCTAGGAGGATCTGTAGGTATTGGGCAAGGAAGCGACGTGGAAAAAGCTGCAATACAGGAAGAAATTAGTCTATTCATATACAAGACAAAATATAAATGAATAAAAACTAGGAGTGCATAGCATTACACATCTTTCAATTAATGAATACACTTAAAAGTACTTTTTCACCATATAAGATAATTTCAATAATTTTAACACCTGAAAAGTTTGATGAAAGCCATCATCTGATTTACCCGAAAACCTTAATGTGGCGTTTGACAGGTAAAAAAAAATATCTTGTACCAAAATTTGAAGTTCTTGGCTCTTTTATTCGATCAGTAAATAGGTTTCAGTTCGATATTCTGACAGACGGTCAATTTAAAAACAAAAACAAAAACGTTTTTAGAATAAACACTCTCCTGCAAGCGTAGAAAACACAAAATCACCATTTCGGATCTTCCACCTTATCGTGCCGGTCCACTGGCGCAATGGTTAGTGTACTAGCCTTTGGAGCTGCTGGGCTCGGGTTCGAATCCCGGTTAAGGCATGGATGTTTGTGGTTGTCAATGAATGTTGTTATTTGTCTATGTGTTTGTGGCGTTCTTCTTTGCGAGTCTCTTGTGACTGTCTCTTCTGGCGAGCGGGGTAATGGGCTATATAGCCTACGCCCTTCCCTTCTAGAGGGCGAAATCACTGTCATTCCACCTTATCGCTAAATTTCATAATATTATTTTATATATTAGAGTAGAAAGTATTGACAATTCTTGATGAACATGTAATAATTATAATGAAAAGAATGGATTTTTTTATAAATTATTAAAGTACCTGTTTCTGATCTGTTCCTAATAATAACTTCTGTTTCGTCTTCATATGCAGGTTTCCGCCTTTTTCTGTCCAGTAACAGAAAATATACTACTTTCTCTGTATTATGCCTGAAGAAGAGATAGAGTTAATTAAACTGAACGACAAAGAATACATTTCATATATAATAAATCTTTCATCAAGTTATAACAAATTATAATTTGAAAGACTAGTCATTAAAAATTAAAGCTCTGAATGTTATATTGTCTATTACAGTTTTACATTATAATGGGGTTGTTTCACGTTGTGAATGGCTACAGCATCAGCGGTCTTGTTTTCATATTTGTCTGGAATTACTTTTGTTTGGGTATTCGAAAAATAGTTTTCTGTGAATATTTTACTTATTGCATTTTTAAAATGCCGACGTCTCTTGCTGTGTCGTTGGTTGTTCAAATCATTTGCTAAAGAAAGCTTGCAAAAAAAGTTATTTTCATCAATGACTGTCATTTTGACAGTGATATCGAAGCAACCAATGAAACCCAGTACGGATAAAAATGAAAACAAGAGCATTATATCATCTGAAACATTCCCATAGCTCATACCCGCAGTAGTTCTAGCGCGACGGTAATGAATCTTAGCTTAATAACCAATTAAAAATTTAATTGGTTGATTGGGGTAGTAAATATTTAATTGTCACCAAGTTATATTATTAGTTATAATTTGAAATAGAACACATTTCTACTTGAAAGGCACGTCACTAAACATTCGAGATAGGAATACCAGGTTGTCTATTGCAATATTAAATGCATAATTTGATATGAAAACACTTGACTTACGTTGTATTTAATAGTTCTTGTACTAGTTTTTCTCTATCTTTAAAACAACCTAAGGACGTCATACTTGACAAGACATCTGGATCGAGATCTTCAACGGTTGGAATGATATGGGTCTGCAAATCAAAGAACGTAATTAACATACGCAACAAAACAGTACGTATTTTAAAATGTTCTTATGTGGTTTCAAATTCTGCAATTAAATTACTTGCAATTTTCTAATCAATATACCATTTACGAAGCAGAACTTTCAACATTTCCTCACATTTTCCCTCTAGTGTGCAGTGGAGCATGAGTCTCTGTGCGTCGTTTCACTGTCGAATGACAGCATTCAAGGAAAAACAACTTTTACAGAACCGCAAAGTTACGCATTATGGCACAAAGGTAAACGAAAAGCAACATTTACAGAACCGCAAAGTTACGCATTATGGCACAAAGGTAAACGAAAAGCAACATTTACAAAATGGCAAAAGTACTTAAACTATTTCTTCCTTTTGATAGTAATAAAGGGAAAACAACCTTTACAAAACCGGAAAGATATGCAATTTCGGTATGAAGGTAAACGAACCACATTTACTTAACGGTTATGGTAAATTTTTCCTGTCTTATGTTAACGTTAAAGAAAAAGCAACATTTACTGAACAATAAGACGGTACAAATGTGTTTTTCTGTTTTACTATAATGCTAAAGAAAAAACAACTTTTACAGAATGAAATTTACAGAATACTTTAATGTGAAAGGTCCAAGATGATATTGGCGATGATTTTTGCTTTATAAAAGTGTTCCTGCTGTAGCATGTGTTCCATAAATTATTTACAGATGAAGAAAACAGATTTTGGAATTCTAAGTAAATGTAAATGACTGGACAGGAACATTAACCTAGGTTATACCCTATGCATAGGTTTAATCCTACAGAAGAATTCATGGTTTATTAATTTGATTTTTTTTACTGTCCGAAGAGCAGATATTCTTTCTTTAGTTATAAATTAAATGTACAAATTGTGCTCACCTGAACTGCTTCTTTCATTGGAAGCTCTAGTTCCAGTTCAGATTTACTTCCCCTATAATTGAATTTATAAAAACATTTAAGATAGGTTACGCATTTTCAGGTTGTGTTAGGAAGGAAGTTAAATCGTTTTCAGTCCCGTAAATGCATCTGTTTTGAAGGTATTTAAGCATTTTTTCAAATGCTATGAGAATCAATATAGCAGCAAAAAAAATTGAAAGAAAATTAGCAGCCTGTTACTTAATAAATATTTGATTAAATTTAAAAATAGTGTCGCCATCTTAAGAATATGTATTAAGGTAGTTAAAACTAAAACTTAATGATAAAATAATCAGACAATATTTATATTTTAAATCTGTTTTATATTTCGCTGTTTTGAAGATTATCATACGTTGTGGGAAAAAAGCTTACGTGGCAACACAATACTTTCACAGACATTGTGCAGTCAAAACTAATGAAGTAACTTGATGGGACTGACGACCCCTCTTAAATAAATTTTCGAAATATGTATATCAATTTATAATGATACTTACGCTATTACCCAAGGATGCCTCGTCACTTCTGCTAGCTGAAAAAGAAAACATCAATGGGACTTTTTTGTTACAAATTTCAATTACAAAATTTTATACAACACAGTTTTTAAAATGTTAATAACATTTATATTTTAAATATTCATTTGTGTAAATATATTTAATTACATTTTTTTAAATATTTAAATTTATCTAACTGAAAATAAAGAATCATACTTCTACAGTAGTAAAAAAGTATTTTACTAATTTTCTTTACTATTGAACGACTTCTCTGTAATAATATTGGTAACTGTTAAGGTAGACCAGTAAAAAAAACATGATTTTTTAAAATTTTGGTGCTAAAAATGTAAGAATCATTATACATTTAGACTATAGTAGTATAATTATAATGTAAAAAAATATTATAACATATATTTTTTTAATAATTTTTGAAATTTTTATAGTATTTTAAAGTTGTTTTGAAAGCCTACTCCTTTTAAGTTACAACTTTAAAACTTTTTTATTTTTCAACTGTGTAATGGTGATGCATTTTAACATAGTGTAAAGTCTTGAAATTTCTAGGATAAGGGTTTTTAACTGCAAAATTGAATTGCTTTTTAAATTCTTAAAATTCTGAAAACTGGTAAATATGTTTTCCGCACTTTGTCTACTTTTGTGTTATACAATAAAAAAATCTTTTTACTTAATTTCAAGGTACGGACTTAACTTAAAAAACAATTTGGTTGAAACTTCAAGACACTAATGAGATGTAAATATGAGAAAGCTATACATATTTTTATTTCGCCTATTGGGGGTTTCCATCTTTCCCCTTGGCGCCCGTGTGCTTCCATTTGTTGTTGTTTTTGTGATATAATAAAAGTTATTATTATTATAATTAATAATGTAGAGAATTAAATAGGATAAAGGGGGTATGGTGGTGCTGTACCGTCATCCTCTTGTCCGGGCAGACCTCTATCATGCCCCGCAGCAGGTCCTGGCACTCCGGCGGCACGAAGTGGGGGATGTGGAAGACGCCGCGCTTCACCTTCTCCAGCAGCTGACGCAAGTTGTCGTCGTCGAAAGGGAGAGCACCCTAAGGAAAGAAAAATTACATTCATTTTATGTTCACGTTGCTAGAACGGAGCAGCGTAAAACTTCGTTTTCAAAGTACATTGCAGTGTAGACTTTGTTACAAGTTTTAAAAGAACTAAAATAATCATCTTTAATGTTTCTTTGATAATCAAATATATTTTAGAAGTACGGACAAAGTAGAAAATGGTTATCTGGTATCATATTGTTTTAACAAAAGAAATTTTAAAATAATATGATACGAAGTAAAATTGGAACCGATGGCCGACAGACCAAAAAAGGTATCGGCTCTTAATGTCATACCTTTACAACAACAACAAAAAAAAGAAACTTTCTTAAAATCCAACGGTTAATGGATATTGTAACTGGCGTACAGACCGACGGATGGACGGACGAAAGTACCCTTCGGTATCAATGCCTACTCTACATTTTTTTCTTTGGAATTGAAAAAAGAGTAAAGTATAATAACTATACAGTTAAATATTTTCCCCTTTTAACTTTATGATCAGCTAAATTGGGTCACAAAAGACAAGAAAAAGTGCAGTGATTTTAGTGAATTTCATTAGATAGGAGATTTTTTTATGCTATAGTAACAATAGTTTTCAAATAAAGACTTATATCTGAAATTATTCCCTCATTTATGTCTAAAAAATGTGGAAGTTAGAATTGAAAAGTATTTTGAGAATCACCCATAAAACGCTTAAGTTTCTGTACATACAATTTTGTGCACCAACTCAGAACTTCAAATGATTTTCTGAAATCACATTTGGGTAGATACATTTGTTTTCGGGGTAATAATAACCAATTTCTGTAACTGTTTACACTTTTGCTCTCAAATACTTTTTTTTGCACATTCTGATCGGTTTTAATCTTTGAATGGATCTCACCAGACAGTAACCACTTTAAAATTCTTAATAAGATGCAGTTGGAAAATTAAATATATATATTTTTTATTACCGAATAGACTATTTCTTAATCGGCGGGCTCTGCTAATATCATACAAATTGATAAGCTTATGGAAAAAAAATCTAGTTTCTCCAATGATAGTTGATGTGAAAGTTATCCAACCATAAATAATAATATAAGACAAAATAACAAATGAGATGACAGAGTGTAGATTCAAAATACAGGACGCTTTCAAACAAGCTTTATGCAAGTGCAGGGTCTTTTCATATTTATAAGTTCCTTCTTTTAAATCTAACAAATAGTTTAAAAAATCCCCATTAACAATCCAAGTTACATCAAAGTACTTAAAAGACATAAAAATGATAAAGGGTGATTTAATGCGCATAATATTTAAGTTATTATTGCTGCTTTTATTTAATAGCGGTGATTTTACTTGAACATATCTTTTTATAAACCAAATTAATGGTATTCTAGTTTATGCATTTTTAAAGGAAGTCATCCTTTCACAACATATTTCACTACTTTTTTTCATTCTTATCAAGTGTCAAGTATTTTCTATCACTTTTCCTTGACGCTATGAAATATTCATCTAGCTACAGTATTTGGCGGCGCTTCCAGATACGGAAGTGCGTTTTTGGCCAAATTCCAGCAATTTTTTTTCCCCTGAACGTTTGAGGATGGTTGAACGGCCTTCTTTTTTTATTACAAGGCAGCCAAATGACCACAATGAATATTATTGGGTAAAAATGAATATTTTAATGGGATACATTAATGAACAAAAATACGTGTGCGTTGGACTTCCCCTTAAGAGAAGTCGATTAAGCTAGAATCATGTTAGAAAAGGGAACATAATTTTTTTTTATTCTTGACTAGAAAATAAATGATTAATCCAGAAACTGAAGAAGGAAATGTAAAATTGTTAAAATAATGCAGAATATACATATTCCAAAAAGATGAAGAAAGAAATGTGTATATTTCGAAATGAAAAGGAAGAAAGAAATGTAGAATATTTAAAATAATACAGAATTATGCAAGAAAGAAATGTACGTATTCTAAAATGAAAATGAAGAAGGAAATGTAAAATTGTTCAAAAAAATACAGAACTATACATATTCCGAAAAATGAAGAAAGAAATGTACATATTCAAAAGAAAATGAAGAAGGAAATGTAGAATAGTTAAAATATTGCAGAATTATACATGTTCCGAACAGTCTGAAAAAAAAGAATATTGTATGGTTGTTCGGTCTGCATAAATTTAAAAATTATTTATATATTTTTAATAAAATATTCATTTAGAAAATCTGAATTTACTCCACATTAAAAAAGTTATCTAAAGATCATTTCCAAATGAAAAAAAGTTAAGTAGTAATAAAAATTTAATTTTTATAAAATTAAAAAAAAAAGGATTATTGCGCTAAAAGCAGACAGGCCCTATATAATCCATTTATCTTTACTACTACTGGAAACTGTGTAAACTAGGAAGTTTTGGCCCACATTATTGTCCTATTGTTTCATTAATAGATTGTTACTTTGATTCATTGATATTGACTAAACAAAATCCCATCTATCCGCGACCTTTTCTACGAAATACTCGTACACTTATATGAAACCGTGAGTAAAGCAGTTTAAAAACTTTTTGAGAGTTTTTATACTTTTTCGAATCTCATTCCCGAAATATTTCAGCTAAAAATTTAATGTAGATTTACACTTACAACCAATAGAGCATATAGGATTACGCCACAACTCCAAACATCGGCTCGACGACCGTCGTACTTTTCACCCTGTAAATAAAATTTAAAAAAAAAAAATTAGTGCGATACCTTTGAAATAAAAGTATTCTAAGTACTTTATTATGAATATAAATATCTTTAAAATATGCTTACAATTTTTTATATGTATATAATTATAATGGAAAACTCTTATACTAAAGCTAAATTATTACTGGCATTATCTGAGTGTTAGTACTACTTATATCATAGGATTGCTATTGTTATTTAACTTAGAAATAACTAAAAGTTGTCGGCGTTTGTAGCGTTTTCTTGGGCAAAGCATATCTAAGGTCACAAATACGCGGTAAAATCTTCCCGCCTCGGGCCTTGGGCCTCAGTAGGTTGCTAGAATTCAAACCAGGATGATGGTCGCATAAGGGTATGCTGTAGATTATCCACCGTTAAAAACGTGGTAATAACCTTGATAATATTGAGAAATGCTGAGAACGTTATTGCATATTATAATGAATGTTTTAGAATTCTATTTATTAAAATTACTGTGGGGGAAATAATAAAAGCGAGATGGCTTTTAAAAATAAATTTTGCTTCAAAAACAAATGACGAGTCTTGTTTTTTAAGTTACATCCTTTCTTGTAATTAAACTGGCCAACCATACGAAAATAAAATAATTAAGGGGAGAAACTAGATCTATTTTTAGTTTTGCTTCTTAAAAGTTGAGTTTAGTTTCTTTTTCAATTTCTTACATTTGAACGGGCCAACTCACCCTGAAGTACTCCGGGCACGCGTAGTGGGTCGACGAAATATTTCTTTAGATTAGACGACCTTCAAATCCTCATAAAAATGACGATTCAAATTT